>CM031981.1:882514-1324924 GCA_018804465.1 Populus tomentosa
TGGTATCAAAGTGGTGGCACTGTAGCGACACAGAAAGCAAACAAAGAAAAGAAAATTATGTAGGCAGGCAGATATGTATGCGTATGAGAAAAATTGAAAATACCAAAAAAGGGCTCACCAGAGCTGAAATTATCAGTAGCAGCCTCAAGCTCTAGATAATCGAAATTCCTCCATGAAGGTTTAGGCGCCATAATGCCCTCACAATCAATGAAGACATCAGCAGAATGTTGGATTCTTGCCAATTTCCTTCTCAAATTCTTCCTGGCAATAGTTTCGTACGTTGAAATCAATGGAATCACTGAAAACCTCCTCACTGATTTCTTCTTAAATGAATCAAGTATTTGTTTCCATTGAATACCATTGCTCTCTCGTAAGATCCCCGTTCTTTCAGGGACTAATTTCTCCGTTGAACCTGAGCTGCAACTGCTACTGCTGCTGCTGCGGCTGTGATCAGAGTCCGTACCTGAAATAGGAATCTCCAATACACATCTTGGTGAAGGGTCTTCAAGGATGGGGGGCTCTGTCTTCTTGGTTATGTCATCATTTGTTTCCATTTCTGGGCTTTCTTCGGTTTCACTCCCTGGCTCATTATATGCAACAACATGAAACGACAACTTTTCAGAAGAGGAACTCTGTCTTTGTAACTAATGAGAAACGGAAGGAAATGGAAAAGCCAACATACAAGGACATCAAATTTAAAAAAGAAAACAAAAACCTTTGATCCCTTTTGTTTGGTTCCTGTGAAAACAGACGGGGAAGAAGAAAAGAAAGGCAGGGAGGGAGAGATGGAGAATAAAAGCTTGCTTTTTGGTAAGGAAAGGCAAAATCCCGAACCGAATAAAGCTATCATTATTCGTTTCTCGCCTCCATTGTCTCCACAACCAAAGAAACAGAATTACAAAAGGAGAAATTCCCAGGAAAATGAGAAGAGCTCACCTTCCAAAGCCATTAAGCGCTATGATCTCTGGATTTCTAGCCTCAACTGAAAAGAACCAAAAGAAAAGGGTCCTTCAATCAATTCCTAGCTGTAAATTACCCAGAAATGAGAAACTACAGAATCCAAGAAACTTGACTACATGTTTCGGTTATTGAAAGAAAGACCAGGCAAGATACAGAGAGACAAATGGCTTTGAAAGAATAATGGTATATCTTTGAGAGTTGGTTATTCCTGGGGAGGAGAGAAGGTAGACAGCCCCGAGCTTCAAGGTGATTGGAATATATGTAATCCTATATTTATACCACTTACTGTCGGGTTAATCTCTTTCTATTTCAATTTTCAGTTTGGGATCAAACTTCATTTCTATCCCTATAGATTCATAAATGCCCCACTTCGGTCCTATATGACCCTTCTAGTTTAAAATGACACTCGATGAGGGGCTCAATCATCGGTTCAACCAATGGTTCTATAACTCGTTTTACAAGGGTGACTTGTTGATTAAGAGCTCTAATGATTGTTTTTTAAAGTATTTTTTATTTAAAAATATATTAAAATAATATTTTTTATTTTTATTTTTTTTTCATTAACATATCAAAATAATCTTAAAAAGTAACTTAAATTAAAAAAAATTAAAAATTCATTTTTTAAAAAAACTTTTTCCAAATGCTAAAACAAACAAGTTGTAAGAATGTTTGTTTTTATTTCTTTTTTTTATACTTTTTGAGTTTAAATTTTAGAACTAGCATTAAATATATAGTTAACTAAACCGAACTAATTGATTAAAAATTAAATTATTTCAAGCGGTTTTTTAAAGGTGATTTTCTTGAATGATTTTTTTAAAAAAATTATATATATATTGACATTGCTATAACCATTAAATAACCTACCTTTTTATTTGACCTTTTTTAGATTTTAACGATTTTTATAAGATATTATAACTTTTATGAGTACTAGAGAGGAAAGAAATTTATACGGGCAAGATTTATAAGAGAAGAAAGAAATCTATGTGCATAAAGTTGGAAAAACCTTGACAATGGGGATGGAAATGGAACATTGATCAGTCTACAAGGAGCAAAATATAGTTAACCTTTTAATTTTATTAATACTGCGTTGATTAAATCTCGGCCTTCTGGGTTTTAGGGCTCGCGATATTTGCCGTGACAGACGCTTTAAAAAGTGAGAATGGGAAGAGGAGAGATGGAGTGGGGGAGGAAGGGACAACAGCGAGCCCACTCACTCGTACATGTAATAAAAGGTTAACTGTATTTTCCTGTTTTTTTCACGGGATATTTTTTTAAGTTGTTTTTTTAAATTAGTTCACTCATCAACTAAAACCAAATTATTTTTCGAGTGATTTTATATTTTCTTGTTTTTTCATATAACATTTAAATATAATAAAATATTATAATAAAAAAATTAAGTTATATTTTTATATCAATTTATCCATCAACTAAAACTAAAATATTTTTTTACTATTGTGTGAAAGGAAATTTAATAAAAAAAAATTTGCTAGCTCCATAACTTGAAATTAAAATTTTTTTTTGCTAGCTTCGTAACTCAATTAAAGATGGAGTGGGGGAGGAATGGACAATAACGAATCCACTAACTTGAATATATAATAAAAGGTTAATTGAATTCGAAGAGGTGTTGATATTGTTGGTAAGATTTTAAATTTGTTCTTTTAGAAATTATTAGTTCTAGCCTCGTAATTTTAAAATCATTAAAGATTTATATAAATGTTAACTTTAAAGTTCATGAAAATTAATCAAGTTATATGCAAGCTAATCCGAATATCTATGTTAATCTAAAAAAATAAAAAATCATTTAATATAATTTTTTTTGCTAGCTTCATAACTTGAAATTAAAAATTCAATAAAGGAAACAAATCAACTCAACTATTAATTATTTTAGAATAATACTATGATGAAACTTTTTTGGAATTGAGGTTTTTTTTTAAAAAAAAGAAATCAGGACCATACCTCGTAAGAAAAAAGTTTTTCTATCATCCTATTATTTTCCTACATGGCTAAGATGGTCTCTCTCTCCTGAATTTTCTAGTTAATAAGGTTTTTTTTTTTTTTTTTTGTTCCTTGAAGAATTCAATTGCACTATTTTAAAAAGAAATGGCATTATTCAACTGAAAATGCTATCTTTTTTCACAGTGTAAAATATCGACTGTATAGGGTTCACCGAGACTAGTATAGGGTATGATTTTTGATACCCTGTCCCCTTTACAAGGAAAAATATTAAAATTATAATTATTAGCACAAAATGGATTAAATAACATGAGGACTGCGTAAATCTCCTGGTTTTTGGACATCTGGGAACCTGAATAATGGGGACTGCCATTGAAGTATCATTAAATAATGTTTGGATTGTGATTATTATTATTTTTTAAATAATTTTTTATGTTAAAATATATTAAAATGATATTTTTTATTTTTAAAAAAATTATTTTTAAAATTAACATATTAAAATAATCTAAAATATATAAAAATTAATTTTTTATAAAAAAATATATTTTTAAAAAATATTATTTACACCGTATTTTCAATTAAATAATTCTAGTCCGCGAAGCTATCAAATGATGCAAGCTTCAAATACACATGGTATGTTTGTTTTTACCTTTTCCTTGTCACTCCCAGTGTCGAGCCCTCAATTCCCGACACAAATTAACAGTTTGATTTATGATTACTTCGGACGATGAAAATCCACAGTGTCTTCACATGTGAAAATGCTGTCTTCCACCTACAGTGAAAATAGAACGGACAGCTTCAAAACAAGCTCGGAGACATAATGCTTAAAAGTCGTCATTAAATTGCTTTTTGAGAGGTTCTGGTGGGCTTAAAGGCAGGCTAACAACATCATCGTCCCCAACACATCTTCGTATTGCTGTCCCACTTCCTCTTCGAGAAGAAGGTGCGAGTTCGATTATTCAAAAGAGAGTCAATTCTAATTCCTAAGCACGAGCATATTTAAAAAATTAATGGATTGGTGGTCCGGTTAAAACTGGGTTAGGCTCGAATTAACAAGTCAATTCTAGTTTTAAAACAATGCCTTGTAAGTCCTTCGAGTGTGATTTCAAAAAGGTAATTTGAATTTCAAGTCATAATTATTGGGACTCGGATGAGCTCGGAGGCTATAAAAGGATGAGATAGCAAAAATCTAGAAAATATGATTGATCTATCGGGTTGATCAGTAATTTAGATAATTTGATAAAACTTAATTTAAAAATTTTTAGCATATATATTTTATGTTTATATAAAAAATATTTTATTAATATGGGATAAAAAAATTAATTTAAAATTTTCAAATTAAAAGGATGACATATTAATATAGTATCTTTTTAATATGGAATAAAAAATATTTTTGATTTAAATTATTCAAATTAAAAACTTTATTATTTATAACACGTATAACCTATATTCGTATGGATTATTTCTTAATTTTTTTATATGAAATATTAAAATTTTTTACAGATTGATTTGGGTTGATCCAGGTAACCCGAGACCCGACTTTTGAGCTGTGTTAACTCTCAGATCGGGTCTGTTAACTATGCTTCAAGTAAAATATATATTTTAAATATATTTTATTTATTTATTAGTATTTGGTTTACCTAAAATAATCAGTCAATGAAGAATTTCTTATGATTAAAAAAAATAAAGATAAATAACTTATCTTTATAGTAAAATCACATTACTCGTAACTAATTAATTCTTGTTATTTTTTCATGAAAAACTTTCTTATTAGCATTTTTTACTCTTGAAAAATATTCCAAGGACGGTGGTGTTAAATAAACTTTATGACTCGAAACCCCCACAAAGGCAGAACATTTTTCTTAGCATTATTGACTCTTGAAAGTGTGTGTGTGTGAAAATGCAAGATGAAATTGAAGTGGTGATCAGTGATTTTTTAAAATATATTTATTTGAAAATATATTGAAACAATAAATTTTTTATTTTTTAATATTAAAATGATTTAAAAACACACACACATATATATATATATATATATATATAAAGTTAAAAAAATAATTTTTTAAAAGATACTTTTAAAATGTAAGAAAAAAAAAGAGAGGCTGTCAAAGTAATACTGAAAAAAAGGATGGGAAGCGGTAAAGAAGAAGATGCTTGTCCTATCGAGAAAGTCACTGTCGGAAGCGTGGCAAAAGTACAAAAAAAATTTGCTAAGTAGTGGGAGAGGTCATAACTAGTGGGTGAACTAATCCTTGTTAATGGACTTTTAATCTTGAAAATCTTGTTTAGATAACGTCATTTTCATAAACCCAAACCCACCTACCTCACCCATGTGGCCATGTCACTCCCGTTAGACAAGTGCGTTTAACTGAATTCTCTGACGCACATAAACTATTGGAGCGAAGAAGAAGAGAAGATATTCCCCCCTACACACACAATACCAGAAGCAAGGTTTCTCTCTCTTTTTTGGTGTGCGTTTGGTATTTTCTTACATAATATATTTAAAAAATATCTTTTACTTCATAATATATTAAAATTATTTTTTATATTACAATATCAAAACCAAAAAATACTAAAAATATATTAATTTAATTTCTTTTCAAATTAAATATATTTTTAAAACACATTCATAGACACTTCTAAATACAACAACAAAACTATAATTTAGTATTTAATTGATTAGGTGCAAATTTTTTTGATAGTGTGGTTGCGGTTACTTTTTAAATAATTTTTTGTGTCATAATATATGTCAATGATTTTTTTTATTTTTAAAAAATTACTTTTAATATTAGCATATCAAATAATATAAAAACATTACAAACATATTAATTTAAAATTAATAAAAAATATTTAAAAAAATATTTTTAAAATACATAAACAAACCATGAATAGGTAAAGCTCTTTTTTAAAGAGAATCTAGAGAGTAGTAGAAGTGGGGATTCGGACATAACTGGATTGTGTAAGTACTTGTGCAACGATCTCGTTAACTGGAGTTGGTGTTCGAGGTGGGACACCAACCATATATATGCCCAAGAGAGTTGATGGTTTTCAGGGGATCCCAATGACTTTGTGGGTTAGTTATTCTGGATAGATAGATGGATGGTTGCAACTGATAAATTTCAGACCATTACTAGATTACTAGCACGTACCAAGTTGTGTGCCATGTCTATTTTTTTTTAGCATAAAAAAATATCCAAATGTTTCTCACTTGTTTTATAATAAAAAATAATAATTATGAAGTCAAAAGTATATTCTTTAAATATTTATATTGTGGTATATAATTAATTACAAACCATCCTAATATTAAAAAATAAAACTAAAAAAAAATCATTTTAAAAAAAAACAATTCAAAAAAACAAATTAAATAATTTTATGTTAACCTGTTAAATTCACAATTAGAGTTATGAGATTGAGATAAATTTATAAAAAATAAATAAAAAAAATTATAAAGTCCGACTCTGAACAAATCTAATATTTAGAGTTAAAATTAAAAAAAAAATCTATGAGATTGGTATATAACTCGTTAAAAAAAGAATTTAAAAAAATTATAAAGTATGAATATTAAAAATAAAAAATAAAAAATATTAAAATTTTTGAATTGTTGGATGGGAGAAATTTTTAAAAAATAAAAAATATATATTATAGTACGAATATTATGTGAATGTGGTTATAATAATTTAGCCGCACCCATTAATTTCTTGTTAATATTATCTATTACTGACTTAGCACTACAAAACAAAGCAATTGACCATGCACGCAATCACAGGTTTCATTCATGGTTGTTAACCCTGTTACGGCATGGTATGTTGACTCCACATCTAGCTGACTCACCTTCTGATCCAGGCCAGGCCTTAAAAAATATTAATTTTAAATTAATCTAGTTGATCTAACTAGTTAATTCATTATCCAGTCTATGATTAAAATTTGTTTATATTTTTTAAAAATTTTAAAACAATGTTGTTTTGACATTAAAAAAAATTAACCCATCTAAAATTATGATTCAAATTTTATATAGATAACCCTAAGTCGAGTTTAATATGTACTGTTTCATTGAGGTAAATTTTTTAAAAAAAATTGAGTTGAGACATTTACATATTAGAAATTTCTGCATATAAAAAAAATAATAAAATTAAGTGGTATTTATTTTTGTTTGATAATATGACGAAAGATAGTGGTTTTTAATTAAAAATATAATAATACATTAAAATCATTGAAAAAAAATAAAAAAACTTAGATTGGAGAATGACACAAGATACAGAGGCGTAATAGGTGAGAAACTTGGGTTTGAAGTTTAAGGATTTACATGGGCTTTGTTTAATTAATTTCATCTTTGGCCCACTTATTTTAACCCGTGTCCATTTTTCTTATAGTTTTGAGCCATGAGTTGGTCCATGGTGGAAAAGGCCGACAGCCACATAGCTCCTTAAAAGCCCATGCCTCAGAAGAGTTTTTGTTCGTGCTATTTCCCCTTATTTGGTAAAACCTCACTTCAAGTGATAAAATTAGCCCCCTTCATGTTTTTTTATAACAATTTTACTATTTCTTTTTTAAGTTTGGAATTATGATAATATGATGGTTTAAAATATTTTTTGTTTAAAAATATATTAAAATAAATTTTTATTTTTAAAAAAAAAAATTATTTCTAACGTCAATATATTAAAATAATCTAATAATATAAAATAATTTTCATTTTAAATAAAAATAAATTTAATTTTTTTATAAACATGTTCTGCATCATGTTCCAAACACTTAAAATACAACTTGTTAACCATTTAGATGGTGACCCAATGATAAGAGTTTGGGATCAAGAGATTTGCTCCCTCTGTTGTCTCAGGTTCGAACCCTAGGTTACTCATATAATGGCCACTGAAAGCTTACATAGTCGTTAACTTCAATGCTTATGGGATTAGTCGAGGTGCGCGCAAGCTGCCCTGGACACCACGTTAAACTAAAAAAAAAAAAAACAACTTGTTACCCTTTCAGCCAATAGTTCTCTTGATAGTTTTATAGTGATTTTAACAATGAAAATGCATGATATGTGGGTGACAGTGAAAGAAGGACAAGTTTAGAGAGAATAAAGAGGAAGTGTTTATTCCATATATTATTTTTTAAAATATTTTTATTTAAAAAAATATTAAAATAAAATTTTTAAATTTATTATTTATATTAGCACACTAAAATGATAAAAAAAATATATAAAAAATTAATTTAAATCTATATATATTTTTTAAAATATAATTAAACCATATCCATCATCACAAAAAAATAAATTGATAAGATATAAAATGGGTTTTCAGAAGTTTTGTTTTTTTTTTATATTTTACATTATTTTCACAATTTTTTTTTTTTTGTATTTTTGGTTGTGGCAATATATACTTTATGGTATAAACACGTATTATTATATTGTAGAAATAACAAAAAAATACAGCACAAATTAAAAGTACAAGGCTCAAACTAGTAAAGTAAAAACAAGGGGATAAAATTGTACGAAATGAAGAATAGAGGGACCGATATGATCTTGTGATCAACCTTCTCCCCTCGTCTCACCTTAAAATTCCAAAACCTGTTAGTTTACTGTTCTCCTTTTTAATTCTCAAAGCTGAAAAAAAAAAAAAAAAAAACAGAGACAAAACATGTCAGTCCTGGGCGACGACGGTCTGGGCTATGATCTAGCCCGGAAGCTTGAAACCCTAGGTATGTGGCGCGCTTGGCTCGGCGACTCTCTCTACTCTAATTTCCTTCATTCCCTCTCTTCTCCTGCCTCATGGCAGTCCTTCATGCGAACCGACGACTCCAAATCAAAGTCCCATTTCCAGCTTCAGCTCCGAGCTCGCGCTCTCTTATTCGATAAAGCCAGCGTCTCTCTCTTTCTCAGATCCAAAACTGTCGCTGCAGTTTCCAATCTCAATCCAAATTGTCAGTCCAGAATTTTAACTCCCCTTTCTTTTCCTTTAAAAATTTTCGGAGAGTGAGCCGCACTGGTTTGATTGATTTTTGTTTTGTTTTTCTTAGATTTGCAATTGCACGGTGATGATGTGTACTTCACTCTAGAGGATGAAGATCAACGACGAGAAGGGGGTGGAGTTGGGGCAACCACTAAGGTTTGTTTTGTTTCGTAATTGAATAATGGCGTCAAATCGAGCTAGTAATAATTTGTTTTTACGAGGAGGAACTCAGGCTCACGCCTTTCGTTTCGTGTTAGTAATTTCGTGTTGTATATTTGCTGTCAGAGGTATAAGAACGAAGAATTGCCAGAAACATGGTATACTCAGTTTATGGAAAAGCGTAAACTTAAAAGGCCATATAGGCTATCATTCGGGGACAGAGAGTCGGACAAACGCTCGCCAGAGCAAATGTCTACTTATTTTAGACTTGTTGCTAGGCACAAAAGAAGATGTCAGTATTTGGGCTCTGGAAATCCTAATCTAGAAAGCACTTCAAATATGCGTTCTGGTTCTGTTTTAGATGGGTCTCACTCGGTGGATGATGACTTTGTCTTTTTCCCCGAGACAATGTTTATGTTCAACTGTGTACCCGATAGTGCAATCCCACCAATAATTAGAGCTCGAGACAATCAGAAAATAGAGTTCCGTGGAGCTTTTGATTCATTGCCTCAGACCAGAAATCCTGTAATGATAGAGAGGCTTGGTATTAGTGTGGAGCAAGGTGGGAGTTTACATCGTGGGAAAAATGGGTCTGAAGGTCATAAAAAACTCAGTGAAGAGCAAGCTTTGCAGATGTCTCAAAAGGTAGTAGCCTGCTTGCTAACAAGAGTTGGTTTTGATGGCGCATCAGAAATTCCAATGGAAGTCTTCTCTCAATTGCTTAGGTGTCATATTTCTAAACTAGGCCGTATGTTGAGAGTACTTGCTGATAGCTACAGAAAGCAGTGTTCAGCAGTTGAGCTACTTAAGATGTTTCTCCAAACAGCAGGGTTTAGGTGAGTTTGAAAACCTTGAACCATTTTTCATGGTGTTTTTTTTTCTCTCTTCTTCTTTCATTTCATGCCATTTCTCTAAACTCCCAAGAAATATTTTGTGAAGCCCAAAGGTGTTGTGAAAATTTCAGTCATTTTAGTATGTTTCCATTTTTGTTTTTTGACTTCGGAAATGCTTTTCTTCCTGCATTTGTTCCTTACTTTGAATGGTTACTTAGTGAGTATGCAACTGCTATCGACCTTCACAGGTTGGTCATATAGTAATTGCAGAGCAACAAACTGAAGATCTATTGGGCCCATATCAAGTCGATGTGAGGGTCAAATGCTTAAATATTTTGATCATGCATTATGAAAAATGAATATATTTGATAGGGAACTTCAATGGCTTTGAAAGTTCAAATGACAGATAGAGTTGGTTTGATGACCAACATCTAACGTATTGGTCAGACACTTGGCCTTTTACCATGATGACATTTGTTGGCTAATATCCAACATGATCCACCTTTAGCTTGTGTTCGTAGACCAAATTCAAGTTGAAGCAAGCTTTATAGAATGCTCAAATCATGGTTGAACCGTGAATGCTGCACCTGGGATTTGAAAGGTTGTTAACTTGCGTACTAGGAAAAGAAAATCAACAGATTGAAGGATGCTGCCCCTACCAGTGAAAAGAGTTCTTCTATGAACGTGATGAGGGAAATCAGCAAGGTCATTCAGAAACATCCTCAACAAAAAGATGGAAGTTAAGAATTCCATGCGATGGTCAATAAAATGAAGAAGTTTCTTTAGACTAGGTGGAAGTTCGAGAGATACTCTAATCTTTAGTTCTTTATTATGGTTTAGGTTTTTCTGATTTTTATTTTGAGGGGTGGTCGAGGGTGGGGGGGGGTGTGTTTGGATTATGTTGGGAATTCTTTTCAGAGGAGCCTTTAAGAGGGTGATAGTGGCAATTGAATTTTGATTCACTGTTGAGCCTATTGCATGGACAATCTTTGTCTTGATTTGATTCCTCAAAATTCTGTTTTTATTAGAGGGTGGTTGGCTCACAAAATCAGAAGGGGCGAGTCTGGAATATCATAATCAGGTTATTATTATGCATGACTCATTTCAGGAATGCTGGTTTTCAAAATTTAACTTTCCTTTACCCACAGCTTAATGGGGAGATCTTATTTTTCGAGCTATTGGGAGTTGAAATTTAACATTATGACAGATATTTTCTCTCTATTTAAACTGTGAAGGCAAGGGGCCTTCATTGTAATAGTTATATATCTTAAATACCTACAGGGCTTCCAAAAGAGAACAAGTTTGAGTATGATATTCTTCTATGTCAGCCAGACACAAAAGTCTGACATATTTTGGGTTCTCATAGGTGTCACATTTCCTGTAGTTATCCCGAGGAAAGCAGCATTCCATGAACCAAATGCACCTTCATTTCATTTTGTTTTGTTGTTTTACGAAAGAGGGTGGTGGTGGAAGGGGATAAATGAAGCTTTTCTACATGTCTGATTTAATCTGAAAGCTTTGGAAAACAGACATCATGCTTGACTTCCATGCTATTAATTATCAAATGTATGCAATGGAAATCTCTAACCTATCTTGGATCTTTTGAAGCTTCTTTTCTAGTTCCAGTATTTTTATAAAGCTTAGCAATCACATTGCTTACCTTTGCATATCCTTCAAAATTCCTCCCCAATGTTTTATATCAAGGTCTTCTATATAGTGTAGCTTTTTATTAGTTTTGTTGTGTACTCAGCCAGAAAACCAAAAACCCTGTTCATCTAATCATCTCTATAAAGTCTTGAATTACTGCTATTAGTCTTGGTGATTTTATATGGATGAGGTATCATTATCATTTAACCCCCTGAATCAATGAGTCTTTCCTCACATTCTTTTAATGTTAGACTGTTCAGCTATTGTCTGGCATATAGTGCAATGTGTGGTGTGTTAGTGTTTTGATATTTTTCATTATTGTGGCATAGTAGTGTTTGTATTAACCCTAGGATTTAGGCTTGTTTGCATTTAATTGCATGAAGTCTCAGTGGTGATTAATTGTTCTGCTGCCTTATCTAGTAACCCCACCTTGCATTTTCATGGTACTATTGATTTTCTATCAGCCCATTTTATGTAATAACTACCCCCGTTCCAATCCAATGATTCTGTCTGTTGTAAGTACTTCTGATTTTCCTTCTTTATAAACTTGGTGTTTTGTACTATTCATTTTCTATTTATATCCATCGTCTAACATTTTCCCTTTTGCTGCAAGTAATGTGGTCAACTTGATGGAGATTGTTAAGGAAGGTGCTAGAAATACTGCAGAACCAACCCACCAACAAGCACATGGAATCCAGTCACAATTTCATTCTCAGCACCAGAATCTTCTTCGACTACCTCAGCAAGTATGCAATATACATCAATATCTTTGTATTGTGATGCATTTTCCCAGTTTTGACCTTTCTGCTAATTTATTCTTTTTGGTCTCGGGGTTCTTGGGTTGGAGAAACTGATTCAAATTGTAGCTGGAACTTTTCCTTCTGGCATAAATTTGATCATGTGAAAAGCTTAGCACATTAAAGGAAATGGCTCTTTTCAATTTCTTTTGGTTTGAAAAAATATCCTTACACCAAGATTGTCCTCAAAAGAGAAGGGTCCTTGTGAGCTTTTATGCAGACATGTTCAGTGATTTCCTAGTACTTCATGATTGAACTCCAGTTTTTGACTAGCTGGGCTTCCAATTTTTCATATAAGCTCCCGTGGTTTTTAAAGTTCCAACACTTGAATAGCGCTCACCTCCTAGCCTCAACTGTATTTTGAGATGGTTATTGGAGAAAGTTGCCATATAACCCTGCCCATGGGGATTGTGTGGAGAGTGTTAGGATGGATACCCTTTACTATCTACAGTACCTGTGGGCTCTAAAAGCTTTTTTGTGTTGACCGTCACATTTCATCATATTTCTGTAACAATGTTATGAGAAGTTGATAACTGGGTTTTGATCTATGATGAAGCTACAGATCCCAAGACAAATGCATCCACAGATGCAGCCAATGGTTCATTCTCAAAATTTCACATTGCAGCAGCAGCAGCAGCTGGAGAGATTGCGTAGGCGCCAACCATCCACTCCTCGCCCTGGTATGGATGTGGACAAGGACAAGCCTTTGGTACAAGTAAAGGTTGAAAACCCACCGGAATTGCCGTTGGATAATAATGCCTTCAATGCTTTCCATTCCAGACAGCCACAGATGCAGTTCCGGCAGCATCAACAAATTGCTGCAATGTCAAATCTCCACGCTCAGTCTAACAATCAGCTCAGGCAGCTGGCATCCCTCCAAGTTCCCCAAATGCAAACATCGTAAGGAGAACAAATTTTGCTAGACTTGTAATGCTTGCTGGACATCTAAGACACTATGATTTGCATGCAGGAACATGGGTATGGTGAGGGCTCCACCGGTGAAGGTTGAAGGTTTTCAGGAATTGATGGGCGGGGATGCGGCATTAAAACATGACACCGAGGAAAATAAGCTAACCTCTCCATCAAGTAAATAACTTATGTAAGTAGTCTACAATATATCCGTGCAGTTCAATTTTTTGTTGTCGTTGTAGGAAATATCAATACATATTCTTATTGAAGCTCTTCGCCAACATTGGGAGAGACATTCATGCCTATACTACTCTTGTACAAGAATGAGTTGGATTCAGTTGTCCAATGGACATTGACGCACTGTCCAAGTTACACACAGGATTCATTAATTAAATAAAAAATGTTGTGCAGGTCACATGATAATCTTTGTCTTCTGTGAACACCCCATATTCCCCTGGCAACACAAGGCAAGGCAAGGCTCTACCATGGCAAAGCAAGACGATTTCTCCAAGCAAATTCTGGAAGAAAGGAAGTACATGGAAGACAAGTGAAGGAAGATGGTGTCCCCATGTTGACATTAGGATAAATACTTGACAAGTGTCTTGGGAAGTTGTTTCTCATTATTAATCCAAGTGCTAGGTATTTGTCTACCACTAAATATGTAACAAGCATTTGTAATAAAAACGGATAAACCAATCTCTACATATTAGTTTTCACCTATTCTATTATAAAAATAGGATAACATGGAAAAAAAATGGTGTTTTCATATTTTTTTCTAGATCATTTTTTATGGTCCAACCAAACATTAAAAATGGTTAATTTTTCATGAAATTTGATTTTCAAAAGAATTTTTTTTCCTAAAAAGGCTTGGGTAGAAATTTTCTCTCTCTCTCAAGTAGGATATAATTTTTTCAAATCCGAAACTTCTTGGTCGGTTTGGCTTGAAACATGAAGGTAGAGCAAAATTGAACCATCTGCCTAATTCGGTTTGTTTGATTTTTGATTTATTCAGTTTAAAAACCAAACAAATTGAAAAACCAGTTTCTTTTTTTATTTCTTTCAACTTTTATTTTTACAAAATAAAAAACAAAAAAACTAAATTATAAAATCTCATAAAAATGTTAAAAATTAAATATATAAAACCCAACTGAAATATCTTTACAAGATTCACTTCAGACTAGAGTAGAGTTACTCGAAGTTTTTCAAAAAAATTTAGGATCAAGCAGAGGGGGAACTAAAGGCCTAAAATAAAAAAAAATTAAATATTTTCATATGCTTGGAGACCTGTGAGATCACTTAAGTTTTAGAATGTATTTAATATTATGATAGCTTTTATAATTGTAATTTAAAAAAAAATTATTTTTTTTTTATTTATAGTTGGTCAGATTAAATTATGTATGTAATTAAAATTGTAGTTGAATAAAAAATATTTTAATTTTTTTAATTAAAACCATGATTGAAAATGATGTTATTAATAAAATATTTTAAAAAAATTTGTACTAATTTATTAGTTTGAAATTACATTAATGTGTATCAGATTATTAATACATCATAACTACAACAATTGGACATTATAGTCCTACTTTTATTGTTTTATTAAACTAATTGCAATTTCATTACAAACATAATCTATTCGAGAAGGTTTTTGGTATCCATGACCTTGCAAACATGGAATGATATCGATTAAAAAATTATTCCAAAAAAAATTAGAATGACGATCAAATTCTACAAATATCATATCTTCCCATAACTTTCTTCTAATATAGTTATGTGGTGTTGTTAATGTCACTACGATCTAAGCTTGTGTTTGTAAGGATACACGAGCATGTTTTGCAAAGTTCTCTACCTATTTTTCCACTTCAAAAATACATTCCATCATATAATGCATCGACGAGTATGCATGATTGAATACTTCATTTTGACTTTTTGGTTGTCCTCACTGATAAAATTTTAGCAAGTTATGTTCTTTATCTTTATATGGACCTAAATATCTCTATTTATTTAGATATCTAGAATTTACTAAATAATATCCCCTACGATAACAAGTAATAAATTTGCAAGTTACACCAAGGCTTCTAGCCCAGCGGTGGCAAAGAGTTTCTTTGCCTCTGCATCCTGAGTTCAAGCCTCACATTGTACGCCTGTCACCCCCGCGGTGCCTTACATGCTCACTGGGTTTGCAGGATGTTCAGTGAGCCATGAAATTAGTTGTGGTGCGCACAAACTGACCCGGACACCCACGTAAATAAAAAAAATAAAATTTGCAAGTTATTCCCTAATGAAATATTAGAGCTTCATCATAAAATAACATTGAATTTTTCTTATGTTATTACCTTCTAGTGGGCCAATGTTCTTGTATGAAACAATATAAAGTTCTTTATATATATAATTATTATAATACATGGAGAGAGCTCCAACTATATATATAACTAGTTTATGATGATCAAACTCTTGTCTTTAAAATAATTCATCATCCCATCACCATCATTGTCATTGTTATCATCATCATCATCATCATCATCATTCATATTACCACCACCATCATTACCATCACTACCATAAGTAACATAATCAACAACATGGTTCATTGCATTATAATAATGCTCATCAAAGATATATTCAATTAAAATATTAAATCAATGAGCCTCCATATCTACAATGATAAATAAATATTTTAGAAAATCCATTCACATGAATAAATAAAGCAAAATGAAAAAGTTAATATTAAATTGGTTAGGTTTTTATTTAATTTATATTTTTTATTCACAATCCACTCAATAAAAGATTTGATTGTACTTTCAATTATATATATGAACTATTTGTTTCATATAAGATACAAAGATTTTACATACTTGGTACAAAACTTATTCCTCGAACCACTATCTTAAATTAAAAATATAAAATTTTACTTTAAAATTTATTATTATTCTTTGTGTGGATTTGATCACATAAATCATGGATGTTTTGATAACAAGTGTATTTAGCCAAGTTTTTTCATCATGTACAAAAACATAGTCGGAATCCAAAGTTATCAAGGAAGGGGAAAAAAAAAAATAGTCATCTATTGTCATTTTCTATTAGCCTTTGCAATAAAAAGCTTAAGAAAGGTCCAACAAATTGCAAAATCAAAACTTAAAATTAAACAAAATCTAATCTAATTAGATTCGATATTTTTAAAAACAAGCATAATTAAAATTAAAGAAATATTAAAATCAAAACTTACTTTGTCCCGTACACACAAAAGTACCTTCAGGATTAAAAAAACATATTTGATGCACTTCAGGTCTTGGTTAAGTGATTAAAGGGACTTGTTTTTTTTTTTTTTATCTTGAGTTCAAACCTCACTGTACATGTCTGTTACTCCTGCAATGCCTTATATGTTCACTGGATTTGCAGGATGTTTAGTTATTTGTGAGATTAGTCGTGGTGCGTGCAAGCTGGTCCGGACATCCACGTAAATCATAAAAAAAAAAAAAACATATTTGGCGGTGATTTCTGTAAATCTTGGTTGTTGATGGTAGTTTGTGTAATTCCGGTGGTGGTTTGTGGGTTTCGCAATGTCTGTGGCTTAAAAAAAAATAAAAAATAAATAAATAGAGGTTGTTGAAAAAGAAAAAAAGATCAATGAAGAGGTTAAGAAAAGTGGACGATGAGAATAATTGTTTTACTGGATTCCCACGAGAGCAAGGAAGGGAGGATAGAGAGATACTGTGATCGACAAAAAGAAGAAGAAGAAAAAAAACGTCTTCTATCTTCAAGTACTTTTTACACAGGAATTTTAAAAGCAGAAGAAGCATGCTTTTTGATGAACTCGTGGCTGGCTTCAATTACTTTTTGCACAAGAATTTTAAAAGTAGGTGAAGCATGCTTTTGATTAGCTTGTGGTTGGACCGCGTTTTGACATGAATCCCACCTTCTTAAACCTGTGTATTGATATTTTACCAAATTATTGTGGTGAAACTGCACCTCACTTTCTACTACAAAAACAATCACCCTCGGAGTCACGCCACTTTTGCCACGGAAAGAGGTTCTATTAATTAATTCCGTGCAACTAGTACTCTGAAAAAGATTCTGCTCCTTTTCCTCTTATCCACTCAATGCAGCAGCAGAAGCACCACCGTCACAAGGGTCCTCCACGACAGCCGTTGATCGAGCTCCAACCGGGTCAGGTTGCATTCCGAGTAGTCTGTCATGTTTCGAAAATCGGTGGTCTCATCAGCCACTCCAGCTCCGTAATATCCCCAATCTGGCTTGAAGCCGGCTGCCTTGTTCACTGCGAGGAGGCGGTGAAGGGGTCGGAGCACCGGGTGATAGTGGTGGTGGGGTCCGCGTCCCCAGAGAAGAAAATCGCGGTGGGTGAAGGTGAGACGGTGGAAGTGTCTGGAGCGCAGGAGGCGGTGGTTAGGGTTTTAGAGAGGATGTGGAGGGTGGATGGGAAGAAGGATGGTGGCGAGTCCGAGGGTTATTGTGGACTTTTGGCCAATACGTCGCAGATTGGTGCCGTTGTGGGTCAAGGCAGGAATATCAAGAGAATGAAGAGAACTAGTGGGGCTCATATCTGGATTCTCCCGGCTCCACTATGCGCTTTGAAGGAAGATCAATTAATTCAGGTTTAATTCTTCTTCTTTCTTTTCCTACGGATTTGTCCTATAATAATTCATGATAAATTTTGTGTTTTTGTAGGAGAGAAATATAATTTTTTACATCATAGTTTAACAAAAATAAAATCTTTTATATGATCTGAAATGAAATTTGAAAAAATTGGTGTCTGAAAAAAAAAAAAAAAAAGATTACAGGCAGTAGCACTCTGGCTGTAAAGAAAGCAGTGATTGCTGTAACTAGCTGCCTTCAAGATTATCCTACATGCGAGAAGGATGATGTGGGTTTAGGAATTGGAGCTGTTAGGAGAAGGAGAAGTGGTTCCTCTGGTGATCCAAATGCTGAATTCTCTCCTCATTCGTGTTCCCTGCTACCCACATATTCTGAAAATATTGCAACTGATGGAGACCATAAGAAATCTAATGAACAATCACAAGTTCAATTTAGGATGATCTGCTCCCACGGTGCAGCTGGGAGCATCATAGGCAAGGGAGGGTCTGTAGTCAGAGCTCTGCAAAATCAAACTGGTGCTTCTATCATCTTTGCTCCTCCTATAACCAACTCCGATGACCGTCTAGTTACTGTTTCTGCATTGGAGAACCTTGAATCATCCCACTCTCCTGCACAGAATGCTCTTCTTCTTGTCTTTGCTAGATCTATTGAGCATGACATTGAAAGAGCTCGTTCCTTGGGCTTGATTGAGGAAATTACCGTGGCAGCAACCCTCCTGCTGCCATCAAATAAGGTCTCTTGTTTGATTGGAAGAGGAGGTAGGGTAGATTCAGAAATGATAGAAACAACTGGTGCTGACATACAGATTTTGCAAGGGGACCGAATCTTTGATTTCGCTTCAAAGAATGATGCAGTAGTGCAGGTGCAATTTTTATGTCTTACTTTTTTTTATTTGCTGTCAAGTTATTGTGACATTAAAAGGATTTTAGCATACAACATAAACTGGGTTGAAGTATGTCATTGAGTCTAATAATCATTGCTTAATGTGATTTTTGGTGCTGCCGTGATTTGTGCTTGTAATCAGTTATCTGCTCCTCTCCCTGCAAGAACAATCAACACTTCTTCATCACCTGTCGTTGTCATCATCTAGTTTGGTTAGCAAATTTCACCTCTTCTTGTAACATTTTCAAAGCTCTACCAGTTCCCTGTGCATTGATTGTATTTGGATGTTTTTTATTTATTTATCTTATTATATAAAATTTTGATGTTTTTGTTGTTTGTTGTATAGATATGCAATATTTTAAATGTACCAAGAGTTCTGTCACTTATCGTTTGCCTTTTGTTCTTTGATATTGCCTGATGCTTTCAAAGTAGAGGATTTTTCTTGATCATCCAGGATGAAAACTGGTATAGAACTATAGATAGATACTGGAATGTTTATACCTTGTAATGGAGTGTGATCATCCAACATGGTAAAGTATTTGGAGCTTCTATTGAAGATTTATGTCCTTTTTTTTTTGAATTCCCAGTCCTGTACCTACCTGGTTAAAATCTTTGGTGCCGCCTACCTAGCGATTTATTCCTAAACTGTTGCATGTTTTGCAGATTACAGGTGAGGAGAAAAATGTACAGAATGCTCTGTTTCAAGTTACCTGTAAACTGAGGGAGAATCTTTTGCCTACCGAGATGCTCAATGGATTGAGGACAGGGAGCCCCTATAGAAGAGCGGGGGAGATCACCATGTTGCATCAATCAGCTGGTGAATCTCTAGATTCCAATCAGGAAACAAGCTTTGAAAAAAGATTGGATCAAGAAAGCGATACTCCTTCCTCATTGCTGCAGTTGCCACAGGTGAAGATTTTCTCTTCACTTGTTTGCAGTTTTAAATTATCTGAAATGAAATTTGAAAAAATTGGTGTTTGAAAAAAGAAAAAAAAGATTACAGGGAGTAGCTCTGTGACCATAAAGAAAGCAGTGATTGATGTAACTAGCTGCCTTCAAGATTGTCCTCCATACGAGAAGGATGAGGTGGATTTAAGCCTTGGAGCTGTTAGGAGAAGAAGAAGTGGTTCCTCTGGTGAACCATTGTGTTCCCTGCTACCCACATATTCTGAAAATATTGCAACTGATGGAGACAATAAGAAACCTAATGAACAATCACAAGTTCAATTTAGGATGATCTGCTCCCACGGTGCAGCTGGGAGCATCATAGGCACAGGAGGGTCTGTAGTCAGAGCTCTGCAAAATCAAACTGGTGCTTCTATCAGCTTTGCTCCTCCTATAACCAACTCCGATGACCGTCTAGTTACTGTTTCTGCATTGGAGAACCTTGAATCATCCCACTCTCCTGCACAGAATGCACTTCTTCTTGTCTTTGCTAGATCTATTGAGCATGACATTGAAAGAGCTCGTTCCTTGGGCTTGATTGAGGAAATTACCGTGACAGCAACCCTCCTGCTGCCATCAAATAAGGTCTCTTGTTTGATTGGAAGAGGAGGTAGGGTAGATTCAGAAATGATAGAAACAACTGGTGCTGACATACAGATTTTGCAAGGGGACCGAATCTTTGATTTCGCTTCAAAGAATGATGCAGTAGTGCAGGTGCAATTTTTATGTCTTACTTTTTTTTATTTGCTGTCAAGTTATTGTGACATTAAAAGGATTTTAGCATACAACATAAACTGGGTTGAAGTATGTCATTGAGTCTAATAATCATTGCTTAATGTGATTTTTGGTGCTGCCATGATTTGTGCTTGTAATCAGTTATCTGCTCCTCTCCCTGCAAGAACAATCAACACTTCTTCATCACCTGTCGTTGTCATCATCTAGTTTGGTTAGCAAATTTCACCTCTTCTTGTAACATTTTCAAAGCACTACCAGTTCTCTGCACTTCAGTTATATTTGTACTTGTTTTCCATTTATCTTATTATATAAAATTTTGATGTATTTGCTGTTTGTTGTGTAGATATGCAATATTTTAAATGTGCCAAGAGTTCTGTCACTTATCAGTTGCCTTTTGTTCTTTCATATTGCCTGATGCTTTCAAAGTAGAGGATTTTTCTTGATCATCCAGGATAAAAACTAGTATAGAACTATAGATAGATACTGGAATGTTTATACCTTGTAATGGAGTGTGATCAGCCAACATGGTAAAGCATTTGGAGCTTCTATTGAAGATTTATGTCTTTTTTTTTTATTTGAATTCCCAGTCCCGTACCTACCTGGTTAAAATCTTTGGTGCCACCTACCTAGCGATTTATTCCTAAACTGTTATATGTTTTGCAGATTACAGGCGAGGAGAAAAATGTACAGAATGCTCTGTTTCAAGTTACCAGTAAACTGAGGGAGAATCTTTTGCCTACCGAGATGCTCAATGGATTGAGGACAGGGAGCCCCTATAGAAGAGCGGGGGAGATCACCATGTTGCATCAATCAGCTGGTGAATCTCTAGATTCCAATCAGGAAACAAGCTTTGAAAAAAGATTGGATCAAGTACGAGATACTCCTTCCTCATTGCTGCAGTTGCCACAGGTGAAGATTTTCTCTTCACTTGTTTGCAGTTTTAAATTATCTGAAATGAAATTTGAAAAAATTGGTGTATGAAAAAAAAAAGAAAAAAAAGATTACAGGGAGTAGCTCTGTGGCCATAAAGAAAGCAGTGATTGATGTAACTAGCTGCCTTCAAGATTGTCCTCCATACGAGAAGGATGAGGTGGATTTAAGCCTTGGAGCTGGTAGGAGAAGAAGAAGTGGTTCCTCTGGTGAACCAATGTGTTCCCTGCTACCCACATATTCTGAAAATATTGCAACTGATGGAGACAATAAGAAACCTAATGAACAATCACAAGTTCAATTTAGGATGATCTGCTCCCACGGTGCAGCTGGGAGAATCATAGGCACGGGAGGGTCTGTAGTCAGAGCTCTGCAAAATCAAACTGGTGCTTCTATCATCTTTGCTCCTCCTATAACCAACTCCGATGACCGTCTAGTTACTGTTTCTGCATTGGAGAACCTTGAATCATCCCACTCTCCTGCACAGAATGCTCTTCTTCTTGTCTTTGCTAGATCTATTGAGCATGACATTGAAAGAGCTCGTTCCTTGGGCTTGATTGAGGAAATTACCGTGACAGCAACCCTCCTGCTGCCATCAAATAGGGTCTCTTGTTTGATTGGAAGAGGAGGTGGGGTAGATTCAGAAATGATAGAAACAACTGGTGCTGACATACAGATTTTGCAAGGGGACCGAATCTTTGATTTCGCTTCAAAGAATGATGCAGTAGTGCAGGTGCAATTTTTATGTCTTACTTTTTTTTATTTGCTGTCAAGTTATTGTGACATTAAAAGGATTTTAGGATACAACATAAACGGGGTTGAAGTATGTCATTGAGTCTAATAATCATTGCTTAATGTGATTTTTGGTGCTGCCGTTCTCCTCTCCTTCCCAAGAACAATCAACACTTCTTCATCACATGTCGTTGTCATCATCTAGTTTGGTTAGCAAATTTCACCTTTTCTTGTAACATTTTCAAAGCTCTACCAGTTCTCTGCGCATCGATTGTATTTGGATGTTTTTTTTTTCATTTATCTTATTATATAAAATTTTGATGTTTTTGTTGTTTTTGTTGTGTAGATATGCAATATTTTAAATGTACCAAGAGTTCTGTTACTTATCGGTTGCCTTTGTTCTTTGATATTGCCTGATGCTTTCAAAGTCAAGTATTTTTCTTGATTATCCAGGATAAAAACTGGTATAGAACTATAGATAGATACTGGTAAAGTATTTTTCTGAGATTTATTCCCAAACTGTTACATGTTTTGCAGATTACTGGCGAGCACAAAAATGTACAGAATGCTCTCTTTCAAGTTACCTGTAAACTGAGGGATAATCTTTTGCCCACCAAGATGCTCAGTGGATTGAGGGCGGGAAGCCCCTATAGAAGAGCGGGGGAGGGCACTATGTTGCATCAATCAGCTGGATCAGTCAGCCGGCGAATGTCTCGATTCCAATCAGGGAACAGGTTTGGAAGAAAGAGTGGATCAAGTACGTGATCTTCCTTTACTAAACTTGCAGCAAGGGGAAGATTTTCTCATCCCTTGTTTACAGTTTTATATGTAGTTCAGCCCAAAAGGTTTGTTGTCATGTGGTCACGGAAATTGCACAGGGGGCGGACAACATACAGCACAGACAATGAAAGCAACTCTAACCTCCTCTGCACAGAGGGAGGTGCTTAATCAGGCACCAGGGAGTTCCTGTTGGGGGGGAGGGTTTTGGATGGAGACCACTTGTCCTGAATCTCCTGATTATGTTCCATAAGAAATTTTAGCACTAGGAAATGAGATTTTAGCTGATTAACATGGATATGGCTTGTGTCACACTCCTGCCTGCTTGTCAATTTGAAATAGCACGCTGTAATATTTACGTGTTAATATGGAAGCATTCTTCTTCTAGTCAACGTGCTTTAGGCTGTGAAGATGATGATATGTATAAAAAATTAAGAAAATATGACTTGGGATGCTTGATTCATCGGTGAGATGGAGAAGGAATCTGTTGTGTGCTCAAGTGACAGACAAATGAAACTTTTTCCATATTTTGCCCTATCTGCATATCTGTGGGAATAAACTAGGGCAAAGGCCAAGAGCATGAACTCCATCAAAATTATTTAAATGAAATTAAGATTATTGCTTTAATTTCTAATTTCAATGAAAGACATGGTTCAAGGCAGGGAGATTTTGGGATGTCTTGACTGGTAAAATTCTTCCTTGTTCTGGGGAGAGAGAGATTCTGGAGATATAAAACCCTTAACATAAATAATTATTTATATAGAAAAACCTTTACTGGACTTTTGATTTCACTTGGAATCTTGACTTGTGTCGGTAATTTCGCTCAAATTTCACAAAAAACGTTTTGGTTCTATTCTAGTTGTTCGGTTCAAGCCAGATAGTGTATTTTTTTTGCTTTATTTTTTTTAAAAAGAAATCTATGTTTTTCCTCTCTCTAATTTCTTCATCAAATTTTTGGGAGGACAACTGGAGATGATGACGGGGATAGTTATTGATAAGGTCATGGTGAGTTGTATTTTGGCAAGGGGTTTCTTCATTACCAGAAGGGTTGATTTCAGGGTGTTAAAGATATTATTAAATTTACTGAAGATAATATTAATACTGAAAATAAATATAATTAGAGATTATTATCATGATCAGAAATTATTGATATTAAAAATAATTATAATTTTTTATTATATTTGCACAAAAAATTATTACTAATACTAAAAATAATTATGATAAGTGATTATTGATATTAAAGACAATATCATAACTATTGAAGATAATATTAACACTAAAAATAATCATGATTAGAGATTGCTATTATAATTAGAAATTTTTGATAATGAAAAGATCATAATTAGAGATCACTAATACTAAAAATAATCATGATTTTTGATCATATTTCTATAAAAAATTACTGATATTGAAAATAATTATCTGCTATAGATATTGTAGAAATTAAGTATATATTTTAGCATTCATTGTATTCTAATGATAGGATTTTTAAACCAGGGGTTGTAATATATATAAGACCATGATGTAATTCTTCTTCCACACATCTCTCTCTCTTTTTTCTTTTATCTTACACAGGGAGCTAGTGTTCGGTTTAAGTATGGTCGGAAAGCTTTGTGATGTTTTTATTTCTCACATCTTATTGAACTCGCCTTTTCCATATATATATATATATATAGCAAAACAACTGATAAAAAGATTAGGAAACACTGGAAAATAGGGAGAAAATGCCACTTGTAAGGTTATGTAACTGCCTCGACAAATAAAGACTAACAATGTACCTCCTCTAATGTTCTCCCCAGCAGCAGTATTCTGCTGTTTTTTTTTTTTTTTTTAAGAATTATTATTATTTTTTAAAATATTTTTTATTTAGAAATATATTAAAATAATATATTTTTTTATTTTTTAAAAATTATTTTTTACATTAGTAAATCAAAATAATATAAAAAATTTAAAAAATATTAATTTAAAATAAAAAAATATTATTTTTAAATAAAAAAAAACATAACATCTCATTTATGTAACAATGTTAAGTTAAGTTGATAACTGGGTTTCAATCTATGATGAAGCTACAGATTCCCAGACAACCAGACAAGTGCATCCACAGATGCAGCCAATGGTTCATTCCCAAAATTTCAAATTTCAGCAGCATTTTAATTTATTACATATTGTTACATTAATAAAATATATTTAACCCTACCATTTTGCTTTACAGGCCTTAAAACTGATAATATAATTACCGTTAAAAAATAAAAATCTCTTGAATCTGAGATGTATTTTTTATTTGGAAATGTGATTATGGTTATTTTTTAAAATATTTTAGATATTAAAATATATTAAAATGATAGAATTTTTTATTTTTTTAAATTTATTTTTAAAATCAATACATCAAAACGATCTAAAACACATAAAAATAATTAATTTTTAATAAATAAATTTAAAAATTTTATAAAATATAATTTACACTACATTCTTAAATGTTATATTATCTCTATTGTGTATTCTACATGTTTTGAATTTAGTGTTAAAATTCTTTTGTAATGCTTATGTATTTTTTTGTATTCAAAAGATTTTTTAATTGGATATATATATATATATATATATATATAGGACCAATGACCCGATAATAAACCTGATTACCCGGGTCGTCTCCTTGGCCCGGTTCACTCACTGGTTGCGTTGGGGTGCCCATAAATCTTTTATTCACTCCTACACACACTCACACTCACACTCACACTCACACGCTCACCCTCATTCCATTTTTTCCCCACCCTTCTTTCGTTCTAGTGTCTTCATCCTCTTTTCTAGGGGAAGGAAAGGTAAAAATAGTTGGTAACAAAAATTCCCTCCTTTTCCATTTCTCCACTCAATGCAGCACCACCAGAAGCATCATCGTCACAAGCGCCCTCCACGACAGCCGTTGATCGAGCTCCAACCGGGTCAGGTTGCATTCCGAGTAGTCTGCCATGCTTCGAAAATCGGTGCTCTCATCGGCCACTCCGGATCCGTAATATCCCAAATCCGGCTTGAAACCGGTTGCCTTGTTCACTGCGAGGAGGCCGTGAAGGGGTCGGAGCACCGGGCGATCGTGGTGGCGGGGTCTGCATCCCCAGAGAGGAAAATCGAGGTGGGTGAAGATGAGACGGTGGAAGTGTCTGCAGCGCAGGAAGCGGTGGTTAGGGTTTTGGAGAGGATGTGGGAGGTGGATGCGGTGAAAGATGGCGGTGATTGCGAGGGGTATTGTGGTCTTTTGGCCAATACGTCGCAGATTGGTGCCGTTGTGGGTAGAGAAGGCAGGAATATCAAGAGAATGAAGAGAGTTAGTGGGGCCCATATCTGGATTCTCCCGGCCCCACTTTGCGCGTTAAAGGAAGATCAATTAATTCAGGTTTTTTTCTTCCTTTTTTTTGCAACATATTTCTCGTATAATAATTCATGATAGATTTTATGTTTTTGTAGGAGAAAGTAATACAAATTTTGATATATTTAATAATGTCTTAAATCATAGTTTAAGTAAAATAAAATCTTTTATATCATCTGAAATGAAATTTGAAAAAATTGGTGTATGAAATCAAAAAAAAAAAAAAGATTACAGGGAGTAGCACTGTGGCTGTAAAGAAAGCTGTGATTGCTGTAACTAGCTGCCTTCAAGATTGTCGTCCATATGAGAAGGATGAAGTGGATTTAAGCCTTGAAGCTGTTAGGAGAAGAAGAAGTGGTTCCTCTGGTGATCCACATGCAGAATTCTTCCCTCATTTGTGTTCCCTGCTACCCACATATTCTGAAAATATTGCAACTGATAGAGACCATAAGAAACCTAACGAACAATTACAAGTTCAATTTAGGATAATCTGCTCCCATGGTGCAGCTGGGAGCATCATAGGCAAGGGAGGGTCTGTAGTCAGAGCTCTGCAAAATCAAACTGGTGCTTCTATCATCCTGGCTCCTCCTATAACCAACTCCGATGACCGTCTAGTTACTGTTTCTGCAATGGAGAACCTTGAATCATCTCACTCTCCTGCACAGAATGCACTTCTTCTTGTCTTTGCTAGATCTATTGAGCATGACATTGAAAGAGCTCGTTCCTTGGGCTTGATTGAGGAAATTACCGTGACAGCAACCCTCCTGCTGCCATCAAATAGGGTCTCTTGTTTGATTGAAAGAGGAGGTAGGATAGATTCAGAAATGATAGAAACAACCGGTGCTGATATACAGATATTGCAAGGAGACCCATTCTGCTATTGCGCGTCAAAGAATGATGTAGTATTGCAGGTGCATTTCTGATCGTCTTAATTTTTGTTATCTGTTTTCAAGTTATTGTGAAATAAAGAGGATTATAGTAGACAACATAAACTGGTTGAATTATGTCATTTAGCCTAATATTTTGTTGGTTAATGTGATTTTTGGTGCTGCTGTGATTTGTGCTTATAAACAGTTATGTGCTCCTCTCCCTCCAAGAACAATCAACACTTCATCACGTGTCCTTGTCATCATCTAGTTTGGTTAGCAAATTTCACCTCTTGTAACATTTTCAAAGCTCTACGAGTTCTCTGTGCATCGGTTTTTTTTTTGTATGTTTTATTTATTTATTTATCTTATTATATAAAATTTTGATGTCTTTGCTGTTTGTTGTGAAGATATGCAATATTTTAAATTTACCAAGAGTTCTGCCACTTATCGGTTGCCTTTTGTTCTTTGGTACTGCCTGATGCTTTCAAAGTCAAGGATTTTTCTTGATCATCCAGGATGATAACTGGTATAGAACTATAGATAGATACTGGAATGTTTATACATTGTAATGGAGTGTGATCAGCCAACATGGTAAAGCATTTGGTGCTTCTATAGAAGATTTATGTCTTTTTTTTTAATTCCCATTCCTCAACCTACTTGGCAAAAACCTTTGGTGCCATCTGCCTAGCGATTTATTTCCAAACTGTTATAATTTTTGCAGATTACAGGTGAGGCCAAAAATGTACAGAATGCTCTGTTTCAAGTTACCAGTAAACTGAGGGATAATCTTTTGCCTACCGAGATGCTCAATGGATTGAGGACTGGGAGCCCCTATAGAAGAACGGGGGAGATCTCTAGATTGCATCAGTCAGCTGACGAGTCTCTGGATTCCAATCAAGAAACAAGTTTGAAAAAAAGAGTGGATCAAGTACGTGATCCTCTTTCCTCTTCGCTGCAGTTGCCGCAGGTGAAGATTTTCTCTTCCCTTGTTTGCAGTTTTATATTAAGTTCATCCGAAAAGCTTTTTTGTCATGTGGTCACAGAAATTGCATAGCGAGCGGACAACATACAGCACAGACAGTGGTAGCAGCTCAACCACCTCTGGCAAGGTTTCAGAACTAGAAAGGGCCCTGCATTTTCTTTTACCGAGGGAGGGAGGTGCTTAATCAGGCAGGAGGGAGTTCTGGTGGGGGAGTTATGGACGGAGACTACTTGCCCCGAATCTCCTGATTATGTTCCAAAAGAAATTTTAACACGAGGAATTGGGATTTTAGCTGATTAACATAGATATGGTCAATTTGAAATATCACGCAGTAAGAGTTCTGGTGAGATTGAAGAGGGAATTTGGGGTGTGCTCAAGTGAGAGACAATGAAACATTTGGCATGTATTGCATGCATAGATCTCCATTACTTCTGTGCTTTTCTGTGGGAAAAAACTAGGGCAAAAGCTAAGACCATGAGCATCCATGGATTACTCAGTATAGAAAGCGAACTTCGATGAACTCCATCAAAATCATTTAGCTAAAAATCAAATGATTGCTTTAATTTCTAATATCAAGGAAAGACATGGTTTAAGGCAGGGAAATTTTGGGAAGTGCCCATGTCTTGACTAGTAAAATTCTTCCGTGTTTCGGGGAGAGAGATTATTGACAAATAAAACCCTTAAATAATTATTTATATAGAAAAACCTCTCAGTGGACTTTCGAGTTCCGAAGGGTGTGAAGGGTCGTCCTTGTTTCATTATCCAAAGGTTACGATGCTAAGATAATATTTGTGAGGAAGACTTGTTGGATAATACGCAAATAATTATCAGAAATGAGACAAGATTATAATTAAAATGTATTTTGTTTATAGTCGTACTGATTAAAAAAATAATAATCATCGCAAGCTCCATCATAAAAAATAAAAAATGTAAACCAAAACCATTTCATTGCTGCATATCAATACATATTAATGATGGAATTTAAGATTTTTATCGTTACATTTACCAAGTATTTAGCAAAACAAACCCACGATTAATTAGCCATGATCAGCCAGTCCTGCCATATAATTTAGTACCACCAATGCAGAACAGAAGTAAATATGCCATGAATTTTTCTTCTAAAAATGGTGATTATATTTATAGGCAATAAATATAAAGCATAGATAAAATTATCTTATATTTAATAATTAAAGATATATCTAAGATTGATTATGAAAGTGTTTGTTTACGCGGTTATAATGTATTTTTATTAAAATTTAATGTTATTTTATTTTAAATTAATTTTTTATATATATTTAGATCGTTGTGAAGTGTTAATATTAAAAAAAAAAAATTATATATAAAAATTTATTTAAATATATTTTTAAATAAAAAATATTTTTAAAAATAATCATTACCGTACCACTAAACCGCTACCTGTACCCGGTGAATCAAGAGTTAACATCTTGTTCTTTCAAATTATTAAGCACCCATGAGCTCCTATTTCAATACCACACAAAATCTCGTGAAGAGTTAACATTACACAAGAAGGAAAAGGAAACCTAATTTCTAAACACTCGCAAAAAATTTCCTCATACGCATAATTAGGCAGAATCAATGAATACTCGATTGGCAGATTTATCATATATATCAAGCACTTAATTCACCAACGATTGAAGCAAGTATTTGTGGTCTCTGTAATGGAATCTCTTTTTTCCAGGCTCCAGTGATTTTAGCTATTCTCTCTGCGGGGATCCGGCAACCCAGAGAGTTGAAGATTCTACTCGGTGATTATTGTAATAACCAAGGATTTGAAATGGATTTAGCAACTGATGATTTTAAGGTTGGTGGTGCTCTGAGGACATTGGAATGGAGGAAAAAGACACAAATCATTATTCTCTTCCAGTCATGTGTAAACCTTAGGCACGCTGATTATATTGTCGGAGATGCTTGGTGGATAGATCTACTGGGAGATTAATACAGCACGTACTTGAAGGAGGTTTTTTTTTTTTTTAGTTTAATATGGGTATCCGGGCCAGCTTGCGCACACCTTAACTAATTCCACGGGCCCTGAAATTAACGACCATGTAAATCTTCAGTGGCCATTATATAAGCAACCCAGAGCTCGAACCTGAGACTACAAAGATTTTTTTTTATTATTATTATTGGTGGGTGTCGTGTGGTAAGGTGATTCTCTCCTTTGAGGTCTTATGGATATATACATATTTTTTTAATTTCTTACCTTTTACAAATTATTATTATTATTTAGATTTGTCTATTTTCCTTTTATTTTTTATGCTCTGTGGGTTTGTAGGCATTTTGTTTTTGAAAAAAATAAAGTTATATTGTTGTTGTTTTAGAACATTTTTGTTTTAAAAAATGATTAAAAAACATATATGAAAATATAATTATATAAATGATGATGTTTTGAAATCCAAATGATTCCTAAGTACTTGGTTTCGTAAGCAGCATATGATTCTTTATATGCAAATCAATACATGTATTTCTTAATAAAATTTTTTTTATAAAAGATGCATCATTATAACATATAGATCAAAAAACTTTTTATTTTTACTCTTCTTACGTGGACATCTACTAATATTTCTCGGATTATATAGTCTACAATTAATAAAACATTTAATCTCATTACAATAATCTATATATGCAATCCTTCAAGTGAATCTCGATACATACATGAATAATTATCCATTACTTATATTAAACCTATATAAAATATTGATGACAGCACATATTAATTAATTATATAAACTAAATAAATTAGCTAGTATTGGTTTAACTAAAATTTATTCAATTTATTTTAATAATACTCTTAAATCATTATCAACTATCTACATAAATTTAAAATCCTATACATTTATCGAAATTTTCAACTCAACAATAAAATTGATAAAATATAAAACAGACCCATTAAATAAGTCATTATTTATTTCATTACAAAACATCTAAGTCATAAAATCGAAATCAATTTCAACAAATTACAAACAAATATAATTTTTCAAAATCTCTAATAAACTTTAACATTTACAAATCATACATTCATACAATAAATTTTCATGAGAAAAAGTTATAAAACAAGTAAACACACAAACAAACTACATATATACTGCAAAAATATACAATAAAAATTAACATTTTAAAATTGAGTTTAAACAAAAAATAGATAGTTTTGCTTACTTAATGCGGAGAATCCTAAAAAAATTTGAATCAGAACATAGATGCTGATAGATAAAGTATGAGGTGACTAGATTTATGGTGGAAGGTTGATTTTATGATAAAACAGAGGGGTTTCTACTATGTTGCAGAGCTAATGGAGGAAGAAGAAGAAATAAGGGAGAGGCGGAGTCACTCGTCAATTAGGTCATAACTTAAATATTATCGATGGATTAATTTACAGACAAGTTCATTTCATCAGTAATTTTGTTTGAATAAATGACACATCATTATTATAACTTTTGACTTTTTTATGAATTTTTTTTTACTATGATTTATTCGGTATATACTAAGAAAATATTTTTATTGATATAATTACCGATGGATACAACAATGTACTGATCTACCAATAAAGTTCCTCGCAGTCTACCAATAAAAAGTTTTTATTGGTATTTTTATTTGTATTTATTAATTTTATGATAATGAAAATTACTAAAACAAAAACATCATTGGACAAATCAATAAAGTAACATAATCACCTACTAATTAAATATGGCTTGACTTGGGTTTGACTCAAGATAAATATTGTTTACATTTAGATAGGTTAATTTATTTTTAAAAAATAATATCAAAACCACATGTTAAAATAAAAAACTAAAAGTCAAATTTATTAATCTAGATTTTTAATTTATTCATACCAGATCAAATTTCCCTATTTTTTGGTGAACCTGAACAGATCAAGACTATAGGTCAATCTACTAGGATGGTCCGGGTTTAATAAAAGTGTAATTAAATCCTTTGCGTGGCAGGTGTTAAGTTCACAACTACTTGGAATATTTTTCAATAAACAAGTGTCCAGCAAGAAGACACCTTAAGAAGCACATAAAATAGCACTACTTAATTAGCAGTGGCGCTGGTACCCAGGAGGAATATCACAAGAAGACTAGAATTACTCAAGGTTGCAAACTAATTAAGAGGGATAATAATATTCACAAACATTAATAATCTTGTGGTTGGCCATTGTAGGAGTAGAGACTAAGGTCCAGCGAAGTACGGGAAGTAGTGTCATTGCCATAATCACCATAGACACAGCCGCTACTGTAATAAAAGTCTGGGTTAATACTGTTGATGTTGAAAGAGCTACTGATGTCCTCACCAAGCATGGGAAATAGAGGTAGAGTCTCAATCTCTGCAGCTGCTTCTTGTTCTTGATCAAATACAGTATAGGATGAACTGTGAGGGTTAATGTCAACCCCTGATCCATAGTTAATGTTGCTCATGGATCCACTACCAGTACCATTGCTACCACCAGCTGATGCTGAACAGTCCTGATGAAGCAAACAAAAGAGTGTTTTTTAGACCTTTAATTTCTAGCCTTGTATTTTCTGCCCCGTATCCTGTTTACAGGAAAAGAAAATGGCAGGCTTAATTCAAAGAAAAAGAAGCTGTTTTGTTCAAATTTATTATTCCAAGGAAACCAGAAAAGTTTCTGCCTTTCTATAGCTGCTGTCAAGAAACTTTTTAAGGCTGTAAATCTCCATTCTACCTCTGCCTTTGTGATGGGAGTATTAAGGCAAGATCTGAGTGGATGTTGGTAAAAAGGTAAATGAAAATTCACACAGCATATAGTATTCCACATGGGTGTAACTTTTATGTTGATTTCTTTCTACTTTAATGCCTAACAGCAAAAGCATATTAGTTTACACCAACTTCAGCATCATCTGCAAGAAGATCTTATCAAAGGCACAAGTCACTAACATATTCTGGATCATCATTTCTTACCCAAGAATTCTTCTCCTGCATGGTTACCGATCCATATCCATGGCTATCTGTCTGCCCAACAGTAACCACACCGGTATTTGCAGATGAAGAAGCCGAAGAAAACCCTGCAAAATTGTCAACACAGGCACATAAAATAAACAAAAACTAAAGTCTAGCTAGCCATGATAGCACTGGAAAGAAGGAAGCAAGTTAGAGAGGGAAATAACAACCAGGATTATTACTACTGTTGGAGTACTTGTAAGAGTAATAATCTTCAGGTTTCCAGGCAGTTCTTTGTTGCATGGGGACTTCATTGGTGAGTCTTTTCTTTTGCCTCTCGCGAGCTTTATGGTTCTGAAACCAATAAAATACATTCTTGCCTTCAATCTTGCCGTACTTTCTAAGCCTAGCAGAGATCTGCTGGATCTCAGCTCCATTTGGGGACCTAACACCTTTGATGTAGTACAGTTCCTTCAATATTCTTATCTGGTCAGTAGTGGGAGTCCACCTTGTACTGGTTTGCCTGCAAAGAAAGTTCCCTTTGGCGCCACCGTTATTATCCTCATTTGGTTGCTGTTGGTGAGGTTCCATGATGGATTGAGAAGCCAGAACAAAACAAAGGGAAGAGAACAAAATATCTAGAAGAGAAGATTAGTTGTGAGAGATGTAAGAGGTGGGGTAGCTAGGTGTGTGAGAGAGAGGCTTGTGCATGAAGTAGCCAGTTAGAGTCTAGGGGTTATATGGCCTTAATTATATATGGTCTATAAAAAAAGACCAGTCTAAGAGAGGTCTATATAAGAGAGGCACATGAGATGGAAGGGAGGATACATATCAGAGAAATATCTGATAGAGAGAAGGACTGAAGTTGACAGTGAAGTCTTCATAAGAAGAGAAGGGACAAATTTGAGAGCCTGGAAAGGGAGAGGGTATCAGTGGAATAACTTGGATCAAAAGGCATGGCGAGCTATGATATTATCAAAACCAGCCATTCAGTTTCCTTGAGAGAGACTTTAAGATGTAGAAAATTGAGGCACATATGGAGCTAGCTAGTGATAAATTGGAAAGAAAGAAATCAGAAAGTAAGGAAGGACTGAATGAATGAATGAATGTCACAAAACGAAGCAGTGTGTTCATGTCTAGTGACACTATCATGGGCAAAACCAAGTTAATAAATCCGATGCAGTGTGTTCATGTCTAGTGACACTATCATGGGCAAAACCAAGTTAATAAATCCTCCAAGGGGTAGAAGCAAAGCAAAAGGAAATAAAAAAATGCTTGGCCATATATATATATTCACATGTAAAAGAAGATCAGAGTAGTGTTTATCATGTCTTGGCTGTTAGAAAATAATATAAATTATATCTTAGAACCTTACCTAACAACTTAAATTATTGGATTAAAATAGTTCTATAACATGGTATTAGAACCTTAATGACAAAGCGGTCACAAGTTCGAATTTCACTATCCCTATTTATTTGATAAAAATTATACACAAGGTAATATGGGTCTGTGTAAGTTTTAAGTTTAAAGACCTTTCACTTAAGAGAGTGTGTTAGAGAATAATATAAATCATATCCTGAGACCTTACTTAATAACTTAAATTATTGGATTAAAATGATTCTTTGACATTGGCCTAACTTCAAGGATCTATCTTTATACATGCCACCCATCCTTGCATTAATTAGTGCTTCTACATGTTTTTGCTTTGTTACCTCTATATATCTTAATTAAGATTACAATATCATCTGCAAGCATCCCAGGAATTTAAGTAAGCATCTTAACTGGTTAATTTACCATAGCCAGCCAGGCTTGGGACTAGCAAGGGGACCGCTGTGTTATATACTAATATTGTTCAAGTAAAAGCAAGCTCTGATTTAGCAAAGTACAGCCTCTAGACATGCAATAAAGAGAAGCAGCTTGGAGACTGCAAATACTGAACCTGACTTCTTCACTGTCCTCGGCAAGATGTGTTCTAATTAAGGCAATAGTTGGAACATAACCATGACCTTTGTTCGTATAATTTCTCTTTTAGTTGGAAACATGAGGAGTAGAATTTATCAAAAATAAATAAATAAATAAATAAAAACCATGTTGCAGATATATCCCCGATCCTTTCATTATCTCTTGCTCCCTGATCATATTTTCTTCAAACCCCTCTTCCTAAGTATTTTTGTTAAGCATTATAAATGAAGGAGTAGGATTTATCAAAAATAAATAAATAAATAAAGTTACTTCTTAATGTTACCATTGTTGTGTTTTAGAAAGGAAGAATTTATCAAATTAAAAGTGTTAATTAGTCTAATGATTGAGAAGGGTTCAATTCTTAACACATGTATCAATTTTTTCTATTTTTTTTTACATACACAAGTAAATAATATCTAGATTTATACAATGTAATTAATTTATTTTCATAAAGTACCAAAATAAAACCTTAGAAATATATACTCTCTTTGCCTCAAATTAATTTATATATATAGAGAGTGAACGTGGACTAGCTAGGTCAAGCCATAACATCAAATTAATATATAATAATTAACAAGAAGAGTTAAGAAGATAAAGGTAAGCAGTAATGTCGGCAATTGGGTTCAAAAACAATCTCACGATCACCATATCCTCATTCCTTTACACCACGAATCACCACGCCTCCCAGAAATAAATGTAGCCAGATCATTAATGTTTTGGTTACTGTCTCAGGGGGTGTTTTTAGATACAATATTGATTGGTTTTCAAAATATTTTTTGCTTGTAAATAGACCATCATCAAGAGCTATATCATTCTTTCTTGTGTTTCCTTCTCCAAAAACAACTGAAACCTAGCATCGATATTCATAGTGCATGAGGCAGTGTGTGTCATCTCTTTTACTCCTGTGAGAAAGAGGCACATTTTCACCAGGGAAATCAAGTTCCACCCCACGCATACATTACGAAAGGGTACATTGAAATGATTATTATTCTGCTCGCAGCAGCAAGTACCAAGCAGTCCTGTCGCCTGAGCACATATTTTTGTTTTTACTTCACAATATCAGATTCATACTGGATCCTCCTTGGGAAAAAGAAAATCACTGCTCATGTTAGTTTTGCATATGCAAGTTCTTTGTCCCCGTTGATCGAATTAGAGGCATGGACTCCTTCTGTCTTCAGTGCATGATTTACCACCAGGTTATCAGAACTATCGAGAAATATATGCGCTACAAGAGATTCTAAATCTAACTTCTTCTTTTTTCTTCTTGCCCTTAACCTTTCTCTGAATCCTCGTTGTCTCATATGATACAATCCTGAAAAGGGTATGAGAAGCAGTAAAAGGAAATTAGTGGAAAACTATCGTTTCTTGTTCCTGCCCAGAATTCCGAAATTCGGATAAAGTCTCATCATTACATAGCACATCAAGAACTGTTACAGAAAAAAACAAGCAAAAACAAAAAACAAAGGTGTCTTATACTCATTGGACATGGAGGTGGATCGTCCTGTGTCGTCTGGGTTTAATAATAAAGCCTTGAATTTGTTTGAGTTTGACACTTCATCATAAGATGAAGCTATTTGTTTGATTTTGACACTTCATCATGAGATTTTGCTCTCCTTATCATGCATTTATTCTGGATTCTGCAATCTCTGAAATGGGATGTGGGCATTGGTGTTTGTTTCTTGGAGCCAAATAATAGCCAGTGTCGTTCTCTCTTCTTGACGATCAACTTTTCAAGGCTTTGATTTGGCAGGGAAGGCTAAAACACACATCTCTCTCTCCTGAACTGCTGATGAACTGCTGACCTCATAAGGAATGCACTAGTGATATTGCCCAGCCGCAGGGGTACCCTTCCTTTTCTTCGGGGTAATCATCTCTTTGGCTCTTATTTTCTCCTCCCATATCTCTAAAGATAACATCACAATATCAGTTCATATCTCTTAACCTCTCTTTCTAGCCGCTAGCAGTCTCTCGTTTCTCTTTCTTTTGCTTTCTGTCTTGTTAATTTCTAAGAAAGGGATTGGCTACCTGCGCATATATAGGACAAACCCTAGCCACAACTTTTATTATTTCTTTCACGTTTTTTAATTTGTATATATTCACTAATTAAAAGATAAATGCTAAGAACAAAAGCAAAAGCATTTCACATTCGAACAAAAACCTTGGATGGGAAAACTGCAGTGAAAGTTGTTTATGCTTTTGCTTTGTGGTTTTGCAGCATCATAGGATGGTTTATAAACATGTAATTAAGTGGACAGCATTAGGAAGTTTTCATGGTTCCAAAGAGATTGGATCTTTTGGAGGACCACAAAGTACTGGTCTTTTTGTTAGGAGCTAGAAGCAGGGATGTTTGAATAGATTATTTAATTTGGAACCACTTTCAAGTTTTTTGCCAAGTAGCTGGTTTTAACCATGTTATTAATTAAACCTGACTTACTTAGGATTCGGAATTTATTTTAAATTAAATTGTGTAAAAATTGTTTTAGTTAAACTTAATTAATCTGGTGGGTGAACTCGTAACTTTATTAATTTGATTAAAATTCTATTTAAATAAAAAAAAATTAAATAATATTATTTTAAATTAATTCATGCCAACTCATTTAATAACCCAACTCATAACTTGTGTCTTGAATTAAACTATGTCTAATAACTTTGGTTTCAATGACAGGATGGATTTCATGCTTATAAACCACAAATAATGAAGTGCTCATTTGATATTATAGCAGATTTTATTTTCAAATTGTATTTTACTTGAAAAAATATTAAATTTATTATTTTAAAATATTTTTATTAATTTTAATGTGTTAGTATAAAATTTAAAAAATTTATAAAAAAATATTATTTTAATATATTTATAATTAAAATCTTTTAAAAAAATACATCATAATATTAAACACAAAAGAAGTTCCATTGTTATAATCTTGGATCTAATGAAAAAAAAAAAAAAAAAAAAAAACAGTGCCATTTGACACTCGTACTATCTCCCGCTTCGACCTAATTGTTTCCGGGGCAATTATAATAGTAAATTAATGTTTTTTCCATTCATTGAACTGGTCTTGAAGAGTAATTAACAATGTCCATAGGCGTTAGCGTGTTCGTGCAAGTGAGCCACCACGTCATCTTTGAACAGCACGTGCAGGTGCTCACTAAGGTGAAAAAGGGGCTTCGCTTTCCGGTCCATCACGACAGATATTATTTTTCTTCTGTTTTTTGTTTTTTTTTTTTTTCTCTTTTTCATGGTTTTATGTTTATCCTTTTTTTCATCATCTTTCAACATTTAATTTAATTAAAAATTAAACTTAGTTTTCTTTAACTTTCTATAAATTTTTTATTAATTTAAAAAATAACTCGAATTATCTAGAATCTTTTTATTTTTTATTCTTCACTAATTTATTTAATTATATTATTAAATTAACCTAATTTAATAAATTCAGTCGGGTCAATAACCCGAGTTTTAGATCTTTTTTTTCTTTAAAAATACTATCATCGCCTAAACATTTTTTTTACTTTAAAATCAATTTGGTTTGGGACACAGCATAGCACAAGCTACCAATCTAGGTTTGCTCGAGTAATTTTTTTTATTTTTTTTAATTGATTTTTTTTCATTTTAAACCTTTAATATCTAGTTAATTAGAATCAAATTTTTTGCTTTTATTTCGATTTGAATTCCATAAGATTATCACATGCTTATGTTCTGGATCACAAGTTAGGCATAGTAGATCTAAATCAAATTATTCTATCGTTATTTCAATGTTTTTTTTTAAAAAAAAGTGTAATCTAGAATGTCACCACCTCTATATTTTAAAAATATTTTGTGCATGATACATGATATTCTTGACTTCATAATATCTTTATGCTTTTTTTAAGGTTATTAAAAAAAAAACCCGATCCGTGGCGTAGCATTGCGCAGGTAAAAAACTAGTTCGGAGCTGGTTTTTGTAGGTTTTCATGGATATTGTAACATATTTGTGGGGGCTTTTGGAGCAAGAAAGTGAAAGAAAAGGATGGATAATAATGGCATTTAATAAGATTTCATCATCAATACAATTAAAATTAGGAGTTATAACGTCATAATAACTTCTTAGACGCTTCAAGGTTGAGATTAAAACAATTGAAATAGTAAGGGTTGAAATAAAATGATCATCTGGCCAAAGAAATTCATATAGCTTAGTACTCAGCATTATTATTAAACCCAGCCCGAACCGGATTTTACTAACAAGTTGAACCCAGCATGTAACCCGACCGGGTATAAAAAAAATTCAACTCGGAATTCACCAAAGCTAATATTAATAAACTTGCAAATCAATAATATGTTGACACCAATCAGGTCAAGGAAAAACAATTATAATACAATTCTCAAGACGTCCAGTGTAGAAAATGAAAACAATATAATGCCATCTCGCGCTATAACGCGGTGGAGTATTTCTGTAACCAATCACCTCAACAAAGCAGCAATCCATCACAATTCACAAACAAGCAGCATCAAGCTAGTTGATCCAATTGATCCAAAAACGAGCCATGCTTCGAGATACGGATAATCCGATCAGGGATGCAACCAAAACCAGACCTTCAAAGGATTTCCGGCTACACAATTGTTATAGTAATGTCTAAAACCTTAGGATTCACACTACTAGACAACAGGCTCAATATTGCTCTCTATTCCACCGTAAGCACCCATGTAAATATTTGCTTTGAAGAATGCATTAGGTATTGCTACGTATACATTAATATATTCAGCTGAACTCTCTGACACTGAAATAAACCTCAACCTCCATATCCGCTTTCCACAGAATACTCAAACATGCCAGCAATTAAATCTCAGATGTCCAAATCTGAAGGGTACAATTCAGGCAACAGAAGGGCTGGACCTCATCCATCAGCTCTACCTATATTTTCCTTGATCCTCCGCTGATATGCAGCCGGTCGTCGACTCTGACTCGAGTAATAAGGTTCTGATTGGGAACCATTCTCTGCAAATCTCCTTCCTTCCATCTTACCCTCTTTATCAAATGGCCGCCTTTTCATGTAAGGCTCAGATTTAGGAGAATTTAACCTCTTTGTTTCATCCGGTTCGTATGGCAATGGCTGAATTCCCTGCAAACCAGGATCTGGAATAAAACCTATAGGTCGTTTTGCTTCATCCATTTTTCTAAATGTGATTGATACCCTATAACAAATACAAGGTGGGAAAGGAATCAAATTAAATAAACACCATACAATAAGAACAGCTCAAGAAGATTCACAAAGATTCAATCGCTACCTCCTTTTATGAACTGGAGGCACACAATGCTTAGCAACGTCTGCCACATTTCCATTCAAGACAAGAGCAGATCTGAAAACAAAAATGAGTAAGATTTTGGTTCCATGACAACAAAGGTGGAGTATAAACAAATATCAGGACAATAATTACAAGATCATGCACAAGATATAAAAGCAAGAAATTGATGTCAAGGATTGCACGTTAGACATACCCCACAGGAAGAGGGATTGCGATTGGACCATCAACGTCACCCGCACCCACAATCTTTAAGTGTGACCCAAATAGTATATTGCACTCGCTAAGAAAAGAGACAGTACAGAAAGGTCGAACAAAATCATGGTTATCAATGTGAGGAGGTATACAGTCCCCTTCTTCATAAATGTTAACAATACAACTGTCCGGCACACAATTTGGCGGGATAACATGCCATCTGACCAGTCTTCTGATGATCACTTTAAAAAGGACAGGTATAGGATCTACCATTCCATCCTGGATGATGCCTGGCGGATTTCCATTTTTATCCTGCCACCATAGTGTTAATATTTCAAGTTTTAATGTCTCTGCAGTTTTGATATTCAAATTTTTGAATTGCCATAATTCAGAACGTTGATGATATGTAGCAAAGGGATCAGAACTTACTGTTGCGTAATTGTAACAACAACCAAACTGGAGAGTCACACGCCCTTTGCCCCTCATCCACTTCGGTGGAGCTGAATACGTTTGTTCTGCAAGAAAATTTCAGAAATTCCCTCCCAATATGAACAATGATATATCAAATAATTGAACATTTTCCAGGAAAAGTTTTACCCAGTTCAACTCACAAATGATGCAAAGAGAAAATCTTGGACATAAATTCATACCTCTACTGATGAAAGCACATCTAACAGATCAATACACTGCATGTGAAAAACAGCTAAGGCACTATTCAAAGCTAATGAGTCTACTATGGATGTGCTCAGATCCATAGAATTAGAAGAGGAATATAAAATTCCAAAAAATGACCAATCAACACTCAAGGTGAGTTTTGACATCAGTCTGCAAATCACCATGAGTACTGAGTTGAAAGTGCAAAACCATGTGAACAACAATGTTCGACCAATTTATATCATGCACGGGAAGATAATATAGAATGGTCAAATAGATAATACCAAATAGGTTGACATCTACTTTCATAACTTCAATGTTTTATTCTTTAAGGAACAGGACAGTCAATTGTGTCAGGGACCAACAAGTGTCAAATAAATGATGAAAGCTTAGATTTATTGGAATATGAAGCTACGAAGCACAAAAGGAAGATGCTTTAAACAGTCAAAATCTCTCAGTCAATTGTCACCATGGAAAATGTAGAATTTAATGATTGGTGCTAGTGTGCTATATAGTGTTCTTTGACAGTGATGAAAAACATGAACACCACTAGTTTGAACTGTGCTTTTACTAGCACAAATTGACATGTATGGCATAAATATGAGTGTGCAAACATCCTAGGAACCGCAGCTATTTTAGCACATAAAACCAGTGGCCAGAGCAATTAAGCAAAAAATGTAACATAGCACATAGAAAAGAATTTCTGATTGGCTTAAGCGGAAAACTTATTAGCAGATCAAATAGAATAGCCTGAGAAAGATAAAAGCTTTATGAAACCAACCTTTCAACTCTCCCTTTTTCCCTTTCTCTTTAAGAGCATACACAAGATCAACAATCCTCTTCTGCTCCGCGGTACTGAAAATGTCCATGTGAAGTTCGAGACCCTGGAGAATATTAGTAAGCTTCCCATTAACCTTCTCAAAACACATAAACTCCTTCTTCCTCTTCACATTCATAAACCGATTGTATTCTCCTTGCTCACACGCCAACGTAGTAGGCTTCCCAACAACCTTTGTTATCCTCAAATCACCCGCTGAATCATTCACATTAACTTCCCGTTTATTCAACTCCTGCTGTTCCAGTTCCTTCTCTTCTTTTGCAAGTTCATCATCCTGTGCCATATCAGCCCAAGACATCCCCAAGTGCCTCTCACTATGAAATCCACTAGTGGAAGCCTCCGACATGGGTGGTGTTTCAGAACACCCAGGTGTTCCATCTTTCCAACTAACTATCGAATTCGTGTCATCCTCCTCTTTCAAACTTCCCACGGAATTATTTTCACAATTACCATCAGAACTACAATTCCCGTTGGACAGTTCCACTTTATCATTCAATTTCGGAAAATCCCCACTCTTATCTTCGCCTTTGAGCTCTACAATAACTACCAAACATTCCACAACAAAAGACTCCAAATCAGTTAAAAATTCAAACAACAACAAACCTTAACTTCAACAAAAAAAAACTAATAGCAATACTTAGTTAACAGTAAACAAAAGAAACCCCAGTTTTCAAAATATCAACACTGTAAATTAAAAAAAAAAAACTAATTTCTATAATTCAACTAATCAGTTAACAGTATATTTATTATTTAAAAAAAACTAGTGTTAAGATAATAAACAAAAACAAAAAGGTTAATTCGGGAAGAAAAAAGTTATTGTAACCTGAGAGAGACCGAATGCGATCGGAGAGAGTTTTTATGCAGTCACGGCAGAGATCCCGAGAGAGGAAAGGGAGCCAGGTGGAAAGAAATTCCGAAGCGATTTTAAGTTCAGACGGTTGATATTGAACAAGGAAGGGATCATCGTTATCGGTATTATTGAGTTCGGTCATGCCTGACTGAGTTGGTGACTCGGAGAGTAAAAAATATGGAGAGGGAGAGAGATGACTTGAAACACAAGGATTGTGGGGGAGGTGGTAATAAAAGGTTGGTCGGCCGGGTGAGTGCTGTGTAGGAAAGTTAAATTGGGAGATTATAAGGGGTAGTTTTGGGATGAGATATATAGTTTCGATTCGGTGAAAATGCGTGGAAAGAATGATTCTGATTGTTTTTGAAAGTATTACTCAGAAAAATATATTAATAATTTTTTTATTTTTTAAATTTTATTTTTAAAATCAATATATTAAAATAATTTAAAAATATATTAATTTAAAATAAAAAAAATTAAATGTTTTAAAAATATTTTTATAACACAGTGTCAAACAAACTTAAATTAAAAATATTCATATAATTGTGGTTTCATGGTAAGAATTTAAAATTAAAGGGCTTGTTTCTCTTATGGTTTCAGGTTCAAGTCCTATAATTATTAAATATTAATGGTTACCGGAGACTTATCTAATTGTTAAGTTCAAAATTTGTAGAATTAGTTAAGATATGTGCAAGTTGATCTGAATATTTTATATAAAAAAATATAAATATTAAAAATAAAAAGAACCGTATCACATTATAAAGCAACCATTGGATGGATGCTCTTTACTTAGATCGAATGGATTATATTTGTCACTTTTTTTTCTTAGTTCCATTAAGCTTATTTTTAATTTTATCCGATCAGAAAACTGGGTTTTAAATATATTTTTTTTAAATCTCGAATCACTGTTATTTTCATTTTTTATATAAAAAAAAACCCGTGTTTTTCCGCTATCTCTACATTAATTTGTCTGCTTGCAAACACAGATAGGATCAATGGTTTCCCCCATCTAATCTGCCTGTTAAAACAGATAATATCTGTGGTCAATTATTTTTTTAAGTATGTTATTCCACTAATATTTTTAATTGACTGAGATAATTAAGAAAAAAATCAATTTTACTTTTAAATTATTTTCTACCAAGTCAAAACAGCTGTTTCACTGGTCAAAGCACTATCATGAATTCAATTTATTTGAGAATATAATTGTGGTTATTTTTTAAATAATTTTTTATATTAAAATATATATAAATAATATATTTTTATTTTTTTAAAATTATTTTTAACATCAACATATCAAAATAATTTAAAAATACTAAAAATATATTAATTTAAAATTAATAATAAAAAAAATTCAAATTTATTTTAAATACTTTTAAAAAACACAAACAATAATAAAAAAATAGCATCGGTCTTTCCACGAAAAGAGACTCGGATGCCTTGCACCAAACACCCACCAACAGTAGATAAAAGGGATAAACTTTGGAGAACTTTGCTAGCTAGCTGTAAAGGCACAAGCATCTGCTCGAAAGAAGTGGGAAGATAAGAGCCTTTCAGAAAAGATTATTGAACTTTACTTTGGAGAGAAGGTTATGCTGTTTTGGCTCACCGAGTTTGCTTATGCTTCCATTTTCATTATGATTGGAGGTTGGATTCTTTTCCGGTTTGTAGGGCCTTCTCCTAATCTTTACCTGTAGGACACCACTCCTCTGTTCCTTCATGTCGAAGGGTTCATAGCCAAGATAGCATTTCATTAATGAAAAGAGACTGCTTTTTTTGCTCGGGTTTATGGAGATTTTGCTGCTATGAATCGAATATGCAATCAGTTGTTACATCATCAAAGCATAAATCTACTCCGTCCAGTTTCAACGAGGTTGCTTATGCTTCGTTTCGAAGCTTTAAGCAATGTCTCCGTCATCTTGAATACGTCAAGGTGACACTCTGTTGCTGAGTTATATCCCTTGATTCCCTCGATGAATTCCAAATGAGCAAACAGAAGGCAGGAGCAATCACTGACAAGTTACTTCAAAATAATTGCAGTGGACACGGAAAGAATCCATTAGAACCAGTGCTCATACCAACAAAGGAAACTTTATTACTCCAGTTGAGAAAGGAAAACAAGCTTTGAATATGGAATGGAACTCTCTCTCTCTCTCACACACACACACGCATGTAGTCACTGCTATCAAATATGAAAACAAGCAAGCTTTGAATACATTCTTTGTCCTTCAAATATCACCACCGCTAATTTCTAAGGCCTAATGTACGCCTATACGACTTACATTTTTCTATATAACCAGATGTTGCACAAAACTGAAGCAGAACCTCAAACGAAGGGCATTGCAAGCTACAAAACTCTAGATCCACTAGAAAGAAATTCACAGCTATAAGACATTGACTGGCTGAGGAACCATGTCTCTTTGCGTCTTACACCTGCAAAAAGCTTTTTGTATCCAGCCAAACATAACGATATATATAGATATTAGGAATGATAAATTAAAACCAAAGTTTTAAGGTTTTGTTCAAAAACAGGATTGTTTCATGAAAACAGTGACGAAACCAGAAAAAAGAAAGAGGACAGCAAACATGCATTACACACAGAACTATGAATTGAGCAAGTTCTGTAGAGCTAAGAAAATACTTTGATCGAGATGCGTAGTTATGATTGTTGCAATTTGTGCACATCCAATCTCCATTTCGCCATGGCTCGGCTCTGCTATGCAAAGCAAAAGTACTACAGTATAATTGAGGAATTCGTTTCTCAATCTCATGGTACAACTTGGTAATGCTATATGTCCATGTACAGAAACTTGGGAGTTATTATATTTATCCACACTCTGTTAGTTAGAGAGAGTACTAGATTTAGTCTTCATGCTCAACTTCCAATATTCCAAGTGATTCATCATTTTGCAGCACATTTCCTTCAAGCTCTTACCTTTAAAGCCGAATTGACTCAGCAGAGTAATTTATTAGTTTTCTATTTAATTTCATTTATACAGATCCAGGGTGCATCTTACGGAATCAAGACCATGAAGGTGATATATAGATAGGTTCTAAATTCAGTATTTCATGTAAGGTGCGGTCACACACTCAAGAATAAACTTACACTTCAGCGCTTAGAATCAAAAGAGTTCTTCATTGCACCGAAGGTTGGCCCTTAATTTCCCAGTTTTTATATTTTCTCATTATTCTGTGTAGAAGGATCAACCCAATCAACATTTACCCTTTTCCAAGCAGTGCAGGCATGGTTAATTGATGTGGAATTTGCACTGGTGCTCGCCAATTTGGAGCTAATTCTGTACTAAAACTGGGATAGGGAGCATAAACTCCCAAACATGTCTGCTCTACTTCCAATCATAATAGACGAACAGCAAGCAGTACAGAGTTTCCTATTGCTCTTTGCTACAAAATAATAATAATAATAATAATAATTGAAGTATACCTGGTGGCGAAGAAGCATTGCACTTTTTGCACTGCAAATGCATCACGTAAGATGGTATGGTCCAAAATGGAAGTGGATATCTAAGAACACCCAGCGAACATGATCATACCTGTGCACGGGAAGAGTAATTATGGAAACCACGATTGCATAGCCGGTCACCATTTTGCCATCCTTTTGGAATTGGAGCAAGAGGAGGTTGATTGGAGGGTTTGCAGAAGAAAGTCCAGAAATCTGGTTTCCACCTAAAGGCCAAGAAGAATTCTGCTGAACTCCATGATCATCAACACCCCCAGCAGACCAGCTTGAATTCAAGCGTTGCGGTTGCTGAAGAGCACCATTGCCTGCTAATCCAATATTCAATCAAAAACATGTTCAATTATGAAATCAGAAAATAAATAAAGGTTAAACTTAGGATCAAAGTTATTAAATTCAAAGTACAATACATTAAAAAAACACTAAGCCCGATCCATAAAAAATTAAATGTTGAAATATGACATCTAAAAAAAATCAATGACACAAAATCATCCAAACCAACAAATAATAATTAAAGAACGAGGATAAAAATCAAAATAAAAAGTAAATATAAGGGCAACTTCAAAATTTTAATTGGAATGTGAAATTAAAAATAAAAATAACTAATAAAATAACAAAAATATCAAAAAAATAAAGACTTCATTGGAAAAAATAATACACAATGAATTTAGATTGAATGGTGAAATTGAAAAAAAATGAAATCTTTATAAAAAAATCAGGAAAAAAAATAAAAATCAAAAGAATTAGAATTGAGTCAACAAAAATAATACATGACAAATTAGGATTGAAAGATAAAATTAAAAATAAATATGATTTTCATAAATGGAGCAAGAACAAATAAAAAAAAAATAAGGACTGAAATTGAAACATTAATAATAAAAAAAACTAAATTATAATTTATGGGAAATAAAAGAAAAGAAGAGAAAATGCTCACTAGCAACAAAGTATCCATCACTACTGACATACGCTACATTAATAGGAAAAAGACATGGAGGTAATTCTAACAACACGTATCACAGGAGGAGATGCACTTACAGATTGGAGTTCATGAAACGCCTCTCCTATATGCACCAACAACTTTTTCCATCAAAATAACATTTAAGGATCAAATTTCCCTTCATGAAAAGAGTAATAACAATAATTAAAAAAAAATCTATAGTGTAAAGACCCAAAGGTCCTTTTACGTGTGTGTGTATATTTCAAGGGTAAAATTGTTATTTTCCAGTGTTTTAAAATAAAAAAATATATCATTTTATGTCAATTTAAATTTTTTTGAATTTGAAGATAATTAAATAGTTTTACTATGTTTTAAAAATTATAAAAGGTACATTTACCCATGGTTAAAGTCATGTAAAAAAATTAAAATACCCCTAATATTAATACTATTGGTTTTATAAAGGATAAAATAATAATTATATTATTTAAATAAATAGTAAAATATGTATATATGCATAATAAATCTGCCTTCCTTTTTTTTCCGGTTTACTTGGTTGGAACGAGGTCCAATACATGCATAATTTTGGGTTTCCTCGAGGAGAAATGAGATTTGCGATACAAGATGGAATTTTTTGTTTTAAAAAAAGGAATTTTTGGATCAACTTTTTTATACCGACAACAGATTATTTCTTAGTCAAATCGTAAACGTGTCATACACGTACAAACTTATAGATTTATATTTCTCACGGCCTACCTACCTTTATAAATTTTAAAAGGTTTTAAAAATATAGTTGTGGTTGTGTTTTAGAGTAGTTTTTATTTTAAAAAATATTTTTTAAAAAAATTATTTTTGATATTAGTTTATTAAAATAATTTAAAAACATCAAAAAAATATTAATTTTAAAAAAATTATTTTTTAAATATATATAAAAAAAAAAAACAGGACATAACAACAACATGACGTGAAATACACTTTTATTTTAGCACAGTCAAAAAAATAATATAAATTTAAAATGTTTTTCTCATCGAGATACTCTTCATGACTGTAATGTAATGGCAACAAAGGCAGGAATTTCATGCTAAGTGGCACATGAACAAGTCAAGATAAAAACAGTTCACATATATAAATATATAATTTGAAATTTCATCGTTAATAAATTATTTCTTAATTATTTCTTAGCCCCAGAAAAAAATAAATTTTGAAAAACTCATTTAATTTTTGGGATTTTCTGAATCTTTAGGAATATAGTATTATAATATCTTGCGGGTTAACTTAGTGATTTATTAATCTAAAATTTAGCTCAGACTAATCAATTTTTTCCACTAAAATGTTGTTGAAAAAACCTAAAATGATATTTTTATTTTTTTAAAATCATAATTGAGTTGACGCGATGATTTATAAGTCAATCCATACCTGAGCTTCGAACCTTCGAGTGTTATAACTAGGAGAGTTGGCGTGGCGCCCCGTCTGTCAATATATGCTTCCACACAATTTCTAGCACTTTGCCTCTACACTGACTCTGTTAGACTAATTCTTACAAGCAACCAGTTAGTAAGTGTTTACTGGTTCTTATTTTGGATAAGCCTCCCCTAGATCGATTAATTTATGCACTCCTTTCCAGATTTCCAGTTTAATAAGGAAAGGAATGTAGGAATTAATCAAATTTCTAGTAAATTGAAGCATCTTTTCAAACGTAATTTGTACTATCAGTTGCTACTTGATCCACCTTGCAATTCCAAGTAACCTTCTTTGCACTAGCAGCAACCGTATAATCCTTATCCACGGCGCCGAATTTCCCATGATTAGACTGGAAGGTCATGGAAAACTGGTTTCTTTTTCTAGACTTAGTCTTTGCATTTACATCGACGTCTTAAACACTTTCTTTCCTGATATAAATAGGAATGCACCATCGAAGATCTTAACAACAGAAACCAAAAAACACAGAAGAAGAAGAAGAAGAAGGGCTGGCAAGCAGTAAAAAGAAGAAGATCAAGAAAAGAGCAAATGGGGTCAAGTCTATCCCTGATAGCTTCTGTTGCAATTCTACGTAGCTCCATCAATGATTTCGTTCCGCAAGAAATACGCAGTTGTTTGCAGGAATTAGCAAGTCGTTTTTCCTCAGAACTCACCATGGTTATTAGCGACTCGCATGAAGGATCAAAAAACCATCTCTTTCATGCCTTGATGATGTATCTTGGCAGCAATGCTTTCTCTACATCATCCGTGCCACAACGAATCACGGTTGGCAAGAACGAAAACATCAAGGCACTGGCGTATGGCCTCGACAGGAATTGCAAGATTGTCGACACCTTCCATGGTGTGGACATGAAGTGGTCTTACTGCAGTGAATTCAATCCAGCACTCCAGTATGAGTTGAAATGGTATGAACTTCGTTTTCATAAGCGACACGCGAGTATGGTCAGGAACAAGTATCTGCCTTACATTATTGAAATGGCTAAGAGAATTAAGGATCAAAACAGGGTAGTTAAGTTCTACACTACTCGCGGGGGACGCGATGGATGGAGCTGTAAGGGGATCAACTTGGATCACCCTATGACTTTCAATACGCTAGCAATGGATGGAAACCTCAAACAGAAGGTTATAGAGGATCTTGATAGATTCATCAAAGGAAAGAACTATTACAGGAAGATTGGTAAGGTATGGAAACGGGGCTATTTATTGTATGGCCCTCCAGGAACTGGGAAATCAAGCTTGATAGCAGCCATGGCCAACCATCTTAATTTTGACATCTACAGCTTGAACTTGTCCGCTGTCAGTTCTGATTCTTCCCTGGAGTTTTTGTTGCTTCACATGTCCAATCGTTCAATTCTCGTGGTTGAAGATATCGACTGCTCGATTGAACTACAGAATCGTCAAGCCGGGGATCATCCATCGGATCATGATAAAACTCCTAGAAAGCCTCAGGTAGGATTCTTTTATATTTCCTTTTCCGATTCCTCATAAAAAGTATTCTCTCAACTACTCAAGTCCAAGATATTGTTATTTATTTATTCAAATAACGTATAAAATCTCTGGAGACCAGTACTGTTAGACTTGTATATATTTAATTTCGCCTGGTTAAGGTTAGACACCCGACGACATGGTACTTCAGAACTGATCAAGCTATGTTTGATCTTGTCAGGAAAAGGTTGTGACACTCTCTGGACTTCTCAACGCCATTGATGGCCTATTGTCCTGCTGTGGAGATGAAAGGGTTATAGTTTTCACTACCAACTACAAAGATCGAATCGATCCTGCCTTACTAAGAGCAGGCCGAATGGACATGCACATTAATCTTTCATATTGCACATTCTCCACCTTCAAGCAGCTTGCAGCCAATTACTTGGACATATGGAACCATGATCTTTTTCCTCGCATTGAAAAGCTTATTTCAAAAGTTCAGGTTAGCCCAGCTGAAGTTGCTGGTGAACTAATGAAGATTAGAAATCCTAAAACCAGTCTCGAGGGCCTCAGCAGGTTTTTGGAAAGCAAAGTAAGTCCCTGACCTCATCAGTTTATGTTTATTCCCGACAAACAAGTTGCATGATGTAGCAATATAATTAAATTTCTGACAAAATCTAGCAGAATCCTGCAAAGGGTACAGAGATTTTGCACCTCTTATGCAACTTGGATCATTCACCATTATTTTTTGCTTCCTGTATTGTATTTATCAGAGAGAAGCAGCAAAATCCTCCGCTCCTCCTACTTCGGTACCTGAAGGTGCTGAGGATGAAGCAGGTGGTGTGTAACCGGCCGTGGTCACCATCAATCACGGCCATGAAGGTGGAGCCCAGCTGCGAAGCATACGGCGTCGTAGGGGAAAGAATAAACTGGCTAGAAGATTGCAAGATGTGTGATCAATAAAATTGGTTAATGGGATATAACCAAGGAGATATATTCTGTTGTGTTTAAGGAATCAATTTCAACAAGTCAAATATTAGGACAATTTGGTTGACTTGAAGGTCATGTGAACATTTTCGATAATCTGGTAGGAGTTCCGGACTACCTCGAATCCGTCTCGGAATCGTTCTTATTGTAATTTTCCAATTCATAATATTTTTATTTTAAATAAATAAGTTTTTTAATAATATATTTTATTATATTAATTTTAGTATCAAATACTACCAGCTCCGTCCCTGCTGTGCAGTGCATTCATTTGTTTTTCTAAGTATCATGGAATGTGTTATTTTCATGGTATCGGCTATTAATTTTAATTTGGAAATCCAATTTTCAATTGAAAAGTTCTTCCAGAGTGCATACATGAATGTTCTGGTGAAGCTTTCTCCCTTTAAGGATGATTAACCAAACCTTTGTAAAACTGTGGTCGGAGCTAAACTCGGTTTCAACTACACTGCGTCACGCCACCAAATACATTTTAATAGCTTACTATAAAGTAATTTTATATGCAGAATATAAACCTAAATTGTATTGTTTAGAGCTTTATTTTTTCCATTCAACTTACTTTTTAAAATATTTTTCAAACTGTTTTTAATTTTAAAAAACATTAAATTAATTTTTCTATATAATTTTTTATAATCTTTAAGTCATGATGTTAAAATATATATATATATATATATATATAATATTTTTAATTAAAAAATATTATTGCAAAAAGACTTTACAACCTCATCACCAGACATATAGTTATGCAATTGTTGATTGAAAGGTTGCTATTTCATACGCATGATTAAGCCACGTAATTGACTTTTATGTAAGTGATCCCCAGAAGTTCGCAATCTCTCCCGTGTCTTCAATAAATCATAGTTTTAAAATTTAGTTAGTTTGGATGGTTAACTCAACATCTCGTCGAGTTTTTAAAAATAAATAAAAATAAAAATTTAAATCCAACAAGTTCTAATAAAAAATTAAGTTATAATTTGTTAATTATTTTTTTTTAACAAAAACAAAATAGTTTTGCTTTATAAAGAAACCAAAATTGATCTAGAATGATCCAATAATTTGGTCAAATCTCATGACCCTGGCTTTCGACCAGATGATTATAGCAAGTTTAAAAACTATACACTAATTATACCAATTACTCAAATCTTGGAAATCAAACAAGTTTCAAGGAATACTCAATATCATAAATTCTAGACAGATAATGGCTAAAATTAACGTTCGGGCTTCAATTTTTTGAGTATATTTCTTTTATAAATAATCAATCACAACACTATAAATATTAAAAATAGCAAGCGTTAATTTGTCTGGCAGCATATAAAAAGAAGAAAAATAATTTATAATAAATTAAATAAAATTAAATCTTTTTATATATAGTCATAGTAAGAATGTAGTTTTTATTAACCCGGATTTAAATAAATTTTGATATCTATCACCCTAAAAATTGATCATTTCAAGTTTCACCTAAACTCAATCCAAACAATAACTATTTATAAAATATCAAATATGTTAATACATGTTTAAATGGATATCAATCACTATTATTTTTTCATGCAACCTCTTGTAAATATAACGGTTTATTATCACTCCTGAAAAATAACTTAACTAATTAGATTTTAAATTTATTTTTTAAAAATTATAAGTTTAATTTTTTTTATAATTATTAAAAATTTATATAATTGCTAAATTTAAAGCCTATAAAACTAGTTAAGATAAGCATAAATTAACCCAAATATCTATATTAATGTTAATAAAAAAAAAAGTTCACTACCATTATACTATGCATTACATATAGTAAAATAAAAGGCATCATGAAGCTGAAAAATTAAAAATTAGAATGTAGTTTTTATTTTTATTCATTTTCCTTTCATTGTATGATTTTAAAACCAGAATCAGTAAAACAAGTTAACTCAAAAACTAAATTGATATAAGTTAAAAAAACAAAATTGATATGATTTTACTCGGTTAAACATTTAAATACACTCATAACTTATTTAAATTTTTATTAAAAACATGATATTTTTTTTATAAAAATAATAGTATTTTAATTTTTGTTTAAATTATATTTTAGATATCTAAATTAACTATCTTAATTCATAACTCAAACCTTATCTTAAACGATCCTCGGTGAGTTTTAAAATTGTTCTTCGTTAAAGAGTAGAAACAGCGTAATTACACAAGTAGGTGCTTGAATAAATAATCTAAGGAGGCAAAACTCCACGCTGGCAATCCTATATCCTGTTTATCTTCGTATCCGTTAGATCGATTTAACAAACGGTTATTAAAAAAGCACGCGCTTGACGCGGATTAAAGCTTGAAGGAAGCCATGCTGGCAATCTCAGGCATCCTTTAAACCTCGTTAAAACATCCGTCAGATGATAACCAACCAACGGTGGATATTAAACCACCAAAAACACAAATCTGCTCTACCGCCAAAACAACTGCCTTTTATGAAGAGCTCTGCCTCGTATAAATACCCGGCCAAACCTGTCCATGCAAATCACCATTCAAGCACATAAAAAAAGAGAAGAAGCTCTCCACTGTTAGATTTTTCGAGAAAACAGGAAAGTTTCCGAAGATGTCGGGAAGAGGAAAGGGCGGAAAGGGGCTGGGAAAGGGAGGTGCAAAGAGGCACAGGAAGGTGTTGAGAGATAACATCCAAGGAATCACAAAGCCAGCAATTAGAAGGCTAGCAAGAAGAGGAGGTGTGAAGAGAATTAGTGGGCTGATTTACGAGGAAACTAGAGGGGTTTTGAAGATCTTCCTTGAGAATGTGATTCGTGATGCTGTTACTTACACAGAGCATGCTAGAAGAAAGACTGTCACTGCCATGGATGTTGTCTATGCTCTTAAGAGGCAAGGTCGTACTTTGTATGGGTTTGGGGGTTAGGATTTATAGGGTCTTCTATTTTGCTTGTATTGATTTCCTTTGCTTAGGAGTTTAGATCTTCTATGGGCTGGAATTGAAAAATTGGATCTGTAATTGAAACAATTTAGTAATCCTGATTCAGCTGTTGCCAATTTAGGCCTAAATTGCTTGCTTCATTTTATTTGTTTTTGGACTTGATGCTACAAAATGCTCCGATAAGTGGTTTCTTGTGAGATTTGAGAAACTGGGCTACGAGGGTTTATGAGAAAGAATCGATAATTTCTGGGTCTGATATAAAAGAGTAATTGGTGTGATGTAGTCAAGCTGTTTGATGTTTGGTCTGTGAAGGGTTTTGATCGATGAAACTGTACTCTGTTTATTTTCTTCGTTACCTTGGTGAAGGACCACTGCAGTTGTCTTATGTTATATTAGAGCAAAAGGGCACTAGTCTTGTCAATTAAGCCTTGTCTCGTATCTTTGCACCGAGTCTTCATGAAGATCTGCAGGAGCTATGTGTAATGTTTTTGTTTGGCTACGCGTTCGCGTTTCTTTAAAAACGCATGAAATGGCTGTTTGGTTACAAATTGTTAAACGATCAAAACACGTGGGTCCTGCCATTTATATGCGGCAGGACCATGAGTTTTTAGCAGTAAAATATTATTTTTTTACAAGAGTTTCAACATGGGGTAGGCATACTATTTAGTGAATTATACTGTTCATGTTTTATTTTTAAATAATGTGTTAATAATTTTTTTAAAAAAATTAATTTAGAATGAATTAAATTTATTAGTATTGTGATGTAAATAATATTTTTTTAAAAAAAAAACTAGTATAGAATAAATTAAATTTACTTTCACTGTAATATTAATTTTATATCTAATAATATTTATCTAATTTTATTATATGTTTATAAAATTATAAAAAATGTAATTTTTATCGGGTGAAATTATAAATAGTTTAATAAAATAATAAAAAATATTTTATATTAAGTATTATTTATTTCATGATATATAACAGGAGTAGTTAATTCTATAATATTTAAATTTAAAACCATTAATATTAGTATATATATTTTAAAATTATTTAATAACCTCAATTTCAAAAGCATTCTTAACTAAATATATTAAACTATTTTTTTTTCAATTTTAATTTCAACCACAGTTTTAACCAAACACTTATTTTTTTAAACTAGTATCAACTAAAAGTATTTTTTATAAAATAATTTTTTTTAAATTATAATTATAATAATTATCATAATACTAAACACACTTATCAAAGTAGGTTGTTTTATGGAAGGGTTAAAATATGTGAAATGGAATGGCATAGAGGGAAAAATAGCGATGTTGAAATGGAAAATGTAAGTAATTGCTTTGATATTAATTAAGAAACAAGCTTGAGAGTAATGCCTCCAACGTGTATAGTTAAGGGAAAATCACCACCGTTAATTTTGAAATCCATTGTTTGAATACCTCCATCAGCTAGTTTTTTTTTTTAAAAAAATAAATAAATAAAACAAATCATTCATAACACATGAAAAATAAAATCCAACAATTGCTGGTTTAATTTCATAAACAGAACAGCGGTCTCTTTATCGATACAATTATCCTTTTTTTTTAGTTTTAATTTTTATAAATCTTTCCAGTCAATTTTCACAAGAAATAATTTTCTCTTACTCCTTTGATTTAAATAGGAGATAATAGAATATTAAGAAAATCTGAAAATCTATTTGCCCTCTAAAGTCTAAACCAGGATATCAACACCCTTGTACTTTTTTGTTTGTCTGGAAAGTAAATTTATTTTATCTTTATATTTAGTAGTTTTATAAAAAATTAATTGAAAAATATTTTTTAATATTTAATTATTTCCTGAAAAATAAATTAAAAATTAATTTTTAATTTTTAATTTTTTTTCTAAATTTATGAAAAAAATAGGGATTGATTTAATAGATGAAAATGTAAAAGGAAGATGAAATTAAAAAAATATATAATTTTATAAATTATTTCAAATAAAACAATTAGTAATTAAAAAAATAATGGCTGAAATTGATATTTAAAAAAGTTGAAAGATGATAAAATTCTTAAAAAATAATTAAATTTCATAAATTATTTTAAATAAAATAAATAAAAATTTCAATCAAAAAAAGAATGAGAAGAGAAATAAAAATGAGAAAAATAATGATTAAAATTAATATAAAAATAAAATTAAATCAAATTTTAAAGAATATAATTATATATATATAACATAATATATAATAATTGAAAGATTAATGATTAAATTTAATATAATCAACGAATAGTATATATATTTGCAAGTTTTTAAAGTTGTATTATATTTAAAATAAAAAAATAAACTAAAAAGTAATTTTTATTAACCAGATTTTTTTAAATAGTAAGACACCGTTTGACATTGCGTTCCAAACGGTGTTTTGCTAAAATTTAAATTATTTTTTTTTTGCTAAAATTGAGTTCGGTTTATACCTTTTAGATCGTTTTGATATGCTGATGTTAAAAATGATTTTTAAAAAATAAAAAAAATCATTGACATATATTTCAGCATGAAAAGTTATTTGAAAAGTAACCGCTACTACACTACCAAACACACTCTAGATAAATATGAAAAAGATTAAGAAATAGATCTCACTTCCCACGAAACAAATATGGCCTGGACAAAATTGTGTTTGTTACGTTGGAAAGTGACAGAAAGCCAAGTGCACGTGTCTAACTTTCACCCGCTGTAGCCTTTCCACCCAGATCGATAAGATCTCACCCGAGACCGATTCCAAAGCCGAGATCTGGAATGGAATGGTTGATTTGACGTCGCAACCCCTACCACCTTCTAATTCTTTCTATACTCTGGTGCTGGTGGCTGACAAAAAGAAAGAGGTAACACAATTTGTCAATTCTACACCCACTAATAACTATGAGAGAGAAATTACACAACTTTTTTTCAACAAAATACTTGGAATATTTTTTTTCAGATGTAATATCCTATAAGCTTTAATTTAAGATGTATATTAAATATATTTTTTTATTTAACATTGAACAAGAAAAATAATTATAACATCAGAACATTTCAGTTTAAGGTCTCTTAAATTATTTTAACCTATAAGTTGAGTTCCCTTTCATTTACATTTTCATTATTTTTTCAAATAAGGCCTAAATAAAAATATAATTTATGTGGTATTTTTTTTTAAATGTGGAGTATAATTAAGATTTTAAAATAAATATGTAGCAAGTATATAGAATATCACACACACACACCCACGTTGTTTTTATGATTTTTCTTAATTTACAATACCAGCATTCTTTTTTAATTAATTCTTGCAATGTGAATGCAGACTGCTAGGTCTCTAGTAATAATAATTTCTTCAATTATTATGTATATTTTCCAATGTAATTTTTTTGAAATAGCTTATACATTTATACAAAATTATTGCTCTTCACAAGTCATAGATTTTTTATTGATAATTAACTTCATAGGTCTTTTAGTGTGAAGTTAGTACCTGGTGCAATGTTCAAAGTTGCTTACAAGGATCTTTATACAAGTAATTTAAAATGTATAAAGGTTTATATGATATTTAAAGCATTCTAAAATATTAGTCGACCTCTATAGCATGGATCACGATGAACAATATAAAAGTAAAGCGATAATAACTTATAATTATTATGTAAGCAAATGAAGCGATTATTAGCTAATTATATGATCCCTTATGTCATCTGTTTATATAAAAAAATGAAACAGGAGAAAAAATTTAAATCGAAAAATTTAGATCATAATTTTCTATGATGTGTATATATCTTTTGTTTTTGTTTAAACCAAATAAAAGCTCTTATTATAAGGTTTAATGTAAGAGATACATTTAATATTTTTTTCATTAAAAAAGAGAAATAAAAAAAAATAGGGAAATTGTCTCGATGCTTGACCGATCATTTTTGAAGTTGTTTAAAAGTTTAGTAATGGTATAATAGTTGAATTATGTGTCGTTTATATCTTCTTTTTTTCAATCAAGCCTTTTAGCAACAAAATTATGAACTTGACTAGTACAACTTTGTAATATTACTTTAAAATTGAATGTTGATTAATAATGTGGAATATACAAATCCTAAATTCATTATTTTTTCATCTTATTATAATATTTTTTAATTAATTTTAATAAATATAATGTAAAACACGTTTTAAGCTAATAAAAAATAATTTAGATTTTTAATACTTTAATATACAAATCTTATATTTGAGTGGATACCCTTCTTTCATTGAGAAAGAATTTCTTATCGTTACTGTTCAAATACAATCCAAATAATATTAATAAAAATAATTATATAATTACCATAATATTTCAACAAAGATTATTATATAAAATAAAATATTTGGATTATTAAAATCATATTATATTGATAACAAGTAACATCGAATATAAAATTAAGTATATATTTGTTATTATGATACACAATAATTTTTATTTAAAAAGCTTGTTCGGTCACAAAAAAATTATAAAATTAAGTTTGTAAGGTTATTTGTAAGATTTTTAATATAATTACATCTAAATCATAAAAAAAATATTAATTTAATATATTTTTAAATAAAATTCATAAAAAAATCAGAAACCACCGAGCTTTTAATCATCCACTAATAGCGAAAGATAGATTTATGAAGTTTAGAAAAGTAGAAGACGACAGAGAAAAGAAAAGTTGAAATGAAAGAAAGGAGGAAAGAAAATAAAAGCACGTCAAAAGACAGCATCGTTTTATTGATTCGGTGAGGACAAAGTGGAACGCCGTTGAAAAGCAATTTTTATTTATTTATTTTTAATTTTTAAATAGTTTTGATATAAAATATAATTTTTTAAAAATTAAAAAAATTATTTTAATATATTTATAAATAAAAATTACTTTGAAAAAACCATTATTACACAGACATGAAACAACTTACTTTCCATTTTCCCCTTCTTTCTTGACCTCCTCTTCTCTTGTATACCTTAAACAAAAACCAAAACTACTCCTTTATCAATCAAGCTGTACGCAGTCAATCGCTCCACGAAGCAGCACCCCGAAAAAGAGGTCTCATCTTTCTCTTAATTTTTTACCCTTTACTTGTTTTTCACTCTCTGTCCTTTGTTTCTTACACATTTTGTATCGTACCATTTAAAAATCTCTGCTTTGTCTTTTAAAATTGTCTCTTATTTGTCTCATTTAATGCAAGAATACCCTTTTGTGATTTTGTCGTGATTTGGGGTTTGATCTGTGAATTTTTTGTGGGTTTTTGTATCAGGGTCAGTGAGTGGTAACCCGTGTTCAATTGGGGTTTTGTTAATTAAGGTTCAAGGTACTGTTTTGGTTTTTTTTTTGGAGAATTAGGAGTGATTTTAATTTATGGTGATTTTTTCACAAGAAAAAGGCATGATCTTGCTGCTTAATATCCTTGTTATGAGCTTGAATTTGCATTGTTGTTCACAAAGCTTGGTGCTTGATAATTATCTTCAACGTGGTTGGTACTTGGTACTAGAGTTTGTGGTTTATGATGTGTTGTTATGTACTAAAGCTGACGGGTTTGGTTTGTCGATTGGCATGAGGTTTATACAATCTAAAATTTGAATTTCTGTTTTTCTGTTTTTTTTTTTTTGTAACTCAGGGAAGGTATGGCAGGAGAGGATGTCGACTTGTCAAGTTTGACGTTGCAAGTTGGAGAAACTCAGGAAACGTGGAAGCAGGAGATGGAAAGGCGACAGTCTCAAGTGGATGTGTTACAAGTGAAGCTTATGGAGGTGAAGGCTTGTGTACAAGGGTCGGAGGAACATGCAAAGGAGATGGAGGTTCTTTGGCGAAGAGTGAAAACAACCTCGACATTGTTGACTTATTTAAAAGCAAAAGCACGAGTCTTTGCTGTTCCTGAGTTAGCTCACACATCATGTGGAATAAAGGAATTAGAAGGAGTGGGGCTTGTTGACAGGAATGGAACTCCATTGTCCAGTTGGTCCCGGGATGTTGATCTTTCTTCATTTGGCCCGGATGAAGAATCATGTATTAGACTTAGAAAGCAACAAGGAAGCAACGATGAACATGACGAAGCTTATATTGGTGAATTACTCAAGTCTGTGGAGATGGTATCCGATGTCATGGAAGGTCTTGTTAAAAGAGTTATAATGGCAGAATCTGAAACTGCACTGGAGAAAGATAAGGTAACTTTAGGTCAGGAAGAAATTAGAAGGAAAGCAATCCAAATTGAGAACATGTCTTTGAAATTAGAGGAGATGGAGCGGTTTGCTCTGGGTACAAATGGTATTTTGAATGATATGCGGAAGAGGGTTGAGGATTTGGTTGAAGAGACATCTAGGCAGAGGCAATGTGCTGCAGAAAATGAGCAAGAGCTTTGCCGAGTGAAAAGGGACTTCGAGTCTCTAAAATCCTATGTTAGCAGTCTCATTAGTGTCAGAGAGACACTTCTTTCATCAGAGAGGCAATTTCAAACTATTGAGAGGCTCTTTGAACGGTCAGTGTACTTAGATATTCCTGAAATAAGATGATAAGCTTCACTACACATTTTCTTTATCAACAAGTGTAGTTCTAGATTTTATGATAACTATAGTGTGAGATTTGAACCTATATTCTACTAATAGTGTTAGGTATGGTGACATGGCCAACCTATACTGATATTTACCTGAACGGTTTGCTGATCACGCACATTCATTAATCACTTGTGATCAAATTTCAAAACCTTTTCTGATTATGGTTTTGTATATTCTTTCTTGGATAACACAAATTGTTGGCTATTGGTGATGATTCTGGTTGTTTAGAATTATAATGATGTCTTTGTCAGCTCTTGCTTCATTAATGATGTTATTAGGTTACTGATTTTACAATGTACTTTTCTGGGATATTCAAGTACATTCTGGATTATGATTAGTAGTCAACCTAGTGCTTAATCTATATGGATTCTTAATCACATTTCAAATAGCCAATGACTTGTATGTTTGGTGGTACTATCTGTGTTATCACTTCGCCTCACAGTCCAAGGGTTTCCAGTCTGTAAAAGTCCTCTACTTGAATTGTATGCTTACACTCTCGTATTTGTTATCTGCACTCGATTCATAGGAAGTTAGCAGGCTAGTTCTCTCCCTCCCTCCCTGCCTCTCTCAACACTAGTTTATCCCTTTTCTTGGTCTCCTTTATAGCTTTTCTGCTGGATTACCATATTTGTCTAGGATCTCATTTTGTTGTGAAGCAGGCTAGTTGCGAAGACAACACAATTGGAGGGTGAGAAAATGCAGAAAGAGACTGAAGTTCAGAAACTTATGGAAGAGAATGTGAGGTTGAGTGCCCTTCTTGATAAGAAAGAGGCTCAACTTCTGGCCATGAATGAACAATGCAAGTTAATGGCCCTGAATGCTTCAAATATTTGATTTGGTGGTGCTATCCCGCTACACCAGATGGCCGGGGGTGAATGGTTGCTTCATTCAAGCTCAATGGTCTCGGAGATTGAAGGGTTCTGTATTACGGAGCATCTCAGATTCCTTTTCCAAAATGTAACATTCTTAAGAGCTCAGTGAACTCTTTTTCTAGTACCATTCTTGTGCTTTGTAAAATCAAAGTGATAAAAATATTGATCATAGTTGTGATTTGTCCTGCTAATCAAAATGTTGACAAGCTTTTCATCTTTTCAGTAACCATCTGGGATTTCGATTTTATTTTACGCCATTCCTACAATCATTTATTGTTTGATTTCTTCCAGTTACCACTAAAATTTTTGTTCCTCAGGTTGTTACAGTCTCAATAGAGTTGATACCTCACCAAAGTTTGTCAAGTGATAATGGTTTCAGGTTTCTATCCTATTCTGTTTCCTTTCATTTTCAGATAGCACGAAGATGCGATGATGTTGCTTTCTACCCAGTTAATTTCTCATGGCTCTTGGTGGTGGTGGTGCCCGTTGCGATGCATGTTTTTGAGTTAATAATAGGAGATTATCATAAGTCAATGGTGTGATCTAGATTACTGCGTGTTTTGATCTCTGATGACTCGGAGAGTGATGGCTGATCATTAGCCTATACTGCTAGCCATGATAATTATATTATCATAATCATTTCTAACCCTGTTATGATATCTGAAATCCGTTTGTTTATTTGATTTGACGGCCAAGAAGCTGAGAGGAGTCGTCAATGGGTGGAAGGGGCCGTCCTACGTTCGACAATCTTCAAATGATGGAATCGGACCTTCGCTATTAAAATAGGAATCCGCAGTTTGCTTGAATCAAAATGTCGATTCTTGGCGTAAGAATCCTTCTGGGGTTTGAAAAATATGGAAGTCAAGTTCAAAACGCGTATCTCACGAGACAGCCTCCTTTGTTCCCAGGTTGACTCGTGCCTGGCTTGAGCACAATAAATAAGGGAGTTAATATAGTGAAAAACTTTGGTGGATTTACTACCCGGTCAAAAAAATTGTTTGGCTTTTTTAAAATAATAATAATAATAATAATAATAATAAAGAAGTAATTTTGAACTAAAAAAAATGTTTAGTTATCATATTGTTAGCTTTAAATTCTATAGTAATATATAGAAAATAAAATGATTTTTTTAAAAATTAGCACTTCTTTTATATTAGTGAAACAACACAATCCAAAAATATTATTGACACTCATAGTTTGTTGCTATTTAGAATCACAACATTTTAAAAAAATTATCAAATAGGCTACACATGAGAGAGGAGAGAAAATAAATAAAAGCTTATTGCTATTCATAATCATGGTATTTTAAAAAAACTGTCAAATGAATTGCACATGAGGAGAGAGAAAAAATAAATAAAAAAAATACGTGAAAGGCATACCAAATCTTGGACTATAATGCCATCACTGATACCATAAAATTTTTTTGATAAGATAAATCAAGTAATACTAGAAAAAATCAACAATGATCCGAGTAGGTCTTACTTGCCTTCAAAGTCAAGTGAGTTACCTATTATTTTTAGATGACAAGTAAAGCATATTCAGGTCATAGTTGGTGATTATTTTTTATATCACTAGATTTGTGATATTAATATTTTTTTGAAGATAATAATAATGTTGTAATTAGTATTTTCGATGTGCTTTTATGATTTTTTTTACTGGTATTTTTTTTAAAAGACTTGCTAATAAGTAAAAATAGCCAAATAAAATATCATGTTTGAAAAATTATGATAAATCGCCACTGGATGCGGTGTTCTTTTTTCTATGATTATTGGTGGGACCATTGATTATTTTTGGTTTCCAAGTAATGGCCATTATTTTCTTAGTGATAGCCCCATTAGTTTTTGGTATGGATGATGGTAGATAGATCTAATGATACCAGCGCTAGCGAACGACATGTCAACATACGTTTGAGAGAGGAAAAAAGAAGAAGTGGAAAAACTATATTTTAGACCCTTCCTTGTAACAAACAATATTTAACTTTAGTATCTATAGTTTAAGAATTCAACTCTACAGTTTTCAAAAAAACTAATAAGGCTCCAATTGTTCATTGATCAACAAATTCATAGGAAATGCCCATTTTAAAGTCTTTATTTTTTTAAAAAAATTAAATATTTTTGTAGAATATTGATAAAATGAAAAAAAAGGGTCTCGTTAACTTCTATTGGCTAGAAGCCATATGAAAATTAAATAGGGCCTCAAGTGTAGAGTTCTTGAAGATCGAAGGACTAAAAGATAGTTACTAAAACAATCCACTTCCTTTTCTTTTCAAGAAAAACAAAAACTTTATCCAAAACCCAAAAATATGGTAGTGAGCAATCCTTAAACCCTAACTCCTGGAAATTTCCATTTACAAAGTGGTAATAAAATGCCCCTCACGACAACTCCATTACCCTCGAAAACAAGCATTAAACTAGAAGATGTTGAGTCTGCTGCAAAACCTCAACGCATCAAACCCACTGATTACACCGACAGCAACATAAACCAGGTAATAATAACTCACCCATAACATAACAGCTTCTCACCTTCCATTTTTGAAATCTCATTTTTCCAAAGTCATTCCAGGTTTTATAGCTGATCATACCCATAAAAAAAATCCTTTTTTTTTATGAAATCCCATGCAAAGAAATGTACTTCTTTTATAGTTAATCAGATTTGCAAGTGTCAAATCAAAGCAGTGTGTGTGCACGCACAGTTACAGTCAGTAAGATTAACTTTTGATCACAGGCATCGTGATTTGTTAAAAATTGCTGCAGTTTGTGTAATAGATGTGCGGAGAGATTAATTTGTTGTTGATGGACCATACATTGTTGTGAGGATTATAATATCTCATTATTTATTTATTTTGAATTAATAGGTGTCGCACGTGTGCGGCGGCGCGGCGATCATCCACCCTCAAGGAAAAATCAGAAATATTTATTCCTGGAAAAATGGGGAGAGACAAGGAATTCTAGTCTCTACAAGTGAAAATATGGACTGGGAGTCGCCACCTAGTATTCTGGTTACTAGGAACCTTAACTGGTCTTTAGAGATCGGGTACGGAGACTGGTTGCGTAAAGGGAAGGTATTAGCACCCCAACTACGCCCTACCTAAGGTAGGCTGCATTGTTTTAATGTCTGATAAAATCTAAGGTTGTGTTGTGGTTTCTTATTGTTCGGAATACGCATTACATGTAATGTCATACCCCAGGTTCTATTGTCTAAAAAAAAGAATTAAATATCCAGAATTTAAATACCCGAAATATGTATTACGTATAATGTCATACCCCGGATATTAAAAGATAAACAAAATAAAATTTTTTGTTGTTTTTGAAATTTTGGCCAATATTCTCTTGACTTTAATAAACTGGTTATTAAAGCCAAAATGCATGCTAAAACATTTTTTTTGGTGTATGAAAAATACAATATGAATTTTTAGCTTTGAGACACTTGGCCGTATGCACAAAAAACATTTTTTTTTAATTGTTTTTTTTTTTGTATTTTTGGAAGGTTTTTGCCGAAAACCGGGTATGTTAATACCGGATTTGTATTTTACGACATAAAAATATTATCCGATATTAATCAAAATGACATAAAAACGACGCGGAAAAATTATAAAATGATGAAACAAATATTTTTGATTTTTTATGTTGTGTGAACAGTACTATGTGAATAGTGCCGTGTGAACAGTACCGCGGGACGAAAACCGGGTATTTTAATACCGAATTTATATTTTTACGATGTAAAATACAGACCGATATTAAGCAAAATTGATAAAAACATGTGCTGGAAAAATTGTAAAAATTCTATAAAAAAAAAATTGAAATGGATTGAAATGGGCCGGACCCGGCCCATATCAGTGGGCTGGGCCAACCCGGCCCATTACCAAATGGGCTGGTTATTGTGCCTAAGCACAGTAACCAGCCTCCTTCAGCTGCAGAACGTGAATTAATTCACGTTCTGCATGCAACCGAAAACAGGAGGCGGGCAAACGATGAAGGAGACGGGGCGGCGAGACATTACCTGCGGTGGCGTTGCCGGTGGTGCTGCTGGCGGCGGAGGCACGGTGGCGATAGTGGCAGAGGCCGGCGGTGGTTCTCTCTCTCTCTCTCTCTCTCTTCTGTTTTTCTTCGTTTTCTTCCCTGCTGCTTCTTCTTCTTCTCTGCCCTCTCTCTTCTCTTCTCTTTTATCTCGGTTCGTCTCCCTTCTCCCTTTTTTTTTTTTCTCCTCTTCCTCCCCTGTTTTTATAGGCGAAAAACAGGGGGGGGGACGTCATGGTGGTGGCCGGTGTGCTGCCGCCCGTCCAACACGTGGAAAGTGGTCGGCAAGTGGTGTCCTTATTTCGGCGTCTTTTTGAGCAAAAGAAGGAAAGAAATTAGGCGAAAAGGGGAAGAAAAAATCTTCTTCTTCCCCTGCCTCGCGTGTCCAGGGGAAGAAGAAGAGCCACAGTGCCGTCAAAACGGCACCGTTTTGGGCTTCTGTTTTTTTTTTTTTTTTTTTTTTGCAACAGTGAATGAAACGGCGCCGTTTTGGTCAAAACGCGCCGTTTCATTTAAAAGGAAAAGGCGCCAAAAGCATCAGATTCAAATTTCGGCCCTACATTTGTGCGCGTTTTACAATTTAGTCCTTGGTCTCGGATTTCTTCAATTAAGTCCCTAATTGGCCATTAAACTTCAATAGTTATGCAATTAAGCCCCTGATTTAACCAAATTAACTTCCAAAAATTATAATTTGACCCCAGAAAATTAATTTCTTCTAATTAAAGCCCAAATTAACTCCAAAATCAATTTTTCTTGCAATTAAAATCTTCATAAATGCAATTAAACCTTTAATAAAATTTAATTGAGTCCATAAACTTCTGATTTTGCATTTTTCTTCCTCAAATTGAATTTTCTTTATCATCGGGGCTCTCATCAGTCAATGATATACTGTCAAAAAATAATTTTTATATTTTTGAACATCCTCAATCAATTTTTGAGCATTTTTAGGGTGCTCTGGCATTTTTGTTCACTGTTATATTTTTTTTATAATGTATTTTTTTATTTTTTTGTATTTTATTATTTTTTATGTGGGGACCCAAAAATGGGTTACAACAATAGGCGTGCTAATTATTATTTTATTCTTAAACTAGGTGTATTAATTTTGATGTTGTGATTTAGGATGAAAACAAGAGGCTTAAAGATGTTGAAATCAGTGTTCCGGTGGTATATGGAACTATGGCATTTTACCTTGGTAAAAAGGCCAACGAGTAAGTTGCATTCTTATGTTTTGCTTAAATGGTTTTTGGATATTTCTTTGGTTTTTATTTTTTTCTTTCTTTATTTTTTTTATGAATTAGGTTACAGTCTCATAAATGGACAGTGTATGTACGCGGAGCGACGAATGAGGATCTTGGTGTAGTGATAAAGCAAGTCGTGTTTCAATTGCATCCTAGTTTTGATAACCCTATAAGAGTTGTTGAATCTCCACCATTTGAGTTATCTGAATGTGGCTGGGGTGAATTTGAAATTTGTATCTCCATACTTTTTCATGACGATGTCTGTGATAAGCATGTGGACTTGTGAGTAGTTTAAGTTTTTAATTTGGTGTTTTTACCCGACCAAGGAGGGAGATTATCTCGCTAATGGTGGTTTAATTTTTATTAATTAGGTTCCACTTATTGAAGTTGTATCCTGATGCTGAAAGTGGTCCACAGTCAACCAAGAAACCTGTTGTTGTGGAAACTTATAATGAGATTGTCTTTCCTGACCCCTCAGAGAGCTTTTTGGCTCGCGTGCTGAATCATCCTGCTGTATATGTGCCACGACTTCCTGCTGGATTTAACTTGCCTGCTCCTGGTAAAATTTCATGTTTTGTAAATTTTCTCAGCAGTGATTTCTACGCGGTTACATTTTAACATTTGGACTACTGCAGTTCCAAGCCCAAATATGAATGTGAAAGGGAGAGATGATACTAAAAACCATCCATTGATTCACTGGTTCATAAACTTTTCAGAGGCAGATGAGCTTTTGAAACTTGCATCTGCTTGTCAGCAGGTTAGTCTTAGCTAATTAACTTTATCAAATGATTCATAATTGCTTACAGTCATTGTGTGTGGTTTTACCCGTAGTTGTGAATGTGCATGCTTTATAATTGAATAATCTGAGATGTTTACTTAAGAATGTTAGCTTTGTATTCTGTTATATGCTCTTTCTTGGTTGGACTTTAAAGGCTATGGGAAAATGCTAGACCCCTCTCCAGTCCAAAATGTGTCCTTGTGAAAGAAGGCAATATTGGATCTATATTATTTTCCAAATTTTGTTTATGTATTATTGGTTTACTTTATAAGCTTTTCCTAATTGCATATGCTGTTTAGTTGTTGGTGCTTTATCTTGTATGCTTGTTTATATTGTTTCATAGACAGACTGCTCCAGTGTTTAGAACTTGCTAGGATACCTTTTCTGATGGTATATGAAATATGATAGGTGCAAGCTCATATTCTTAAGCTGAGAAGACAATTGAGCATGTTAGATGGACCACCTCAACCATCAAAACTAGCCTACGGTATGATTTCTGAATGTACATGATGGCGACACACTAACTTTGGCGTTTCATCATCGAACTTGGATGGTTGAAGACAAATCGCTAGTGGTAATTAGATGTAAAAAACGTGGACTAACCCACATCTAGGGAATCTATTTTTAGTTTCCTAGTTTTCTTTACCAAGTTTGGTAAAGACCAAAGTATTATGGGTGAATGTTATTAACAATGCATGGCTTAGTATCTTGATGACCAGAAAAGAGAAATTACTTTGTAATTCTGTTCTGATCTCATGATTTGCGACAGCAAACGGTTAGAAAGTTGCTTGATGTATGCATGTCTTAGAAAAGGATGGTTAAGTAGAAGGTATGTCATACTAGGCTGATTTTATGAGTTGGCAAATTCTCAAGCCTTCATAGTTCATAGTGCTCTAGTGTGCTGATGCCTTCACAACAGTTTAATGCTAGATACCTATTATTTAGCTTTTGATCTAAGAATTATGCTAGATACCTATTATTTAGCTTTTGATCTAAGAATTATGCTAGATACATATGGAGGCAAACATATAGTCATTACATATGCTATTTATACTAGCAATAGGGGCCTTTGTTAGGAAAAGAATCCTTCTTTCATTAAAAAACATACATCTCCAAACTCATTTAAGTCAGCTTTCATCTTCTCACAATGGTACAAAGATGGCCACAGTGGTACTAATATGGCCTTTTCCATGACAATAAAAGCATTCTCAATTACAGTAATCCATTATCGGTCTAGAATTTGATAAAACAGACTAAATAATAATTATAATCAATGTCCTTCAATTGTTCAAGTTAGTCTATTTGAGTTGTTTGGGAGTTCAAACCATCAATACGGGAGGCACACAAACTAGTAACTACACATTCTATTTATACTAGCAACAAAGTCCTTCATTAGAAAAGGAAGTTTTTTTTTATTATTATTTCAAGGAAAAATGCTTCAAGTCCAACTCCAAGGAGGAAAGTCTTTTTTCCTAAACAAAATATATCAACACATTCCATTCTTGTTTAGGACACTACATCATGCAATTATCAATCCAACCTAAATCAACTCATCAAGTTAAGCCCCAACTCAACAAGGCTAACTTGTCAAATGGTTCAATAGGAATTTGTTCTCGGATGATTTTCAGTGGAAAGTTGCAGATGGCTGAAGGTGTCGTAGGCAATTGGGATGGTGTTGCATCACCTTAGTCCTTACTGATTTGTCTGTATTAAGTGCTCTGAGGACAGGAGAAGCACATTAACATTCGAGGTCAAAAAAAATAAATTCAAAAGACAAGAGTAACATGACCTTCACATGGTAATCATTGGACAAGGTTGCCATTCACATAAAGAAAAATGTCCTCTTTTGATCACAATGATGGTTTCTGCCCTTGAGTAACTAGGATGGGTCATTCTCTATTTTGTATTTTTCGCATGCCAACTTATTTTCAGTCACAAGAGGTTGACAGTTTACTCTGTCTAATCCAACATTCTAATATCTTTCATTTTCCTTTTGTATAAAGAAGTTTTGGCAACAGTAGCTTCCCTGCTTGATTTCTGAAGGTTAATAAGTAGTGCCTCTTAAATTAGTTTTTCGGCATGTGATGTTGGTGATGCACTTAGCACAAGTTTCTGTTTTGGGTGTTGCTTGCCGTCGTTGCTCTTATGATGAACCTCAGAACATGGGAGAGTATCTGGTGGTGTCGGGTGTTTCTGGTTTGTTTAAAATTCGAATTCTTTTAGTATTTTTGAATCTTTTAATGTACTATATTAAAAATAAATTTAAAAACATATTATTTAATACATGAAAAGCACCTTGAAAGATTATCTTTATTATGTTATCTTAAATAGTCACCCAATCCCAACAAAGTAGTGGTGTTCAAAGTTTGGGAGGAATACAATGCCTGCTTGCTCCATTTCATATATGTGGCTGTGTGCTTATTATTAGGGTTTTGAGTTAGGCAGGACACACATGGGCAGTCCTAAAATTGTGAGAAATTTGTGGTACCTGGCAAGAGAAAGAGCCCATCATGCTGCACATGTCTACAATTTGGTAAATTTTGAAAAGCTGAGAATGACTTTAAATTCTCTTGGAAGGCTTGTCCATGCCATGGAAAGGCACTTCCAGAAAAGAAACAATCTTGCCTTGGCAAAAGGATATCATTAGCTTGCGGGCACTGGTGAGATTCTTTTCTCACTGGACTGAGCATGCATTCTGAGGTAATTTGGATGAAAATTTGTGGTTCAAGTAATTATCCGAACCATCCAACCAAAAAGCTTTACCTCTTGTTCCTCGTAGTAGTTCAGTCACTTTCTCAAATGCTTTTTAGGAAATCAGTAAAGGTTTCGAACTTAAAATATCCTTTCCAATATAAATAGAAAAACTCTTCGAAATGGTTTTGGAATTTTGTATATGCATGCATGCGAAAATCTATAGTGGATGACTAGATGTTCGAAACATCATGTTCCATAAATTCTAGTTACAAGACCTACACCTGGTAGGTCACCTACCGATCCGAAATTTATCTCGAGTTAGGTTTTGAATTTATCTTAAAATTGAATTTTAAAAAAAAAATGTTTATTTTTATTAAAATAATTTTTTAAAAATTTTATATATTTTTAATTATGATGGACTCAAATCAACTCTCAAATTAATCTTTAGACAAGATCAACTCTTGAATTTGTTTAAAACATGAGATTATTTTTGAAAGGGGTGTTTGAGAATATGATAATAATTGCTTTTTAAAATATAATTTTTTTAATTTTTTAAAAATATATTAAAATAATATATTTTTTATTTTTAAAAAAATATTTTTGATATCAACACATCAAAATAATATGAAAAAACAAAAAATAAATTAATTTAAAATAAATAAAAAAATAAAAATAAAATTATTTTTTAAAAAAATGTTTTTAAAACCTACAAAATAAAAGGGTAGAAAAAATCTTTTATATAGGCATTGTCTTTACTTTTAACAGAAGGTCATAAAAAAGCCACTGTGGTTTTAGTGTTTGAACTTGAAGCAACATTTGGGCACCAGGTAAAAGAGCATAAAAAAACTGGGAAAAGTCCATCCCTTTAATTCAATGTGTGGGGCTTTACTTGATCTGCTTGAAGGGACTCATGATCCCTTTGAGGGGGGCTCACTGGGTCAGTCGGCGTAATTCAAGCCCAGCCAAGTTAGATACTTGGCGCCATGAAATTCGAAATAGTGGACAAGAATGCAAGTTAGATACTTGACAGCCTTGTAGGATTGCACAAAAGACATGGTAGATTCACAGGCTTTAAAGGTTAACTCTTCTGCACATGGCTCAACAAAGAAAATTATCCCCAAGAGGCTAGCATGTGTCAAAAAGAAAGAAAGAAAAAGGTTTTGCAATCTTCGAATAGCGTCCAAGGAGAGAAGACTTGAAAACCTTGGAGGGGAAGATGGTCCCTTGATGTCCTTAGAAGAGGCTACAAGGTAGGGTATACCACAATGGTTTGGATACTGCATGGCCTTTTTATACAGTATTCTGAAACACCTTCGGTCTGTTCTTCGTCCCCACATCACATGACATTGTTACTAAAAAAACAGGAAACAGCCATCTCTGCTTGTAATCTCTCCATAAATACCTCTCCTTCCCTTCAGTCCTTTCCCACCACCCTCCACACTTCTCTTCTCTTTAGCCCCCTTGTCCATCCTCACCGCCTGAATTTCTTCTCATCGCCCACGAAGTTGTCAAGCACAAGCTATCTGAACTCACCAAATGGCTATAAGAAAAGCAAACAAGTCTCCTCAAACATCAGCTCTCAAACAAATTGTCAAAAGATGCTCAAGTTTTGGAAAGAGAAATGGCTACGACCAAGATGGCCTGCCTGATGATGTACCGAAAGGCCATTTTGCGGTTTATGTAGGAGAGAACAGAAGCAGATACATTATCCCAATATCATGGTTGGATCGTCCTGAGTTTCAAAGCTTACTCCAAAGAGCTGAAGAGGAGTTTGGCTTTAAACATGGCATGGGCCTCACTATTCCTTGTGAAGAAGTAGTCTTTCGGTCTCTAACAGAGATGATAAGATAAAAGGAATCAAAATATTTGTGATTATCACAAGACCTGTTGGAAACATACTCCAGTTAAACATGTTGCCTTTCGGCTTCTGTCAGAGTTATATTTAACCTCCAGCTGCTATAACCCTGACGAAGAGACATTATTTGACATAGTTAGGTGTCCATATTTGTTTTCATATTGTATGGAGTTTTTCCTTTCAGAACAGTTTGTGTCATGTTATAACTCTGTACTATAATGAATGCCTTCTTGGTGGGGGGGCTAACCCTAGCTACCTTTCACATCTATCTCCCTCCCGTTCTGTTGATTTATCTTCTGCTAGCTCCAAGTTAATTTCAGCTTTATGAATTTTGTTGCTTGATCACATGGAACAATCAAGCTTGCAATTAGAGCAGCTGATCGTGGTATGCCTCAAATCTGCCATAAAAGCATGGTCATTGAGCAAAGGCACAGGATGAGGTTTGAGCTTACTATAGCATGGCTTGAAAAAACATTTTCTAGAAATTATTATTGTAAAATCTTCTTTGTGCTAGCATCAATCATTGAAGCACTGAAGTTGACTATATATTATAGGGTGGCAAAGTAGTGTACAATATTCACCAGCAATAGCCAATAAGAGATGAAAAAACAAAAAGATTGATAGTTTCCTTTGTCATAAGGGCATCGAGCGTGCATAGTGCCTCAAAGTCTGATCATAAGTATGGTGCCAATGGTGTTGTTGATTGAAAAGCAGCAAGAAAGGCTGCCCTGTGTAGACAATTGGATATATATATATATATATCATTTGGAAATGAGGGCAGTCTTTGGAAAGAAAAGAGATTCAATATTATTAAATCCAGTCCGAACTAGCAAATCAATCTAAAAACTTCCATAAGCTGATTTTTAAAAAAATAAATAAAAGTTGAATCATACTCTAATGACTTGACAAGTTACTTATCGATTTAGTTAATAAAATTAAAATCTTGTTTGATTTTATTTAAAAAAATTTAAAATAATATTATTTTAATTTTTAAAAAATAAAAAATAATATTATTTTAATTAATCTAAACCAACTGAAATTATCCCTTCAATCCATAATTTAAGTTTTGAGCCGAATCATCAATCAGGTTTAATATCTTTATTCCGAGCATGGAATTTCATCTGTTGTTGACATGCATGTGTTTTATCAACTTGTGACAAGTAGTTATCAAGATTTTAGGGAAGATAAAAGTATACGAGTCAGTGAAAATTTATCACCAATGACTGCGTATATAATGCGATACTGTACATTATTTCTGCATGCATATTTTTACCATCTAATAAAAATAAAATAAAAAACTATTAAAAGATATGGTTTTGCATGTCATAAGCACTTGAATTTCCGTAATTCCACACAACTATATCTCCAAAATCAAATAGATTACAAAATGAAAAATAAAAGAAAAGAAAAAAGTTGCTTGTTCGAGGTCAAAAAAACAGGACAAGCAAGCTAATAATTGAGGACACCAGCCAATGGATTGTTGTCGTTTTGATGACTTATAGGGGCTTGTTGTTCATATTTGACTTGAATTAGTTTCAATTTAATCAAAATAAAAACATTTTGGAATGGATTGGTTGTGATGTCTATCTTAATGCATAAAATTGACGCACATGCATGTGGGACTCGAGTGTCCTCCTCCTCCTCCTCCTCCTGCTGCTGCTGCTGCTGCTTGTTCCAAGCCATTCCTAATTTCCTGTCTTCTTAAATCACCAGTATTTGATTGCCTAACCCACCTAGCTAGAAACTAAAACTTTATCTTGTTTTTGATTGATGGGCACGATCTGAATCAGAGAATCTAGACATTTCTGCTCAAAGTAATTGTTTGTAATTAGATCGTCCAAACAATTTCTATGGTCTAAATAGCTTGGCAAGTAAATCACTCAAAAACGACAGCAAAAAATGATTGATATGTTTAAGAATAATTTTGGTTGTCCATCACCAACAGGACTAGGAGAAAAGGATTAATAACAAACTAGATTCCATTTGTTTTAAGTAAAATATTTTATGAAAATAATTTTTAAATTTTTTTTATATTTGTTTTCCTTGAAATATTTTACAAAAAAACTGGTTAATGAAAAATATCTTATAGTCAATCTTTAAACATAATTTATTTATTAAAAAATATTTTCAACTCATAAAATTTCATAAAATATTTTATGAATAGTAAACTATTTACAATATCATCCAACTATTTTATCCATTATCTTCTCTTTCAAGCACTATCATCTCTTCCTCTAAAACCACCATCTCTTTCTCCACCATCACCTTTTCTTTCATCATAACTACTATCATCTCTTCCTCTAACACTACCATCTCCTTCTCCACCATCACCTTTTTTTTCATCATCACTACTATCATCTCTTCCTCTAACACTACCATCTCCTTCTCCACCATCACCTTTTCTTTTATCATCACTACAACCATTCCATCATCATCATCATTATCTTACCACCACCACCATCATATCCTCTACCACTACCATTAAAATGTATTTTATGTAAAACTAATGGAACATAAAATTATGGATGGCATGGAGTGGATAATGCAAGTGAAAGCAAATTGATTAACACCACAAGAAGCCATACTATTTCACATCATCCTCTCTTGAAGGATGTGATTGGATTGATATTGATAAGGGATAAATTAAAACTATTCATGATAAGCCCCAAAATATTATAGCTTAGAAATAAGATTTATGTGTTGGATAATCAGTCGATCTCTTAGTTCAAACAATTTAACTCATTCTCCTTAACCAAGATGTATGCATGGTAGCTTGATATAAAAAGCCCAGGTGATTGGTAGATGATAGTTAGTAGCTAGTGGTGCATAGTAAGTCCAGATGACTAGTAGCTGTTACGTGTAAAATATCTTCTTTTGTAGATTTGAGAACTCTTAAATGCTTAAGTGTCTTTTAAAAGAGAAAATACAATGATATTTTATACAGATGGACTCTAAAAATATATATACTAAAAATTTTGAGAATGAAAAGATTGTAAACATGGAGTTTAAAGGATTCGTTATTTATTTATAATTCATGAGTTTTGTCATTTTATGAAGAAAAGGGGCTAAAGTGTAATTTTATCCTTGTGATATTTTAAGTTGTATTCTACCCAAAATAATACATATTGAATTAGTATAAAATATTGAAATACCAGTGTAGAATCCTGAAAAAATTCTCAAATAAAAGTTGAGTTCTGGCAAGTTACATGAGCCCATTAAAGATGAAAAATAAGTTCAGACGCGTTACTGAGAACGAGCCCATAGAATTGAGCTCCTCCCTAAAGTGAGACCATGGAGTGGGGCTCCTCGCTATAGACAACATCAATTGATCCTATTTAAAAATTTGATGTGTTTTGGAATAAGATTTTTCAATGGTTGAATTGTGGATTGATCAAATGTTAATTCAAATAATTTTTTTTCAACAAAGTAAAGGAAAATATTTCTTGACAAATGCTTTTAGATACCTCCAAATCATTCAGTTTTATTTTATATTGGATAAACAAAGATCAAAAGTATATTTGATTGATTCCCATTTATTAATGTTCATTTACATTATGGGCAAATGCTAAGTCGTATTCAATTGTTATGTTGTTATTAATGCCATCAATTCAAAAGTTTCTAGCATTTTCAATGTTATATCGTTATCAATACCATTGATTTAAAAATTTATAGCATTTTCAATTAAATTTAATAATGTCATTTAATTTGTCTTTGGAAATTAGAAGAGTAGATTTCTTATCTAAATATAACTTCATTCTGATTTACAAAAACTAGTTGAAGATAACCTAACATATAACCAAATAAACAGCTTATGGAGATTTGTGGCTTAGGTCTTGCTTGCTTGAGTAAGACAAGTATAACTTCAAAAGGCAAAATGTTAACATATAAAATCCCGACATGAGTGAGAACAGAACAGCCGTTATCTACAGCAGATTCATTCTTTGATGTTGTAGTTATCTTTCAAGGTTGCTCTCTGCCATTAATTGGTTTGACTTAAGTTCATGTAGAGAATCACCATGTTGGAAAGTGGGCAGGCTGACTATAGTTGTAGGACAAGCATGTTTGGTTTATGTACTTAAAGAGCACTGTTCTCGACAATCCTTAGGGCTTCCCACACCACACAAGTATTCCAACCTAACTCAGCATCTCAACAAATTTCCAAGAAAACTATCGTAAGTATCTCCGAGAACTCGATCTATGATATGGTCTTAGCTTGGTCTAGTTCTTCGCTTGTTTGGTAACATTTACGCCATGCTGGGTTCACATTTTGTTCATGTTTTTTTAAGCGTTTTTTGTCTCGCATTTTATTTCTTGCTGGGTTCCTTCCTTGGCCTCCATGTGAGGTGTCTTGTAGCTGTACTCTTGACTTCGAGTCAGTTCTTTTATGGCATTTTCGAGCTTAACCTCCTAGACCAACTGACCATCAATAAATTTATTAGATACATTTCTGACTTCCATTATCTGAAAGAATGAATTGTGCTTCTTGTTGTTCCGGGAAGAAAAATGCTGGCTGTTTCGTTGTGATTTCTTGCATCAGTGCAGTGAAGGACACGATGAGATTGGACTTCTGCCTGTCCAGAGAACCTAAATCGGATAGACTGTGACCAGGAAATAGCAACTGATTGAGTGGGTGGCAGCAGGTTTAATGGTTCGTGATGAATAGTAACTGAAATTATCCAAGGGGCTCGTTTAGCGGGTCAAATCTAGCTTACAAGAGAAAAGAGGAGCTTAGAGCTTTTGGCAGTGGGATTTCCTCCCACGCCAGGCACCAGCAGTTTAGTTGCTTTACAGTGTGCAACATCAAAGTTGAGCAAAACAAAACTACTGAAAAAAAAGTAATGGAGAAACGAGTGTTCTTTAACGACTAGCTAGATGGGAGTCGGTTTCTTTATTACGGGGATAGGGGTTCAGAGACCAGAGGCCAAAGTTCAAGGGGCTAGTACGATATGAATCTGCATGCTAAAAACATTTCCTCCCAAAGAGAAATATGAGTTCAACAACATTTAGCTTATTCTACTATCAGAAAGAAATCTAATATGATGGCTCTCTCTATGAAATAAACAAACATGAACGCATCCATTGCTGGAAAAAAGGTAAACAGATCACAGCAAGATCTATGACTCTGATGACATGATTTGACCAAATGCATGTAGCAGTATTTCATATTCTGGCCAAATTCTCGACTTTTTTTTTTGTTTTGTTTCTCAACTATCCAAATGTGAAGAATAAATGTGAAACAGTATGACTTCAATCATAGGCATATAAGATAATTCCTATTGAACAACAGAATATGCCTAGAGCTATTTGGGAATGGAACATTGATATTGTTTTAGTGAATCAAGAACAGGCCATATGAAGAATTACCCTGTCTATTTGCTTGTGCCATCCACAGCTCTGGATTCTCTATGCCCTGGCATGAACCAACCCCGCAAAAAGAATGCAATAGTGCATTGAGTACAGGAGCTTGTCAGCTGAAGCATACTGACTTGAAATCTACTCCAAAAGCCAGCTATACATCTCTCAGAACAGGCCAACCTTTTCTAAGAATGTCATTGATCTTTGCATTGATCTGCTTTTGAATGCGTGGAGGGCAGAGCTCTGCTGCATAGCCATTTAATTTTGCTGCCAAACTTGAATTCTCAAGGTCCGCTTCAGGCAAGTTTCCCATCAGCTGACGAAGAAATGGATTTTGCTTGAGCTCAAATTTCTGCACATATCCAAACCTTTAAAGTTCATGGATCAACACACTTACTTGGATGGAATGTTTTTCTAAACAACATAAGAATTACAAAACAGAAGTTACAACTAAGAATCAAATATGAGTGTCTTTTCTTTCTCAATATATACTCTTGAATCTTGATTTTACACTGTCAGTTGAGGCTATAGAACATTTTCTCAGTATAGACCAGGAATAGGAGTTTTCTCAAGCTTGTGTCGTATCTTCTGCCCCTGAAAACAGACATACTGAAGCCTTCTGCTTCTGCATCTAAAATCCCCAAAAGCATTATATGTAAGAGTTATAGGTACCCTGTTGAACTGCATGCTTAAGCACACTATACAAATGTTATACACTAACCATTAGCAAATGCAATTTTAGACTGTTGATTAATTGCATCCTTCTATTATGCAGCAGGCAGATATCCCTGCAGTGAGCAACAAATTCATGGCCACAATTGTGGCTCTAGCACGACAACAACCATGACACAAACCAACACTATATTGTTTATTATGTGCTGCCACTGTCCAAAAATCTTATAGTAAGCTTCAAACTTTCTGCCACAAATCTTTCTAGCATTTTCTAGAACTTCAACTACTACTGTGTATATCTAAACTAACAAATGCTTCAAAACTGTCAGGGAAACCCACACATTTCACCATTAAAATAATACAAAACCTGATGTTCTGGCTCTGCAGGATAAAATGTTCCAAGCTGTTGAATTTGAGTAACCACAACACTGCTCCTCAACTTCAACTGCTCTCTTTCTTTGCTAACACCAGCCAATCTACGCTCTTCAGTTCCATTAGTGAAAATAACAGACCTGCACATTTATATTCACAACAATTAACCAGTAAAACAGTACTAATCACATTAAACAAGAAAATGCTAGAGATAGTCATGACCTTTTACCTATATTGATTACCCACATCAGGACCTTGCCCAAACACTTGCCTTGAATCATGACTAGCCCAAAATACCTCCAAGAGTTGACTGTAACTAATCACCTTCGGGTCATACTCTACCTATGTAACACATTAACAAAAACCCACATCAAACAAATCGAGAAAACACAAAATTTCTTACACAGACTTGTTCCGTACAAACCAAACTAATCACATTCGAACCTATTATGCTTTCCAATCATAACAATGCGGTCCACAACACCAACCAACTAAATGCTTTATTTTACACAGAATGACTCTATATAACAATTTTTAACTTCACATAAAATTAATCAAATTATAACAAAAAAAAAACATAGTTCCAAATAGCCCAATAAAGAGATTCGCGAAAAAACATAGTCAAATTGCATTGTTCTACAGAGACCGGGTCTAAAATCTATATAAGCATTTTTCAAAAAATTGTACTACACAGAATTAAATCAAGTTCTAACAAAAACCCACTATTCTATTTGCCCAAATGAATACATTTCAACAAGAAATTCTCTCATTATCAATATATACATATCAACACATAACAAAACTGCATTAGTCTACACAGGCTGAGTTAATAAAGCATTGTTTTCAAAAGAAATTGACTGACAAAAAAATAAATACAATCAAAAGCAGATTTCCAACGTTTTTTTAAAGAGACCTGTACGGACTCTGCATGATCACCTAAGCTTCTGTATACGGGGTTCAATTTGGATCCGCCACAATAACCAACAGTGGTCCGTACAACACCATTCAAGCAACCAAACACGGCTTCAGATCTCCAAAAACAACCGAGGGCGAAAACTGCTGTTTTTAATGGGTAATCGGGTGGCGGGTTTCTAATGGCGGTGGAAACATGATCCGGTATTCGAATGGACAGCGATTTATAGGGCAGTGAAATTGTTAGTAATAGAAGGGTTAGGAGATGGAGAAGGGTGGCACTATTGCTCTCTGCGCAAGCCATTTTTGGCGGTTTGTCTCAGGTGGAATTGGAAAGATGGTCTTTTTCGGGTCGGCCAAGACGGGTTATACCTCCGAGTTCTTGAACTTCTGGTTTTGGATGCGTGCACCCTTGTTTTTTTGTTAGCTGACCATGTGGGCTCGATTGAATGTTTGGGCTTATTATGGAGCCCATTACATAATCAATTAAAAAACTAAAAAGTTTGGGGATTGACAATGCATAATGTATCCTCTCATACGCGTGTAGATGTATTGTTTATATTGTTTTTTATTATTATTATTCTTATTAGACCAAATTATAAGTTAATTTGTTAGAGAAGGGTGAGATTGAAAAAAAAGAGATCAAAATTAAAAAAAAAACATGTGGAGAATAAATATTTTTGTAAGGCTTGGGCAAAATATTTATTGTAATCATAAATATTTTTTGACTGCAAAAATTAACACACTTAGAGAATAACATTAATCTTACATTGTAATCATATTTATTTATAATGAAGTAGAAAGTCCAGTTTATGTCAATAATTATCATTGTTTCTATCTTATTTTTTTTAGTAATTATATAAAACAATCATAAACAAATCTTGTCATGCTGTCTTGTGTTTAGATAAAAATTTATAACTTGATAGCCCAAGTTATCAATTTGAGAAGAAAAAAATTAAAAATTACCAAGCTAATCAAAAGGTAAGGTTGTTGTTGTATATTTAGTCTTTTACTCAAATAAATATAAACACTAATTAATGGTGTGGAAAATTATAAAAAGAAGCACATTAAAGAGCGGGAATAATAATAAAAGCGGAGGTAGCATCATTCTATAGTTTTATTCAGCAGAAAGATTAAAAAAGGATTCCTTTACTGCTAAGAGGGGGAAAATAGCTTAGGCATGACTCTTTTTTCTATGTTGCAGGAGCAACAAGAAGCTACGATCCCATCCACAAACATATTGGAGATTAATTACACGGTGACCCAGTTCTTATCGATTCAAGATTTTAGAAGGATTGTTGCCTGTTAAACGTCTAAGCGTTCCATCGGTTATGGCCAAACTTTCTGCAGAATTTCAAGCCTTCAAGCAGAATATTGATGCTAGAATTCATCAACTTGCCCATGTTTTGCACAAGTCATTTAACAAAATCGTGCAAGTAAACAAATTTGGAAGAAAGGCATGAGAAAGCATATGCTCGAAAGGATCTTAAAACCAAAAATGGAAGAAGAGGCCTTCTCTATTTCTTGACTTCGTTCAAAGAATTTCTCTACATCAGGTATGGCTGTGTTAGGGGTTGAAGACCATCATTACAGGGTTACAGTTACCATGCCACCTCCACCACCACCAACTGATTTCGTTACTGTACAGTTTTCCCTCGCAAAGGAAACAATGTCACAGGACAATTGCCACCATCGAACATTTACCCCCATCGAGATTGAACATGCACAGACCTCAACAAAATATTGTAAACAACCTGGTTGAGTTGCAGAGTAAAACTCTAGCCATATAGATGAGATAATACAGATTTGGAATGCATTCCCGCAAAGCAGAGATAATTGAAAATCCAACTAGAGCACGAATTCAAAATATCTATTATCTTAAAAAAGTCCAAAACAAAAGACGTCGGATGCTTGAATATCCAAACAAAACTTTTGTTAGAAACATCCCAGGAAGTTCTGAAATAATCTATCAGGCAGCGACAATAACAAAAAACAATGATGCAAATGAAAATCATTAAACCTTGTCAGCCTTGGCGGCAGAGGCAGCAGCCTGTCCTCTAAGACGACCAGTTCTCCTAGCAGCAATGAGACCAACCTTTTGACCAGGAGGAGCATCACGCCTGACTGTGCTAGCATGACCGATATGTTGATGGTTACCACCACCATGAGGATGCTCAACTGGATTCATAGCCACACCACGCACCTTAGGCCAGCAGTTCCTCTTCACTCTGAACTTGTGGTAAGCATTACCGGCCTTCAGCATGGGCTTCTCGGTCCTTCCTCCACCGGCAACCTGTCCAATCATTCCACGGCAGCCACTTGGAACGATCTTCTTGGAGCCAGATGGGAGCTTGATCCTGCAAGGTATAATCCCAACATATAATTAGCAAAACTATTTAAATACAGAGATGCAAATATGCAAAACAATTCGACTACTGGCATGGTGGCATATATCTGTCACCGAACTTGTCAAATTAACAAGATAATCAAAATCATAAAAATCTACCAGCATGAAAACAAAAACAAGTGCTTTGCAAGATGCAAGATTATAATCAAAATCATTAAAATCTACCAGCATGAATTATTTAACTCAGACCACTGTAGAGAAATGAAACATAGGCTACCAAGAAGCAAAAAAGCTGACCCAATTAATCAAAACACAACCATTCCACTCGAACCATACTTCTCTCAATTCATTACAACAAAAATAACAAAAGCCCACTTCAGATCCAAAACATATTCATTATAAAACACTCCCAAGTACCTTTACACAAACAACTTCTCAATTCATTACAACAAAAAAACAAAAACCCACTTCAGATCCAAAGCATATTTATTATAAAACATTGTCAAACATCGAACCCGGCAATAAAATCACAAAATGAAACAAACCCACCAACTAATTTAAAAAAACAACTAAAGTAAAGGGTTGGGTAATACCTGGTGGTATCATTATCAGGATTGTGGCTGATAACAATAGCATAATCCCCAGAAGCTCTAGCAAAAGCACCACGGTCTCCAACATGATGTTCCACGTTACAAACAACAGCTCCTTCAGGAACAGATCTCAGAGGCAAGACATTCCCAACCATCAAGTTAGCCTTCTTTCCACAGTATACAAACTGCCCAGTATACATACCCTCGGCAGCAACAAAAAGCTCCTTCTGCTTCTTATACCTAAAGGGATGTCTGAATGTAACTCGGGCTAATGGGGCTCCACGACCCGGGTCGTGAATGATTTCGGTGACAACACCTTTCAAGTAACCATTTCTTTCACCAAAGTCCAGAGACCTGAACCTTGCCGGACCCTTGCGATGGTGGGTGTGGGATTTGAAAACAGAGCCAGCTCCCTTGCGCTGTGCACGAATTACACGACCCATTTTTGGTGGTCGTGTGTGAGGCAAGTAACTGAAAATAGGTGGCAAAGAGTGAATATGAGAGGAATATATAGGATTATTTAATGACCAATAAGTAAAGTAGTCTTCCACTACAAATCATAAAATGATTTATGTATTTATAATATAAGCTTGATACCTCTTCGTACCCCATCATTGGAGACTAGTTGAGTTAAAAATAATTCATATTGCCAAATTAAATTCTTTAAGTTTAAGAAATAAATTAATTCTGGTTTTACAATGGAGATTAATTTTAATTAAGATAAAAGATTTAATTTTACAGAATTGAAAACAACAGTATGATTTCATCAAATCAGCATGCCTAACTAACGATACTAATTTAATTCCAAATGTGACAAATCCCCTTAATACCTTAGCAATCATATTTACAATAAAACTTCAGATTTTTACAAGAAAAGTAACCATATAAACCCACAGATTATGTTTTTTCCTTGACATGCAACAGCCAACAGAAGCAGGAAAAAATTGTCAAAAAAGAGGAAACAGAGTAGAGGATCAAGATTCCTGCTTGTTTAATTTAAAATCATATTAAATTTGTAAAATTCTTCACAAATTAGCTGGTTTACAAAGAATGAATCACATAAACATATTGATCAACAAAAATAATAAGAATAAAGAAGACCACAAATTATCCCAAGTCAACAATCCCCGCCGACAGTGGGTATCAATTACAGTTACTAGGAGCGCCAACCCAACAGAACCATAAAAGGACCATAAAAATGACTAGGACTCCTTCTGGTCCCCATTCAAGTCTCAGTTTTTCTATCTTTTTTGCTCTGCTCTCTCTTCGACATACTGTATTATGTCGGCCCAACCAGTTTTAACCATTCTTCGCAGAATCTTTTACCCAATCAGTTCATCCATTTTTTTCAAACAAAACATTAGCTTCGCCAGGAGATGTTAAAAAAGCTAAATTGGGATATTTCAAAATTTCAGCGTAGTTGTTTTATATCTGAAATTTGAATGGATGAAAACATATGCAAATGGAGTTTTAAGTTCAAACTACATTACGGTAGTTTTTACGTGGACAGTAATGGGGATCTAAAATCCTAAAATATCTGGTCTTGGGTTAGCTAGGCATGGTGAAGAGATCTATGGCACTAGAATAAGCACTGTGGGGTTAATTGACAGACAGCGCAGATGCTTACCTGAATGGTGGAGGCAAGAGCAAGCCGTCGAAGGGGAAAGAGCGGGATGGGAGCGACAAGAGCTAAGAAACCCTAAACTCTTGGTGTGTCTATATATATATATATATATAGAGAGAGAGAGAGAGAGAGCTGGGTATAGATATAATATTTTCAATGAATATTAATAAAAAGTGATAAAAGAATAAAAGATAAATATAGGAGGATTTAGATGCGTTTAGAAGTGTGTTATTAATTATTTTTTAAAATATTTTTTATCTAAAAATATATTAAAATAATATTTTTTATTTTTTAAATTAACTCATTAAAATAATATAAAATACCATTTACAACCCAATTCAAAATTACAGCTTTTAAAACTTGAAAAAACTGATTTACATATATTTTAAAAATATTTAAAATAAAATTATTTTCTTAATTTATATTGTGGATCTATTATTAGTTTTTAAAAATAAAATGCTGTTGTTTTTTTCCTTTTCTCTCTCTCCATGGAACATCTTCTCTTAAATCCTAGTTGGAATTGTTGAAGATAACTCGTTTTTATTGTTTTTTTAGATGAGATTTTTTTATCCTTTTATTTATTTTATATTTATTTTATATTATCAAGGCCTAGTCATTTCAAATATAAGTCTCTTTTTAAATGAAATGTTTATTTCAATGCGATATTAAATATTTTAACTAAAGAGCTTGAATTTATATCTTATCATTTCAAAGGGTTGACAACAATGGGCAGTGCTGTCTGTTCTCCAATTGATCTATGATAGCAAGAGATTTGTTTGCAGGATCTGATTCCTAACCGTTCTTCAATCAAGTGTGTTTTTTTTTTAAATAATAATTAAATTTTTTTTTAACATATTAATATTAAAAATAAATTATAAAAATATATATTTTAAAAAAAATCGGTATCATAATTCTAAATATTATCTGATTTATGGTAGTAAAAAATTTGTCTGTACATTTAATTTCAAATAAAAATCTTATTTTAGAAAACCTTAGTTTTAAAAGTTTAGAGGTTTCTTCTTTTTTTTTCATCACCAAAGCTATGAAGAAAAAACATACTTTAAAAGGTATAGAAAAAACATTATGCATGTATTATTAATATAGACTCATTGTACTATAAACCGCTAGACTCATCAATTTTGAGTTTGGCTATATCGTTATATATTTTTAATTTTATTTTTGTCTCTTTATATTTTTTTTAATGTTTTTTTATTGAATTTTTTTTATATATAAAAAAATAAATTGATGTGATTTTTTATATATATTATAAGAAATTTGGGAGATGATAATTTTTTTATTTACTGGGATCCATGTTTATATATACACTCCTCTCCCACGTAATTTTTTTTTATAATGGGATCCATGTTTATATGGGAGGGAAGAGCATGATATATCTAGTAATTTCTCTATAAATATAAATAGAAAGGGATGGAGATAAATATAGAATTTAAAAATCTTGAAAATGTATCATTGGATATTTACATGTACTTGTTTTATGAAAATTTTATCTATACTTTTCAATGCTCAATGATATTTATAGAAATATATTCATATCGATACTAGTGTCTATAAGTTAGAGGAGGATCATGTCTTCTGTGGAGCTATATTTTTCAAATTACTTATATTTTTTATTATATATATTTTTTTAAAATAAATTATCAATTGAGTGCTTTTAATTTTAAAAGCTAACAAATATCTATCTTGCATTCTCAATAACTTATAAGAGCATTTAAAAATATAATTATACTAATGTTTCTAAAAAAATTATATTTTTTATTAAAAATTAAATTTTTTTAATTTTTTGAATCGTTTTAATGCGTTAATTTAATAAATAATTTTTTAAAAATAAAAATTATTATTTTAATATATTTTAACACAAAAAATATTTTAAAAAATAACCACAATTATATTTTTATACAGGCTTTACAGAGAATATTAGAGATTTGATATACTATTTTTTTTATATGTGAGTGTCTCTACAACGTGAAATTTAAAAATTTTATAATAAAATGCATCTATTATATTTCCTCATCAAATATATATTCTTTCATTAAATGGGTATGTGAGATCTAATATATACAATAAGCGTGCATGATTATTTTTTATTTTATTTAAAATCTAGTTTTTGTATTTTTATTTTTCAATTTGAGAGTACGTGATTTTATTTTTTATTTGAGGATTTGTATTTTTAAAAATTTACCAATTGAATATTTATAATTATAAAAGTTAACATGTATATACTTTACTGTCTCTACATCCTCTGTGGGTTATACTTGATTAATTTTTTAAAAATAAAACTAAAATAACTAGTTAATTAATGATATTTTCATTAAATGTCCAATTGACATTATTGTGGGAGCATAATTGAATTGGTGAGAAAATCAGAATAAAAAAAGAGGAAAACGATGACGCTTGGTATGGATTTAAATCACTTTTTTTTTAATAAACGAGATTAGGACTCGACGGAGAAGTCAATACATCTATATCCGTGTGTGAGCTTATTTAAAAATATAATTATGATTATTTTTTAATTTTTTTTATATTAAAATATATTAAAATAATATTTTTTTATTTTTTTAAAATTATTTTTAAAATCAGTGTATCAAAACAATTCAAAACATATAAAAAATTTATTTTTAACAAAAACAAAATCAAATTTTTATAAAACATGATTTACATCTTATTTTCAAACTATTTCACATGAAGAAGAGGTGTAAAAATAAGGAAAAAAACATAGCTTTGTTGTGTAATAAATTCTTCTTCTATAAAAATAATTAATTATGTTATTTTTAAAAAGGTTAGAGGTGGAGATTTGTTTGGATTGTGAGAAAACGAGGAAATTAATTTAATTTTAACCTTTTTCTTGGACAAGTTGCTTTTATTTTACTCAATTTTAATCTAAATAAATTATTATTCTGCCTTTTTATTTTGACTTGGTTGGATATGACCTTCACAAGGATAGGAAGTCTACACCCGTTACCTTTTAAAATTAGAAGCATTCAATTGATAAAGTTTTGAAAGTTCAAGCACTCGAACAGGAAAAAAAAAAATGCACATTCAAATAGAAGAAAATAAAAATGCAAGCTCTTATCTAGAAATAAAGGGAAAGTTCGTGCACATTGGACACACGTGTTAGAAATAATCTGCAAGTTCACGCACTGTCGGTGTTTTATATTGAAATAATTAATCTTTATTTGAAAAGTCAAATTAAATCAATCACTTTATTATCGATGTTTTTATTATATAAGTGCTCAATTGACATTATTCTGTGGGCCACAGTAAAGTAGGTAGGAAAATTAAAGTTAATAATAAAAAAATAAAAACGAAAGAAAGGAAAAACCACGTGCTTTGAAATTGTATCTATAAGCAATTAAATCCAAATTGTTATTAATCCAATTTTGTTCTCTGGCCCGATCGCCTTAAAGACAAAAATCAAGTTGTTGTTTGATTTATAAAAACAAATAAAATAAAAATAAAAATATATTTTATTAAAAAAATAAATAAAAATTATATTTACAAAATAGATCAAAATATATAAACAATAATCTAAGACCGACAAAAAAACACCTAAAAATAAATAAAATATATTTATTAATTATACTTTAAAAAATAAAAATTATCTTCACTTAATAAAAGATCTCAAATATAAAGAATGCTCACCACTTTATTTGTTAAATATACATAAAAATATATTAAAAAAATTTATTTATAATTTTACTAATATTTTTATTCAGCTTAGATCAGCTGTCCATTTTTATTCGAGATATTAAAAAATATATTTTATTAAAAAAACAAATAAAAATTATATTTATGAAATAGGCCAAAATATATAGACTATGGTCTAAGTCGGACAAAAAAAACACCCAAAAATAAATAAAATATATTTATCAATTATACTTTTAAAAATAAAAATTATCTTCAATCTCAAACATAAAGAATGCTCACCACTTTATTTGTTAAATATACATAAAAAAAAATGTTTTTAAATATTTTAAAAAATCTATTTATAATTTTACCAATATTCCTATTCAGCTTAGATCGGCAGTGCATTTTTATTCGAGATATTAACCAAACGTTTAGCCAAGAATTTTCACAATTTACTGAAATAAAATTAAGAAATTAAAAAAGAAGAAGAAGGAAGAAGAACAAGAAGACAGGAGTAGATGCTTCCTAATTAACGATAGGAAACTGATAGCGGAGTTTTCATTTCATCAAGAACAAGGCAGTACAGCAAAGATACAAAATCACTGCAAATCCTCAAAAACAAAGGATGATTATTCAAGAACGCAACTACATTTGTATCTCTATCCACCTGCGAAGCCATGAAATGAGCTGTCTTATTCCCAGTTCTACAAACAAGGTGAAAAACAAGAACATTAACCAGCTGCCTGCATGATATAAAAGACTATAGAGTCTCTATATCCCATGCAAATGGAGGATTTCCGAGCCAGTAATATGGTAAACTGAGAAAAAAGTGCTTTGATATTATAGATAGACGAGGCAGAAACGATCGAGTTTTTCCTTTCTACAAATAAAGGTTTTCCAGCCTCCTCGCGGCTTCCAGGATGCTCTCCCTGTGTCCAAAAGCACAAACTCTCATGAACTCTTCACCTGCTGGACCAAAACCAGAACCTGGAACAGTTATTATATGAGTCCTCTCCAGAATCTCAGTGAATACATCCCAAGATTTTGAACCAGGAAAATGAACCCAGAGGTAAGGAGCATTTTTACCACCATATACTTTTAGACCAAGAGAAGCGAAGGTGTTGAGCAGTATTTTTGCGTTCTCCTTGTAGTAGTCAGTAATGGAACACACAGCTGCGAAACCCTCTGGGGAAAGACATGCCAGTCCACCAACCTGAGCTATGCTTGACGCTCCATTGAAGCAGGTGCATACAATGCGATTGAAGTCATTTATTACGGGAAAACCATTTGAGAAGGACAGTTCTTCAGGAACAACTGTCCAGCCAAGACGAATGCCTGTGAACCCTGCGAATTTAGAGAAAGATGAAACTTCAATCGCAACCTCTCTTGCCCCAGGAATTTCAAAGATCGACCGAGGAGAATCATCAGTGATATAGGCTGCGTAGGCAGAGTCAAAAACTATGATCGATCCATTCTCCTTAGCAAACTTCACAAGTTGCTCCAACTGCTGTCTCGTTGCTGCATGTCCGGTGGGATTATTCGGAGAGCAGAAGAAAATTATATCAGATCTTGAAGTTTTAGCCAAGTCAGGAAAAAAGTTGGTCTGGGGCACACATTTCATGTACTCAATGTTCCCATACATCCGAGATTTATCTTCAAAATCACCAGCTTGACCGATTATGACACTTGAATCCACATAGGCTGGAAAGGATGGATCCTGCACGGCTATCGACACATCGGAACCGAGGAGCAGCTGAAGGCGAGTAATATCACACTGTGCGCCATCTGACACGAAAACTTCTGTTTCCTTTATCTGAACATCTTTGTAAAATGTTTCTGCAATAGTTTTCCTCAAGGCTTTGTTGCCCTGTTCAGCTCCGTACCCTCTGTAACCTTCCGCCGTTGAGAGTGAAAGTGCATAATCCGCCATGCTTGAAGCTATGATATCCGGCAGGGGCTCGGTGGTGTCCCCGATTCCAAGGCTTATCAATTTTGCATCGGGATACTTCTCAGTGTGCTGAACCTCACGCTTTGAGATCTCAGGAAACAGATAGCCACTACGTAACTTCTCCATGTTGACATTGCGGGGTACCTTTGTATTGCCAGCAATTCCCTCCTTTTGGGTTCTCAAACTGGCCTGGATAATCCTAGGCCGCAACAAATCTCTACATAACATAGAATTTCCAGATGAAGAAATGTACATTTTGGATTTGGATTTTTTCCTCAGTGCCAACTCTTTCAAAGTTTTCTCTCAGATGCGAAACAAGCAGTAGCATGAATACCACCCCTGCACATCGAGAAATATATAGACGCAAGCTGCTGTCATTCAGCACTAAAAAAATGCGTCATAATCTTGTCACCCTAGACCTCAATTATTTTCAAGGTGGCCAATGCAGAAATTTCCGCAACATTTAGTAACTTGGAGTGTGTTTGTTTGTTTTTATGGTTGTGTTTTTGAAAAAAATAAAATTAAAAAAATATGGTTAGTTGTGGTAGTTGGATTTAGATGCGTATTTGATAAAAATTATAGTTAAAATTTATGTGTAGTAAAAACTTGTATAAAATGTTTGATGGAAGTGTGGTTGCGTTTACTTATTAAAGTGTTTTTTACTTGAAAATATATCAAAATAAATTTTTTTATTTTTTAAAAATTATTTTTAATATCAACACATCAAAATAATCTAAAAACACAAAAAATATATCAATTTGAAGCAAAGAAAAAAATAAAAAAATTTATTTTTTTTTAAAAGCATTTTTAAAACGCAAAAACAAATATGATTTTACGAAACTTGGTTAAAAAAATATGTAAAAAATACTGCATAAAAACTGCATTTCAAACTCAATTTTTTAGTGGGCTCCGAAGTACAAAACGCAATTTGATTTGTTATCAAACACCTTGTTGCGTTTGTTTCACCGCAAACGCAAAAACTGATGAAAAACAAGCACAATCTTAGTCCTTCGAAGCAAAAGCATATAAAACCATTCTATTAATTCTTTTAAAGAATAATATAATTCACAATTTAAGATTTTATCTAATAACTCAAGTTTACGAATTAAAACGATCCTTCAATATAATATCTTAGTCTTGTGATCAATCGATCATATCATGTTTATTATATTTAATAAGATTTAACATACGATAATTTGAATCTATGCAAGTTTTAAATTTAAATATTTTTATTTAATTTTTAAATTAAAATATTAATTTAACATGATATCAAAGTCAAATGTTGAGCTAATCCATGCATTTAATCCATAATTGTATATTATCATCATATGACTCGTCTAGGTTCCACTTATCCTCCTAATTTCCTCCCCGTTTCCTTTTCGCACCTTTCCATTTGTGTCATCATCTTGACTTGTGTAATGCACGGACAATTAACCAAGTTTCAGTGGTATTTCCTTTGATCATAAAGTCTCTTCAATAAGGACAAGAACACTACCAGTTCGAAACAAGTGTTTTTAATGATATTCAAGTTTTCTGCTTTGTGAATCAGCTGGGTGCCCCTTGTGCTTGCTGGGAGCAGTACGACCACACTTATCCCATAACCTCTTTGACAAGTGAAGAGAGTATTAATTTCCTCTCTCAGGCATTTCGTCAAACAAGTTGAAGATCAAGAAGCAAGATCGACGCAATCGAAACAGGCAAGTGAAATTACTTTCTCCAAATTATCCACCCCAAAATTCCAAAATCTTCAGAAGTTTCGCGGAATTTATGAGAGAAATTAACATTCATAAATTGAAAACACATATTGACAAATCAATGTTCAAGTACCTTCCAAGCAATTAATCATGATATGCTTAAAATTGAATAAAAACTTGTCAAAATGTATTCAAATAGAGCTAAAACTTAGAAAGCACACTCACCCAAAAGAAAATGACAGGAGAGTTGAGCACCCAGAAGCTGCAAAACAAACTTCAGTGAAAATGACTTTTGCTGGTATGAAAGATTGAAGAAACTGAGTAAACATTACATGTTCATGTTTATTGGGAAATAAACTAAGTAAATACCTAACACTAACAGATAAAGAACAAAACTTCAACGTCAACAAACAAAATTAGTACTTAAATTTTACAAAATCTAAAGTCTTTCGGTGAGATGATGTAAATATATTATATAAAACGTGGAAAAATGTAAAGTCGATGCAGACCCATTTACAGAAGTTCCATGCAGCGATCGACGTGTTTTAGACTCCATTATATGGCATGCCTGTGTGCTGCTGTGGGCTTATAACATATATATGAAAGTTATCATGAACTTGTAAAAAAAACATAAAAAAAATTATATGAAAAAAACTATTATAATTTACAATATTTCCAAGAAAAAACAATAAAAATAATTTTAGAAAAAAAAATAAAAAACAAAAGAAAAAAAAACCATACAGAGAAACAATATAATAATCTATAGTGTTTTACGAGAAAATATACAGTTGTAATTCTTAACAAGCTGAAAATTAAAAAAATTAAATTGACAAAAATAATTTTAAAAAAATTCATAACAAAAAAAATATATGGGGAATAATTATACCAATCAACAATGTTTTTTTTTTAAAAAAAATAAAAAACTAAATTATCAACTAGCTTGATATTAAAAAAAATTGAAGTAATAAAGACAATTTTGAAAAAAATATATAAAAAACAAGAATCATAAAAAAAAAAAAAACACAAAAGGTAGAGAAACACTATAGGAATCCACAATGTTTTGTAAGGAAAACTACAGCTGTAATTCTCAACCAACTTAATATTAAACAAATAAAATCAACAAAGGTAATTTTGGAGAAAATCATAAAAAAAAACCATAAAAACAATGTGTGAAAATATTGTAGTAATCCAAAATATTTTAAAGAAAAAAAACTACAAAGCTAAATTCTTAATCATCTCAATATTAAAAAAAAATAAGTTCAAACAAATATAATTTTAGAAAAAAAACATGTGAAAAAACAATGTAGCAAAGCAAAAACTATGTGAAGAAATATTGTAGCAATCGATAATGTTTCAAAGAAAAAAATATAAAGCTAAATTCTCAACCAATTTAATAGTAAAAAAATAAAATTAACAAAGATAATTTAAAAAAAAATATAAAAAGAAAAAAAATGCAAAAAAAAAGAAGATAATTTGGGGAAAAAAAAGAAAAAAAAGAAAAGGCATGTGGGGAATGAAAAAAAAAACAAAAAAAATGAAAAAATAAAAAACATGTGAGGAATGGGAAAAAAATTGCAAAAAAAAAAAAAACAAAACATGTGGGGAAAGTTATAGTACTTTCCCCACACGTTTTAAAATATTGTTAACTAGCTACTTTATTGTGCTGTATAATGGGTAATTTTTTTTTTTTAATAAAAAATATATATATATTTTTTAATGTATTTTTATAGTTCAAAAAATATAACGAATCAAAAAAATTATGCATATATAAATTAAATAAACTAAGAGTTATGTGTGTTAATAAATAAATAAATAATCATTAATGACACCTAAAAACAAAACTTGAAAAATCAAGAGACAAATATAGAACAAGATATTTTATCTTGAAAAATAGAACATTAAATTGATTGAATGAAATAAAAGGAAAAAAATAAATAACATGTAAGGCTACGCATATTAAAAATATCATATGAAAATAAATATTTTTTTATTTTTAAAAAACACAGTTTTACCTGTATAAAAGATAAAAACAAAAACCATAAATGAATCAAAAAACCTCTCCGAAAATTAAACGCATAACAAAAAAATCAATATTATTTAAAAGAGGCTATCTAAACAAAATAAAACATATGAGATTTTGTCTATGTTTTAGTTTTTATTTTTTTAACTGATCATGTTACTTTATATCTTTTGAATTGTATTTTTTAAGGTTATATCTTCACAGTAACTATGCCAAACCCTAGGCGCCTAGGTATAGCAACCATGCTAGCAACAAATAACGCATTGCCTGTTTTGCCTATATTTCAGCCACTATGGTGGTTGGAAAACCAGTGTTTATGCTTGTTTGATCTAAAAACTTTTTTTGCAACCTATTTTTTATCAAAACACTCTAGAAACTAAGACAAACCCAATCATGACATTAGAAAACCGCCCTAAAAACCAAACTCAATCTGAAATCAAAAATCAACCTGAGCTCATATCTGTTTTTTTACGAACTTTAAAGTACAAAAAAACCTAATATGAACTTCCTGCATCAATTGGAACAGTTTAACACAAAAATCTTTCATTTCAATGGTCTAAATTAGTGCCAACAACATGTTTCTCTCTTTACCGCTTGAATTCGGCAACCTTTCTCTTTTCTCTCTCATTTAAGGACAAAAAAATAACAAAAATAAACCTATACCAAAATATAATTGGAACAGTTTCGAGGGACAATAATTGTATAATTTGCGTTATTGTTTAAGTTAGAGGATCAAAGTGAATGTTTTCGAAACTTATCGTACGCCACCCATGTTTGTTGTGTTTTTTATTTTGGTTTTTCCTCTTTCAATCTCATTCTTTCATAAGAATTTAAAATCAATTGCTTTTTAAATAGACTTGGTTGTCTAAAATCAAAGTTTAATGGCAAAACTAAAAAAACAAAATTTTATACTAATAAATGCATAGTAAAAGTTCGAGTCGTAGTGATATATAAGTAATCTTTTGTAAAGGTTGAAAAATCTAAAATTAAAGAGATATTTTTCTTGAATCTTGAGCGGGGAGCAGAAACCAGGGAAGTTAAGACACAAAACTTTTAATATGTTCTTGTCGGGCAATAGCAATTACTTATGTTGTCGTCAAGCTTGGAACTGAGAGCAGAAACCCAAAACCAAAACATCATGGAGACTAGAAGGAAGCTAACTACCCGTGTTTACCATTTCCCTTAATCCAGTTAAGGGAAATTATTTTAACAACAGAACATCAAATATAATTTAAAAACATAAAACAAATTATTATTTTTTTAAAAAAATAAATTTTAAGAGAATGTGCAACTTATCTCTATTTTGGATTTTATTAGGCTGATTTCCATTCCAATTATCTCTTAGGATAGGCCAACCCTCTTTCTCCCAAGGCTCGCCGGTTTATACCCTTTAATCCTTCCTATTGTTGGTCGGCCTAGAGACTAATTTTTTTCGGGTTTTACTAAACACATGGATTCATTACTGCGCACAACCGTCGTTGATTCATAAATCATTAACGAGAACTGCTTCCATAGCTAACACATTGACTTGTCAGGGCATATGGCCCGTGTTGATTCAAAAATCATTAACAAAAACTGAGTTGTTGCAGATTCAGAAATTAGCAACGAAAACTATATCACTGTCGATGTAAAAATCGACATCAAAGTTAGAGTCGTTTCAGGCTTTTTTTTTGTTGGGTATTTACAATAATAATAATAATAATAATTTTTCAGATACATAAAAACTCAACGAGTTAATGACTCGATTTTTACTTGGTGATGCCAAGGCGACTGGGTAACTTAGTTAACTTGTTTTTTTTCCAGTTTTTTTAACTCGGGTTGATCCGGTTCCTAGGCTGGCAGGTTTTAGATCTTGAATCAACTTGCATGGTTCAGTATGGTTTTTAAAATAATGGTTGATGGATGGGACAAAGCATGATTGGAAATTATATTCATACTAGTGGTGTTCATGGTCTAGTTTGGTCCGGTTTTAACCTAAAAATCCAACCAAACCGCAAAATAGTATTCCTTATTAATATAACCCGGAATGAACTGAGAACAATTTTAAATTGAACCATTTTTGTTTGATCCGAATTGGTTTTTTAGCTTTAAAAACCATAAAACTGGAAACTAATTAAATAAGTTTGTTTCTGTTGCTGCCGTTGTTGCAGTCGACAATGAAACAAACTGAGATCCTGGATTGTTATTTCTAACATTACAAACACTATTATTGGTGGTTGATGGCAAGAGTGAAGTAAAGGTTGCGAAGGGCATTATCATATGAGAAACTAGGAAGCAAAGGGTGATTGCAGAAGAAGATGGAGAGATATGGTGTCAAAGACTCAAAACTTAAAAGTAAGATTTAATGTTAACATAGGAGATAAAATGAAAGAGAAGAGCACGGGGGAGGGAGGGGTGGCAGTTGAAAAAGAGGGAAATGGGGGCGGCTGGACAGGGAGAAAGAGATAAAATGATTTATGGTTAGGGTCTTTAGGTTTGAGGATTTTTTTATATATCTTTTTAAAGTTATCTAGATTCAATTAAATCAGTTCAGTTTTGTTCATCAGTTTAAACTTTTTTAAATTGGAACTGAACCAAAATAGGTGGTTTTTTTTTATTAGTTTATTCTGTTTTTTTTATCAGTTTGGTTTTTTTAGTTATTTTTTTTTTATATTTTTAGTTTAATCGACTGATCAGTTTTTTTAAACACCACTAATTTATACTTTATAGTAATCATCAAGACATCATTAATTACTTTAAAAACAAAGAAAAACATCGATACTAACCAATTCCAAGTAAGAGAGAAGTTAATGGATAATCCCAATAATTGACATTGATAATAAGTATGAATTAATGTTGCGAACCCACAAGAAGGAGTGTCAATCATTTATTGAGAAATAACTATTTTCTAATTAAAGTGGATAATTATGAAAATCATTAGTTAGTTTCCCATCCATCCATTAAAAATTATATTTCTAATGACTCGTTTTTCAGATTATACGCGGTTTTCACATTAAATTGTTCATAATATTTAGCAGAATGGCCCAATCAAGAAATAAAATCTTTTTAATGGTATAATTGATAGAAAAAGTACTTTTAAGTATACAACTAAAATTATTCCAATAATTGGGGGATGAATTTAAAGTTTTCCCATAATCTCAATGTGGGACCTAAAAACCCTCTCATGGGCTCACTCCACGGTCCAATTACAAAACCCATAACAGTGTCATGGTGTCGAGATTTAAGCGCCCTTCTTAATTTTTTGACTTGCCAAACGCGGCAAAGGCTAAAAAAAATCCACTTTCACTCCCAAAGAAAACCACGATCCCGCTCTCATTGTTTCCACCAATAACATTCAAGCACTTAAATCCAACAGCCCAAAACCCAAACCCCACGCCTCACACGGATCGCTGCTTGATCAAACGGCCACCCTTTCACCTATCTCTCAATAAAACAGGCCACAGATCTTTACTTGCCAGATAAAAAAAATTCAAGAAATCCAGAGCGAAAAAAGAAGAGGAAAAAATGTCAGGGAGAGGAAAAGGAGGAAAGGGACTGGGAAAGGGAGGAGCCAAGAGGCATCGTAAGGTTCTTCGAGATAACATTCAGGGCATCACCAAGCCTGCGATTCGTCGACTGGCTAGGCGTGGCGGAGTCAAGCGTATCAGTGGGCTTATCTATGAAGAAACCAGAGGTGTTCTCAAGATCTTCTTGGAGAATGTGATTCGTGATGCAGTCACCTACACAGAGCATGCTCGCCGCAAGACAGTGACTGCAATGGATGTTGTATATGCTTTGAAGAGACAGGGCCGTACTTTATATGGTTTTGGTGGTTGATTTAGTGATTCATGTACTGGGCTGATTGGGTTTTAGGCCTTTTAGAACTGGGTTGTGGATAGCTATATCTCTTGCTATCCAAGTTTCATGTATCTATGTGTTTCTGTTTTAGTGCTTGAATGAATGGCTATTAACTTGGTGTTTCTGTTTCCCTTCTGCTTCTTATGATTCGCTTCAATTCTGTGAGCCCTCAATGTCTCGAAACAAGGTCGCGAGCCGATCTGTTTGGCTTCATGATACATATGGGGAAGGAGGTCCGGCCATGGGAGATTAAGCATGTATTGGCCGAATAAATCAGTGTGATTGAGCCAAAAACTTGGCTGAGCTCAAAAGGACAGAGACTAGTCTGTCCAGTGCTTGCTTAGATCCTGTTTGAATTTGGTTTTATTTTTTTCCCTTTATTATTTTTTTCTTCTTGTGATTTTGGATGTTAATATTAAAAATAAATAAATAAATCTTTTTTAAAAAATATTATTTAAATACATTTTAAAAAATAAAAAAATAATTCCTATTATACCTGCAAACACCATTTATTTTTTCTTATCGGAGTCGATACCGTATGTTTATCCAATCATGGACAAGAGAATTCTGTCGACGACAATCAAATACAATCTACGGTCCAACCTAGTCCCAACTCGACATCCAAGAATTAGTATCATCGTGGGCCCAGCCCCATGTGCCCACTAGACGGCCCATTTCCTCATTCACTACACTAATTTTACATTAAAAGAAACGTTTTTGCATCTGATCTTGGTATTTTCAAAACTTACAATTCAATTATGTTTTTCTTATTGAACATAAAAAACAGACCAATGTATACGGATTTTTTTGTAATTATCTATAATAATAATAATAATAATAATTATTATTGTTATTTCTGCTGCTGCTGCTGTTATTTTATAAATACATTTTATTGTTATAATATCTTAAGCTAGCTTATCAATTTATTAATTAACAGTATTTTATGAAAGTTAACCTAATTAACGTGTCTCAAAAGACATCCCTTACATCAGGCAAAAGCTAGAAGATAACCTATGACATCAAAGCCACAAGGCACTATAAACCCAAGACGGATATAAAGAGAAAAAACCCTACAAGGAAGAAAAAGCACTGCTCTCTCACACACAAAATAAAACTCAAAAGAGCAGCAAAAATAGATTCAGATCGAAAGAGAAAGAAAGATTCGATCTCACAAGAAGATCGAAACCGAGCACAACCATCCAAGCCAAAGCACAAAGAAACCCACAAAGAGAGCGAAAAGCACAAAAAGAGACCTAAAATGGCATCATCTGCATCAGGGACTCAAGTTCGAGCATCACACATCCTAATAAAACACGAGGGTTCAAGAAGGAAGGCATCATGGAAAGACCCTGAAGGTCGTGTGATAAAAAACACGACAAGGGATAGTGCTATTTCTCAACTCAAAGCAATTAGAGAGGATATTGTTTCTGGAAAAGCTAAGTTTGAGGATGTCGCTTCTAGAATCTCTGATTGTAGCTCTGCTAAACGTGGCGGCGATCTCGGTTAGTTCTTTTTCATGGTTTTTTTTTTTGTTTTTTTGCAAGATATTTTTTTAGGTTGCTTTACTTTTAGTCATTGAATGAATTGTAATTTGGAGATTTTTGCTCTTAGGGGTGTTGTGGTTAGATTAGGAAGATTAAAGTGAGGTTTAGTCATTGTGATTTGTTGCTGAAACCTGTGTGATGGTTGCAATTAGTGTTGGAACTGAATGGGGATGTTTCTTTGGCTTTAAGTTTGGAATATCTGTGTGTTGTTTGATGGGATATAAGATTTTTTGTTTGTATTGGGTATGTATGAAATGGGTAGTGGTTGTTTTCTTGGTTAGTGCTAGTTGGTGAATTTGATTTTACTAGAAGATTAAGTACGGTGAGGTTACAGGAATTTAGTGTTCCGGGGTGAAAATTATTTGGCGGTGACATTAGTTACCGGGACCAATTTTTGTATTCTGCAGTGAAATTAGTTACTCGGGCCAATTTTGTGCTATGCTGTTATTAAAGTGCTTAACTCCTTGGTATTGAGGGTAGAAATGTTTGATATAGAAAATCAAGTCTCTACACCACTGATGTAATAGGTGGTTATTATGGATATTTTAAATGGCTGAGAGTTGAATTTTGTGCTTGTATCTACCTTTGGTAAAGGCTGGATTAAGCAAGATGATCCAACACTTGTTCACTTGAGGAGCTACTATGATTCCTTTTGAGAAATTTGTTAATCGTTTTGCTTTATGACATGCTCTTTATTAAAATGGACATAATTTGAAACAAATTGAGTCGATTTTCATGCACTTTTGTTCAAAGCATCCATGGGATTGCTTTTGCATCAACATATTTGAGATAGCTAATGATGAAGTGATCAATTTAATAAATAATAATGAGAGAAGTACTTGATGAAATGTCTGGAAAGAGTACAATGCTTTCATTGCTGACCTTTAAACCTCCAAGCTCATGCTTTGTGATTACTTTAAGGTGTAATCAAACCTAGATGCGTTCTGCAGAATAGGATGTGCTTTGTATTTTGACTCTTTCTTTGTGTGATAATGGCTTATGTTGCTTAACATACTGGATAAATTTATGAACTGGTCTCCATAGACCTATTTCACAACATATGCAAGCATTCCATGTTTTCATTCTTCCTTTTTCTCAAGTATCTGAACCTGGAGTTCACCTCTTTGGTGTTTTAATTCAATTATGCTATTGTTTTTATATGATGGTTTTGGAAAAATCAGGGAAAGGATTAAGAGAGAACCTTCAAGAAAAGAATATGTACTAGGTTCTTAATATATTTCTTTCAGGACATTTGATCTACATTCTACTAAACTAGAACTCCGCTCAATCCCAAAAGAAATCTAAGCCTTAATACCAAATTAGTTCTGCATTTGTTGTAGGATGAGTGACATTAAGCTTGTGCAAATTTGACAGAACATAGTAAAATAAAATTTGTTTACACTGACACTTTATAGGAGGCTGCATGAATAATTTCAAAGAAATTGAGCCAAGAAGGTTGTTCTTCTCTTTGACTTACAGCATCTATCGAATTGCTGTTGCATTAACACATTTGAGATAACTAGATATGAACTTGTAAATTCAATAAATGAGAACAAGAATTGCTTGGTAATAGAAGTCTTCAAATACTATTATGCCTTTACAATGAGAGTATACCTCTAAGCTTGTTGTTTGTAGTTGCCTTTAAATTTTATTAAATGATGTATTTTTTGGGAACGCGTGCTCACCTCTTGATTTGTCACGTAGCTCACAGTTTTAGATTGATAGATTCCTGGTTTAGCCATGATTAGTTAGGTGTGACCATGTTTTTGTGAGCCACATTCTCTCTCTTTCCTGCCTTTAGGAGCAGAACCAGAAGTTCATCTCTGTTGTGGTTAATTATGTGTTACCCTGCTCTTAGTACGCCTTGCCGTTGACATTGCAGTCGTCAGTATGAATTTGATCAGGTTAGGTTCATAAAATTTGTGTATTTGATAAGCTATCAAGTGTACAAGGGTAAATGCCACCTTTTGCCACTATACTCTTGTTTTTTGTAAGATTTTTGCCTGTGCACGAGTTTATTTGTATGGATTCCATCCTTTTAACTTGTGATTCTGTTAAGGACTGTATTTTTGTCTAACTCTGTTCGTTTGAGTGCCGCATGTTGGTCAATCATTCACTGAACTACGAGAAAATGATGTCGTGTGGAATTTTAAAAAAGAGGCAAAAAAAAAAAAAGCAAAAAGAAAGAAAAGAACAAAAAGAAACATGTTTTCTTTAATTATTAGAACCTAATCCATAAAAAACAATTCGGTTTCTTCTTTTTAGACCAAACAACGACCTTTAATTAAGACAGTCGAGGAATTCTACTAGATAATCAACCTATTTCTCCACAATCATCTATTTTCTACCAAGCTCAAAGCTTTAACTCCACCCCGCCCAATTAAGCTTTTGTTCAGGTTTATGGTGGCTAGTTAACCACCAGTGTCCAAATGGATACTAGGTCATCATATCAAATTTGTTGAATCCAGCTTGATGTATTTGCGACCTTAGCAACATGTGCGCGCGCGCATGTCTGGTGAGAACAAGGAGAGTTTTATACTTTGTTGGGAAGCCGCATAATCTTCAAAATGTGATCTTTGCTATATTATTGCCTCCTGGCCTTTGTAAACATAATTGCTGATATTTTAGTTTCAACTTAGATTCTGTCTTTTTTGGTTATATATAGTTTTATCCGTGTCATCTCATCATCAAATGTATTGGTCTAAATAAAACTCCATGTTAATATTTCTACAGGGCCCTTTGGTCGAGGCCAGATGCAGAAGCCTTTTGAAGAGACTACCTTCTCTCTTAAGGTTGGTGAGATAAGTGACATAGTGGATACTGACAGTGGAGTTCACATCATCTTGAGGACTGGCTAATCATGCAGGGTGATCATGGCGTGTATTGAACAAATATTCGATGTACTTTGCAAACATATTCAAGCATTTACAGGATTGGTTTTGCTTTCATTTAATTCCACAATGATCACATAGTGGTCCTACCTGTTTGGTCATTCTTATTGTGTTGAATTGGTTCTTGACTCATTAAGGCATCATCCCCTGACTCAGTTCAGGCTCGTGTGCTTGGGATTGTATTCCTTCTGAATGATTTCTGGGTGTGCTTTGGGTGAAATTTAACCGACTCTTTAATAATAGCTTCATTGGAATGAATGGATCCCACAGATAATTTTATATTTAACTAGCTGTTAGTTCGTGCCCTAAGTAGAGGTTATCAACAAGAAAGACATGGATAAATAGCACTAAAAGATTGCAGTGGTTACAATAAGTTATGGTGTTGTTAATGATCCTCTTGGCCCTCTAGTGCTAAATTATCAATTCAGGGGCTGTATATATTAAGGTATTTGATTTCATGTTGTAAGTATTTTTTTAATTTAATTATATAATAACAATATTGTTTTTTGTTAAAAAAGGAGTAATTTAAACTCCATTAAAAATTATACTATGCACTATTTAAAACACTACAAATTGAAGAAAAGAAAATGTTACAAACGGACTTGGTTCTTCTGTATTGGTCGTTAACGTTTGGTAGTATAAAAATACCCTATTTAAAATGCTATTTAGCTAGAATCGCTAAATGTTTTAGTGTAAAAATACCTTTTATTTTTTTAACAACACAATACGCTAGCGTATAGTAAAATAAAAAAAAGCTGAAAAATAAAAATAAAAATTTTATTTTTATTTTTATTTTTTTCCTTTAATTACATGGTTTTAAAACCCGAATTGGTAAAACAAGTTGACCAGAAATTGACATGATATATATTAAAAAAATAAAGAAAAAAATTAATCGGGTTAAAAATTCAAATTCAGCATAATTACACTAGTAGATGCTTGCATAAATTACCTAAGGAGGCAAAACTCCACGCTGGCAATCCTGTATCCTGTTTATCTCCGTATCCGTTAGATCGATTCTAACAAACGGTTATTACAAAAGCACCCGCTTGACGCGGATTAAACCATGGATAGAACATAATCCTACGGATATTACAGCTAGAAGGAAGCCATGCTGGCAATCTCAGGCTTCCTTTAAACCTCGTTAAAACATCCGTTAGATGATAACCAACCAACGGTGGATATTAAACCACCAAAAACACAAATCTGCTCGACCGCCAAAACGACTGCCTTTTCTGAAGAGCTCTCTGCCTCGGATAAATACCCGGCCAAACCTCTGTTTGCAAATCACCATTCAAGCGCATAAAAAAAGAGGAAAAGCTCTGCACTGTTTGATTTTCCGAGAAAATAATCAAGTTTCGCAGGAAAGTTTGCGACGATGTCGGGAAGAGGAAAGGGCGGAAAGGGGCTGGGAAAGGGAGGTGCAAAGAGGCACAGGAAGGTGTTGAGAGATAACATCCAGGGAATCACAAAGCCAGCAATTAGAAGGCTAGCAAGAAGAGGAGGCGTGAAGAGAATTAGTGGGCTGATTTACGAGGAAACCAGAGGGGTTTTGAAGATCTTCCTTGAGAATGTGATTCGTGATGCTGTTACTTACACAGAGCATGCTCGAAGAAAGACTGTCACTGCGATGGATGTTGTCTATGCTCTTAAGAGGCAAGGTCGTACTTTGTATGGGTTTGGGGGCTAGGCTTTATCGGGTCTTCTATTTTGTTTGTTTTGATTTCATTTGCGTTGGAATTTAGATCTTCCATGGGCTGGAAATGAAAAATAGGATCTGTAATTGAAACAATTTGTTAATCCTGATTCAGCTGTTGCCATTTTAGGCCAAAATTTTTTGCTTCATTTTAATTATTTTTGGTCTTGATGCAACAAAAAGCTTCGATAAGTGGTTTCTTTTGAGATTTGAGAAATTGGGCTAAAAGGGTTTATGAGAAAGAATCAGCAATTTCTTGGTCTGACATGAAAGAGTCATCGGTGTAGTGTGGTCAAGCTGCTAGATGTTGGGTCTGTGAATGGTTTTGATCGGAGAAGGTCCGGTGTGTTTGGGCATGGAGGACAGTCCCACACGTCTCTCTCTTGGTTTTTGGTCCTTTTTGAGAAAAATTAATAGAAATGGTTAGTAATTAAGAGAAGCGAATGGGAAAAGGCAGGGAAGAGACCAGATGTTAACAAATTTCGTGTCGATTGTACTTTTATTCATCTGATATCTCGATTGTTTTGAAAAGGCAGAGAAGAGACCAGAAATGGAGGACAGTCATTAAAAATTGTTTTTATATCAACACATCAGTAAAAATATTTTAAAATAAAAAAACAAATTTATATAAAATCTTATTTATTTCATAAAAAATAATTTTCAAGAAATGATTTTCTAAACTTTCATTTTTTTTATATAGAAAGTTAATTAATGAAACATTTTTTGTTTGAAGAAAAAATTGATTTGATTTTTAAAAAAATATTTTTTTATTTTGTATGGAAAATAGTTTTTAAACTATCTTTTTATTAATTATATTAAATTTGATATTTAATTTTTTTATTATATATGTTATTTTGATTTTTTTTAATTTTATCTTTTAAAATTTTATTTAACTTGATTATTATATCAATTTTAATATTTGTTTACTTGAAAATAAAACCCAAGTAAAAACGCTTGTTAATCCTGATTCAGCTGTTGCCATTTTAGGCCAAAATTTTTTGCTTCATTTTAATTATTTTTGGACTTGATGCTACAAAAAGCTTCGATAAGTGGTTTCTTTTGAGATTTGAGAAATTGGGCTACAAGGGTTTATGAGAAAGAATCAACAATTTCTTGGTCTGACATAGAAGAGTCATTGGTGTAGTGCAGTCAAGCTGCTCGATGTTGGGTCTGTAAATGGGTTTAAAAATTATACTTGTTATTTGTTGATCATGGTAAATTTAATATTTAATTTTTTTATTGTTATATATTTTATTTTAATTTTATCTTTTAAAATTTTATTTAACTTGATTATTATATTAATTTTAATATTTTTTATTGTTATTTATTTTTTTAATTTAAATTTATTAATTAAATCCTTATTTGTCAAGAATTCATCATATAATGACACATTCTTACCACCAAATACAACGACAAACATGGATTGGACGAATATTTTACATGCCATCAACTTTGAGAACTGACAGAAAAGAGGATGGGGAAAAAAACTAAGCAGGTCTTATAAATATAACCTTCAAACTCGGGTGTTTTTCTTAAAAAAAAATTAAAACAATATTATTTCAAGGATTTTTTATTTTAACCCACAACCAACGTTATTTCAACATTTTTAAGAAAATTTTATTTAACTTGATTATTATATGAATTTTAATATTTTTTTTCTTGAAAATAAAACCCAAGTAAAAACGCTAAATTTAGGCTTTGAGCCAAGTCGATCTCTCAAGAGGTCTTATACCATGTACATGTCATAGAATCATAGATGCAGTGGTTGATGTGAAAATTTATTGCAAAACCCATCTGATTTGATAAATAAATAAATAAATAAAGGAAAATCCATTTGGCGATGCCAGGCCATTAGCTCATTTTCTTTTCTTGACAAAACCAAAACCTCTTACACCCACCCTGTACACCATGATCAGAATTGATTTACAGGTTTATTTTCTCGTGCTCAGCTCTGGTCCAAGTTAATGCAAAGGGCCAGCTCAAGTCCTCCCGGCAGTGATTTCCCCACTAAATTTCATTCTCTTTGCGACTTGGAGCTCCGAATCACCACTACCAGTCTGAAACTGGAATGCCATATCATGCTGGAATGGGCAATCAGAGCCATTCCGGCATCCCTTGGGAGTTTTAAAATACATGCAAGGCTTCCGAAACTTGGGCTTCAATTCTCTGTTTTTCGAGTTTTGAATCGATTCTGGGTTTTGAGTACGATTATAATAATGACTTCCATTATGGAACAGATTTCGATCCTTCATTTCTTTCTTTGCCGTTCCATGTTCCTTTATGAGGTTCTTAATGTAGCTCACATCCTTCACAAGGTTAGTTTTATTTCCTCCTTGAGGAGCACTGATGGGCTGTTGAGGCTTCTTAACCAGAGTGGATTTCACCAAATCAAACATTGGGTTGGGATGGATGTCTTTGAAATAAGATATTTGGGGTGTTTTTGATTCTGTAGGGACAAGGCTTGGTGTAGTTCGCATTGAATTAGATGCAGAAAACATGTTCCCAACTGGTGGCCTAGGTGCTGAGACTTTGCCAGGTTCTTGAATGGGCACAGGAATAGGTGAAGCAACTCCCGATCCAGTTGCTGGAACAGCATCCTGATGCATAGAAGTTCTAGTTACTGTCGTTTGTACCTGACTAAGTTGGTGTTGCAAGCTTCCATCATAAGGCATTGATGGAAAATGCACTGCGGGTTTTGGACAGGGCATGGGAATCTGACCCGTTGGCTTTGACCAGGGCAACTCCTTACTAGGTAGGTGCTGCAAGTTTCCATTAGCAGGGGATGGTGCTGAAACCATGGCAGGTTTTGAATACAATGGGGACCTGGAACTGGAAACTGGCCTAGATGTAACAGGAAGTGTTTGATTGCCACTGATAAGTTTGTCAACCATTTTTGGGTCGCTTAAGATTTTAGCAAGTAAATCAGTGTCAATCAAGCCTCCCTGCTCCTTGCTTTTTATGACAGCAGTAACAGCAGCAGAAGCTGCTGTGATTGGATGAGTACCTGGATCAGGTAATCTTCCAAGTTCTGGTTTTTGACTTGCAGGTGGATTTAGAGCAGGGGTGTTGCACTTTGAAGAGTTCAGGATTCCAGATGACAATAAAACTGGTGGCAATGCTGGTGACAGGGAAGTTGTGGGGTTTTTTAGTGGTTCTGTCAAAGCAGCTGGCATTTCTGCAGCTTCCTTTTCTTCAACAGGAATGAGAGGGATAATTGGAGTGAGGCTATCATCATAATTTTCCTCTTCCACGTCTAAGGAAACAGCAGGGCTACACAGAAAAGAATGGGAGGCCTAGTCAGATGAAGATGATTTACAGAATCTTGGTTTGCAAAAATAAGAAATTTTACCTGGGAGGAACAGAAGAAGGGCGTGGATAAACTGCTTCAAGAACTCTCATTTCCCTCAGTTTTTGAGCCTCTGACTCCTGGCTTTCTTCTCCATCCATGACACGCCAGTTGTAATTCACAACAAACTGTTTTCAGACGAGAAAAGCCAGCAGTTGGAGTTTTAATAATTCAATCACTTGACACCACATTCTACATCCTAGAGGTCTAATGATATTAAGTTATCACATCACGATGTCACCACATGGTGCATAAGAAACAGCATATTTATGCAAGTAGAAGGGAAAATAACTGAGAAAATCTGCTTACGTTGGGTGGGCACTTCCATTGAACCCTAGGAATGCAGGATAATTCCTTTATATATGGATTCAAAAAATGAGTGCCTTCAAATCCAGGGGGAAGGTCATTCGAATCCTTACTGCTTGAAATCGGCAAAAGCCGCGATGCATTTTTCTGAAGAAGATCTCGGACTTGTCCACCAACTTCTGAAGGACAATCCTCGGATAGAAACAGCCTCACCTATTAAACATCAGAAACAAGTCCATAACAAGAAATAAATACCCAGTAACATTTAGAAACCCTATTTCATTACATTAACATAAAAGGGAATCATCTAGGGGCGCTCAAAAAACTGAGAGCAAGATAAACTGCTTAAAAATTAGTTAGAAGACTGTAGACAGCTATCAACTCAATCAGCACAAGTAAAAACTAGGGCACCAGTAAATTCTCAAACGACTATGATATGACCTAGAAAACAACACTGTCATGGTGAAAATCTAATTGTCAACAAAAGCATTATGACAGTGTGAACAAGCAACGTTCATACAAATCCAAACTAAATGAACCACTTAATAAAATAGCTTTAGCAACATTAACTTGGTTCACAAGATCCTGAATACAAACTACAAACCTGGACGCTTTTTCACCCCAATCAACTCCTGCTATTTTGACAAATGAGCACACTTAATTATGAAAACATAAATGACTGGATGCACTAGACAATCAATTCCCGATTATATTGTTTGCAGTTCTTCTCTCATACTATAATTGAAAAATCATAGATCAGAAATCAAATCTCCAGCAACTAATCCACTTATATATTAAGAGCATTTTAAAAAGGTTCCACAACTCCAAATATTTCCAATGGTCCTATGAAGCATCACAATAGTGCTTGCTAATGATCTACAAGAAAATTCAATTCAGATTCAAATGGTGCAAATGAGTGAGCAATTTGTAGATCAAAGAAAGGACTTTGGTTAAGGACTTCAGACACAATGCCTAACTACATCAATAATAGATGAGAGGAACAATATTTACCCCTCCAGATGCAAAAGGTAGTCTTCATCTCCACTTTCAACCTAAAATTATAGGTTTTATGGTACACTCTTCCCATGCACTACAAACTATCAGGACAGAAAGAGATTCTGATGCAATCATGCAAAACCAATTTCTACAAGGAGAAGTTTAGGACACCTGATTCTTACAGCCTATACCACATTACAGACTTGAATTTGTACATTGGAAAAGCCCTCCAAATGTGTTGATTATAATAAATTGACATTAATTTACAGGAAACACCAATCGAATCCATTTTGAACTCAAAACTAAAACCTTATCAAACATGCCGTGATGTATCACTAAGCAAAAGAGCTGAAACATATATTCAAACCAAAGTACAGAAAAGCAGAGCTCGAGTATTTCCACATTCTCTTTTACCATTTCATCACGTTAAAGCTGACTGGATTATTTTCATCTGTTTGTGCCGAAGTGCAGCATAAGCATTTAATTTTAGGATGGATTAACAATCTGAGAGATCAAAAAAATAAATTCTTGTCTCCTAGAACAATTATTTGCCTATCATCTTTGTTTCTTCCTAATAAGTCAAGTGTGCTTTATGGCTAACAGGATTACTTAACTAACCATCCTCTACTTTTCCAGTTCTTATGCATTTTTCTTCATTTCTTTTCAACAAAGTTTGTATCTTTTATCACATCAAAGATTACAATTAAAGCCATTTTTTTCGATTCTGACACAAGATTGTGTACTTCAACTGAGTGCTTGAAGGGGATATAGCATCAAAGAACAGTTCTTCAAGCAACTCCCTTCCTCTAATGCTGCAATCAGATCCAATACCCTTAATTCCTTCATGGGCTGTATCATCAGATCCCCATTAAAGCAGATCATTATCTCATTAATTAATTAAGATAACACCATTACACACATCCAGATATTAATCGCTTGCTGTATCAGATTGAAATTTGGACTATTTGAGAAATGAAAGAAGAAAAAGATTAATAAAATAATTACAGGTATACCTGACAAAGATAAAGACCTGGTGCCCACGAAACCCTGTTTGATTTCCTCGATCGCTTCATATCACTAAATCTAAAATCCTTCTCTCTTCAAATCAAATCAAATTTTATCAGCTATTTTTCGATTTCAGTAATAGTAACTGAAACAGTTTAAACAGATTTTTTTTTTTCAGTTTTCAAAAACAAATAGTCCACCACGTCGATATTTTTTTGAACAAATTCTCTGATGATTTTCGCGAAAGACGAAGATATATATATATATATATATATATATATATATAAGACAGACGCGTCTGTAGAAGGAAGCGGGAGAGGAGGAGAGCAGATGGATAAAAGGAGGAATCAACCCGCCACAGAGGACGGTGGTTATCGGTCCGGGATTTGTAGCGTGTTTGAGAAAGAGATTGTTGTTGCTGTTTTTTATTAAAGTAATTTTAAAAAAAATATATTAAAATGATATTTTTTTTATTTTTTAAAAATTATTTTTAAGATTAAAATATTAAAATAATTTAAAAAAATATATAAAAATTTATTTTTTAATAAAATAAATAAATAAAGTTTTTAAAAACACCTATCCCCGTTTCCAAACGCGGTCGGAGCTCCGCCTGTAATAGCTTACTTATTTTAACCTAATTAGATGGTAGATCAAGGCAAGCCTGGGAAAAAGGAGCAGCCAAGTTAATTTAAATTAATTCGATTTTATTTTAAAAAATTAAAAATAATATTATTTTAAAAAATTAATAGGTTTTAATTGGCTTTTCTCGAACAGAACAAAGTTTAAGACCACGATACACTAGGCCCCCCCACTTTTTTTTTTTTAATTATTAAAACCCTATTTATAACGATTTTCTTTTTGAAAGATTAGACATCGCATATAAAGTTGGCAAGTGGTGATGAGTTGGTGGCTAATAATTGCTCCACCTGTCTGCTCTAATCTTTTCTTTTGTTTGATTTTGACTTTCCAATTTCATTAATAATCGCCACGTATCTTTATTCCTGGCTGACTCCACACGTCGGAATTTTATTCTTGCCTCGTTAATACTCAATTATTCTTGCCTTGTTAAACTAAGTATTATGATAATAATCGTACGTGAACCCAAACTTGAAGTTATGCTCTTGAGCTGACAGTCATTAAAGTATATTTTGGGGAGTTAATATAGTTTAATCTTTGCTGTTCGTCAAAATTAATCAATTGTTTCCATTGTAGCCTTGATTTAGTATTATTTTTCTTAAAGAACAGTATTTTCTTTCATGAATGATTTTTTCAACCAAAAAAAAAGTCTTTTCTAGTTTTTGAAAATAAAAAATTCCATTGAAGACCATGATTTATCATTAATTATTTATCATGTTTAATGTAATATCCTTTCAGGTTCAAGCACTGCGAGAGTGGCTCATTAAACTTTTTTTTCTTTTAAAATGTCAATACTGCTTTGAATATTCACAATATTACATTAAACATATGGTACGGATTGAAGCAATCGATATGTGAAAGAATCAAGGATCAAATGATCTTAGTTACCACATACATCCATGCTAATTAAATGAGAAATAAAAAAGAATTTGAAAGTTCTACATCCAAAGTTGAAGAATCAAGTCGATAATTTACGATCTGTCTTCCTCCACTTTGCCGACAACCCCTCCTCGATCGCCCTTGTACGGCCGGTCCTTATTCTGAAACGCTCAAGCTTACGTGACAATTTCTCTACTGTTGATCCTTCAACACTGCGCTGTGAGCTTGAATCCACCTTCAAGTCTCTTGACACGTCTCTATGAACATCAAACTTCTCTAAATTCAACTGGTTTTTGAAATGCTCAAGCTTACGTGACAATTTTTCTACTGTTGATCGTTCATCACTGCGCCGTGAGCTTGAATCCACCTTCAAGTCTCTTGACACGTCTCTATGAACATCAAACTTCTCTAAATTCAACTGTTTTTTGAAACGCTCAAGCTTACGTGACAATTTTTCTACTGTTGATCGTTCATCACTGCGCCGTGAGCTTGAATCCACCTTCAAGTCTCTTGACACGTCTCTATGAACATCAAACTTCTCTAAATTCAACTGGTTTTTGATTCTCTGAGGAAGTTTTTCATACAATTCCAAGATGGCTCCCCAGAGTTCCTCCGGTGTTTCTTGTTCTCCACCGGCCTCCATTGTGGTTGCAGGTGCGTGTTGGTCTGGTGATCTCTCTTCAGGACCACAAGTTTGTCGTCCCATATTGTCTGAGTTCACAGTACTGAATGAGGTTTGAGCAGCTGTGATGAGTATACTCCTGGTAGCTAGTAGCTGTTAAAAGGGTCTTGTTGGCTGAGGAAAATCAATCGTCTTGTATGGTGTGATTGGAAGGTACTTTTGGGATGGCCCTGCTAGCATATATACTGCATGGTTAGGTCTTCTGATTAATTCCTAGTACGACCTGGTCGGCATTTCATAGGTCAAACGTTTTTAACTCTGAAATAGAGTGAAATGATCAAACAAGAAGAAATGGTCATCCTATATTTAATTCTGATTGGTATAGCTGACAAGCACCATGACTCTGCGTTGACACCTTCTATGCAAAAACACACGACAAGCAGCGACAAATTTCAAAGGGATTTTAGTAAATTGTGTTCTAGTTAGGTTTAGAAACATATATATAATTCTTAAAATTCGAAAATTCTGATCTACACCAATACTACCCTGTTTTTATATTTTTTTTTTCATGTGGATCGGTTATAAAGAATCAAATTTATTTTTCATGTCCTATCTTTCTTCTTCTTCTTTTCTGTTTTTTGTAAGAGTTCTCTCTTGTTTTTAATTATCATTTATATTCCTATATCATTTTTTTCATATTGTTTTAAGATTTCTTTGTGTGCTGAGAAATTGTTCCTGTGTTTATTTCTTACAAATATTTTTATTAAAAGAATATTATATTTATATTTATCATTTTTTTATATAAAAGAATTATATTTCTATTTTTTATTTACTTGATGTCAGCTACTCAATGTTATAAAACATGACTCGGTAAATCAACTTAGTAACTCGATTATCTAGAATCCAGTCCAAAATTATTCAAATAAAAATTGATTTAATTAAACTTAATTGTTTAATAGGTTAATTTATAATCCAGTCATACAAGTCAAAATTAAGTTTGACTTTTGACTTTTTGAAAAAGATACTTGAAACAATAAATTTTAGAGTGACTCATAACTTAGACGGAGTCATAGACCAAACCTATTTTAATAAATCATGGTAAGATGAACATTTCGTACAAAAATGAGGGATTGAAGTGGTGATTTTGCCTAAGTTTATTCATGACTTTTCTCCTGCAGCCAAGTGGCCCCGGCTTACAAAGGAAATTCGTTGGGTCACAGCAGAACCTTGAAGAGTCAATGAACTTAATTCAAGACCTCGTGCGCGGAACATACGATCGATCAATCCTGATCCAAGACACATGTCAGCAAGATTTGAAGACTATGGTAAAGGTAAAAAGCCATTAAAAGTGATGTAAAAAAAATAGAAGTGCACAACTCTCTAACCATGTGGGTTAGGTACTGTCTGGTTTGATTTTATTTTTTAAAAAACAATTGAAATAATATTGTTATTTTAACAAAAAAGTTAAATATTTTATATTAAGTTATCCTCTAAAACTTGACTGAAATATCTTCTTGAACCAAGATTAATAAATATAATTTTATAATTCTAAAAAATATAATTTAATTGATAAGATTCTGAGTTTGTTTTTCAAAAATCATCGAACAAATTATCAATTCGAGCCTTATAAATTTTAGAATCATTAAAAAACTTATGTAACATTAACTTCAAAACTACTAGCCCCGCCAACTCCAACTGCAGTAATCTTAAAAAAAAAAGTGATTTTATGAATTATGCTGAAAGATCACCTTGAACGTCGTGGTGGAGCCGTTGTGATCATTGACCTTTCAGTGAAATAATTGGAATAAGAAAAAGGAAGGCAAAAGACTTTACAATGTATCAATTATAATGATGTATCTTCTTTAAGCTACCAGAGGATTTATGTTATACATAGAGGGTTTAGATTTTGTAAGAGCCATAAATAGTGTAGAAGGTTTGAGCCACTGTAAGGAGCAGGATAATCAAGGCAGCCATTGCTGATATAAAAGACCAAGGAGTGCTAAAATAAGTGAACTTGAAGCTTGCCCATTCCAAATGCCATCTATTCTTGTAGTATTGGTGAACATCACTGAACAATCCGGACAAATAACACCTTTCGATATCAAATGCTACTTCCTTGCCCAAATCATTGATGAATCTTGCAACTTCTGAATCAGTGCCAAAGTAATTCTCAATAATATTGCAGTCACACAGATACTCTACGTCTTTAAAGGTGTTGATGAGGCAGTCTAGAAGAGTTGCATAGGTCGTGAAATGCTTGGAAGAACCACTGTGACACTGCTCGAAAGCTACACAGTTAAGCAATAAAGAACTCATGGTATCGTCAATGGTTATGGTAGGCATTTCTATCACCCCGTTCTTGAATTTCACCACCAAGAAACTATCCGCACGATCCCCTTGACCGAGCTTAATTCCAGCACGGCGAAGTTTGGATACAGATTGGATCATGGGAGTCGATGTGTCCACGCAGCGTGGCTGGGCTTGCTCAGAATCTATGAAACTTGAACGGACTAGATCAAGTAGATGTTTGGCTTTGCAATTATTATGCCTAGCAATAATATAATCTGGTCTTTGCAGTGCATCATTGAAGAAATCCAAAGCAAGCTTGCTCAAAGAAGGGCCAGAGTCCTCTCCAGGCGTTCTTGTTATCTCAAATAAACGCTCAAGAACAAAGAAAGGAATTTGGTTCTCAAGTCTAAGCAAGTCCCTGTAAAAAAATGGTATGATCCATGCCATGGTAACAATGGGATCATCGGCCTCAAATCTAACTACATCTCCAACTTTACGAAACAATTCTATAATAAAAACGCCATCAAGAACCATCATTTCAACAAATTCACAAGTGTCAAGATGGATAATTTGCGAGTAACACTCTCTTGCCTCCATTTCTAGCGGCTGTATTGCCCTCAACAAGACTTCTAAGTCCAAACCGATGCTCTGTGTCCTGGAGAGCATAGACCCTAAATACCCCCACTTGTGCTCTTCAATCATCCTAAGATGCGCCTCACCATGATGATAAGGCCCTATTGAGACTATATGAGGTTCGTAGGACTTACCGTTGATATCAATGAATCTTCGGGGGACTCTAAAGATGCAACATGAACTGTTAGCAGCTGCTTTTGTCAGTAACTGTGGTGGATCGGAGATTTTTTGGCGCATCAAGCTCAGGCGATCCTTGTTCACCTCCCACATTTTTGGGACATGATTGGTTTCTTCATCTTCTACCGAGTTGCTTCCCAGTTCACTAGTCTTGATCATGATTTTCTTGGGTCAATTGTCTGGAAAGTTACAAGACGTGTGCACCTGATTTCCTTTCTTGACCTGAGAAGATGGGGGGCAAGGCAATCACAGGCGATTGTGTTGGGACAGGCTAGCAACAGCTGGATATTAACAAATATCAATACGGTTTGGGAAAACCTCAAAAATGTACCTCAGCTATTGGGTTAGTATCAATTTTGCCCCTACCAAATTATTTTAAATAATTTATATTTAGAAAATATTGTGCTTGATAACTTTATGTTTTCTTTTTAATTTATGAATCCCTGTATAATTATTTATTAGGATTCCTTTTCTATCCAAGATAAATCAATAACTAGTATAAATAGGAGTATTTAATTACATACTATTTAAATTTTAAATTTTTGTGTGATAACCTCTTTAATAAATTTCCATGTTATTTATTTTTGTTTGTCTTTTTATATCATTTCTTAACCAATAAAATAACCCCTTAGAATTACATGTGTTGAAAAAAACGGTTTTCTATGTATAATCTTGCCCCTTTTTTTTTATTATTGTTATTAAAATATTTCCATACTAATTTACACACTAAGTATAACTAAATAAATATAATTATTATTTTAAAAATTATAAAAATTAACATAATACATCACAATTACTCCCGGAAACATTAGTTATTTAGCAAATATATTAGGTTGTCAATGAAGTATTATATTGGAAAAATACTCAGTCTTCATATAATTATATATTTTATTTTAAAAAAAATAACATTTCTTCACATCGTGCAAACCAGAACACAACACGGCCGATAACATGTTAGCGCATCTCACCAATAATCCCACCGCTTCCATCATCAAGCGCAAAATCGTCAATTCAGCTCACAATATCGACACGTCACCATCCACTTCATTGTTACTCATTTTCCACCTTCCTTATATTGACCATTCTACCCTTTTCCACCATCCTCTCCCTCCCGCTATATTAAACCCCTCCGTCAACAGACCAAATCCACAGGCTCGCATTATATAAAAAACCCATCAACTCCATCTGACCATCCATCAATGGCATCCGAATCAAACCAACCCGGATCCGACTCCAAAACCCCTGCCAACGGCGAAATCACACCCAAAATCGCCCTGATCACCGGTATAACCGGCCAAGATGGTTCTTATCTTACCGAATTCCTCCTGAGCAAGGGCTATGAAGTTCATGGCTTGATCCGTCGGTCATCCAATTTCAATACGCAGCGGATTAACCATATTTATATAGATCCACACAATGCTCACAAGGCCCGAATGAAACTCCACTATGCAGATCTAAGCGACGCGTCGTCTCTCCGTCGCTGGCTCGACACTATCAGCCCAGACGAAGTCTATAACCTGGCAGCCCAATCACACGTGGCTGTCTCTTTCGAAATCCCTGATTACACGGCGGATGTCGTCGCCACCGGATCCCTCCGCCTTCTTGAGGCGGTGAGATCTCATATTGCCGCGACAGGGCGGAGCCATATCAAGTATTACCAAGCGGGATCATCGGAGATGTTTGGATCTACGCCGCCTCCGCAATCAGAGACCACCCCGTTTCATCCAAGATCCCCATACGCGGCGTCAAAATGCGCGGCGCATTGGTATACTGTCAATTACAGGGAAGCTTATGGGTTGTATGCTTGCAATGGGATTCTTTTCAACCATGAATCTCCACGTCGCGGAGAGAATTTTGTGACCCGAAAGATTACGAGAGCTGTTGGGAGAATTAAGGTGGGGTTGCAGAATAAGTTGTTTTTAGGGAATTTGCAGGCGTCGAGGGATTGGGGTTTCGCAGGGGATTACGTGGAAGCAATGTGGATGATGTTGCAGCAGGAAAAGCCTGATGATTACGTGGTGGCGACGGAGGAGTCGCATACGGTGGAGGAGTTTTTGGATGTGGCATTTGGATATGTTGGATTGAATTGGAAGGATCATGTTGTGATTGATAAGAGGTATTTTAGGCCTGCTGAAGTGGATAATTTGAAAGGGGATTCGAGTAAGGCGAGGAAAGTGCTTGGTTGGAAGCCTAAGGTGGGGTTTGAGCAATTGGTGAAGATGATGGTTGATGAAGATGTTGATTTAGCTAAGAGGGAGAAGGTTCTTGTTGATGCTGGCTATATGGATGCCCAGCAACAACCTTGAACTGATACATCTGGTGCTCTCCTCTCCTCTGGTTCAGAAATTAAGTTATGGAGTTCATGTCCCTGCTTTGAATTGTTAGTCATAATTTTTTTTTCATGCATTTCAAGTCTATAGGAGGATTTTTAATTTATGCGTTCCTTTTTTTCCTTCTTCATAATTCGTGAATCGAATGTGAGATCAAATCATATCAGAATTGAAATTGGATCTTGAATTTTGTGCAATTAACTACAAAACGCAGAAGTCGTCTTATTGCTTGCAATCACACACCTACTGCCTGTATGGTAGGGCGACCAACCGAGTGACTGGACATGCTACCAAACAATGAACATAAACTAGAGATGCAAAGTGTTTGGTTGAATAGAAATAGACAATTTGTTAATAAGCATGAACAGATATATATCCTTTGTCTTTACTGTCTTCATTTCTTCTGCTTGAGAGATAACCAAGGTTTCAAGACTTACATGCTGGTGCTCCTGAACTGATTGGCACTTGATGAGGACGTGTTTGTGGTTCAAGTTCAACATGAACACTCAATGCTGATATCATTGCTCTTGTAAAGTAAAATCTTGCTTTTTTCAGGAAAATTATGTGTTATGACGAGCAGACTGTTTGAAAATTTGTCAATTTTACCTCTATAAAATGGAAATGAAAGAGAATTGGTGGTGGGGTTGGGGAATTGTTTTTAAACCCAACTCGTGTTCATCAAGGGTAAGTCTCGGGTTTTGAATTAGATAGATGGATTAACTTGATTCAGCTTTTTTATTGACATAATTTTGAAAATATTAATTTAAAAATCAACAAGTTTTTCTATATCACAAGTTAATCAGGCTAGGTAGCTGGAACTAGACAGCTCCTTTTATTTTGTATTTACTTTAAATTTATATTTTTTTAGTATTTTTATATTAGTTTACATGTTAATATAAAAAATAAAATTTAAAAAAATATATCTTATTTTAATATATTTTTGATTACTCGAACATGCTCATTTAAAATAGTGAATTGGGATGGCTAACGTGCTGTGGCTTGCATTTTGAGACCTGCATTGTTCCAGTACAAGTTCATTCTGTCGGCAGGCAGCAGCTTGCACATTGGGAACGTGTGTTTGAAAATGGAGTTTGTTTTTAAAATTTTTGAATTTATTTAAAAGAAAAATAAAAAAAATATATATTTTTAAATTGTTTTGATATTAAAAATAATTTTTAAAAAATAAATTATTTTATTTTAATATATTTATAAATAAAAAAAACCTTAATCATCAACAATCATTACCGACAGCAAGTATCGACTTGGAACACGCTGGCTCCTCTGCCCATTGCATCACAATAAAATTAAGAGCTGTCTTGTTGCCTGTCCTCTATTTTAAAAAAATTAAGACACCAGTTCCATAATTTTATGTCTTTTTTTTAATGTTTTTCATAATTTTAATATACTAATATAAAATATATACATATATTTTTATATATTTTTTTTCAAATAAAAAACCCATTTTAAAAAACGCTCATCACCACAATTAAAAACATATACATCGGACCTGGTTTAAAAGGAAACATCACAGGCACCAGATCTGAACTCATGTCGGTGCGGTACAATCTTTACGTTTTACAACAATAATAAAACAAACTGTCTACTGCAGCAGGTCAATACTTTCAGTAACTCGACGAGGAATCTATCTTGATATGGGGGCATAAAAAAGAATCACAACTTGTTGCCTGTCCTTTTCTACTACGTTGCTTGTTAGCAATGGGGGCAAAATTCGATCTCAAGGGAGATTATGGGTTAAACAATGACTAAATACAAGGGAAAGATAAAAAGGTGAAAAGAGAAGGTAAAACAGTTAGTCTGACTTGGCTTCATTTGAAGGTGGATTGGATTTTAGGACAGATGATGGGCTAGATCTGATCTCCGAGTCAACTGCGGCAGTTGCAAATGGCTTAACAGATGAACGAAGAGATTCTGGCCCCTCTGCAGCAATTCTCTTGCACAACGCATCACAATTACTCATAACCTCAGTCAACCTCCCTTTCAGCTCCCCAATCTCCACCTGCAGAGAATGAACTGCATGTGTTGTCCCAAGTAAATAAAGTTGATCAAAGATGCAGTTAGAATAAGAAACTGAGAACAGTACTAGTGGCATCATCAAACATTAGCGAGCCGAAAGGCAAACACTACTGAGAGACAATCAATTCTCTGATAATTTATGCATCCGGTTCCATAATCCGTCAGTAATCGTAATCGATTTCCATTCGGTATGTTATGAAGTACCTTCTGATAGATGCTGTGAAGAAGTCTTCATTGCTGACACAGAGTAGTTAAGCCTTTGAAGAAGTTTAATTGCCAAAGCATCTGCCACTTCTATCTTATTTTCTATCTCCTCCTGCAATAGTTTTCACCAAATCAAAGTTCGTAAAAGAGATAGATGTTTTCCAGGTGAAAGCATACCCCTAAAAGGATTGAAACATCAAAATACTATGGCCGTTGTTGCGCTCTAGTTCAGACAATCTGGTTAAGAATCAGTGGTTCCACATATTCATGGGCAAAAACAGAGTAACAGTTCAAATGGTTCATCAGTTATGTCTTTTTTGACATAGAACCACGTTGTTTAAAGTCTTTGAACCTGATCTATTAAAGAATCGGGCCATCCAGAATTGAGTGTGTATGAAGTAAAACCAAATCATCTGGTTTCTCTTAACAGCAGATTGGACATTTCATGTTTCTATCATATATAGCTGGCTACTTTCCACTGATGCCTTACCAAAACCTAAACATAAGCATTGAAGAGTTGCAACCACTACGTAAAAAAATCATTTACACGTGGTCCTAGCCTATAAACAAGTTTTTTACAGATCCTATATGAAATTCATCATCATCCATAGACCATGTCCATGAGGGAAGTGTACATCCTAGTAATAAGATTCAACCTGGATCTTTAACTTGCATCAAAAACTGCATCAGAGAAAAAACTGAAAATCAACATAGAATCCACTAAGAACCCGCGACCCTGAGATCATATGATCCATCCCACGCCTCAAACAATTTAAGTTCATTTTATAAACTGGTCTTCTACTCATAGTAGTTCTTGATGACAGACAAACCTGTTTCATGCTTATCTGCTGAACCTTCCCCTCTTGCCAGTCACGATATATTGAGATGAGCTCCAATAACACATTTGGATTTACAGTTGCTGCATTGACCATTATAAACAACACCCATGCAAATACCAAATGAAAAGATTAGCCTTTCTCAAACAAATTTAAAAGGGATGGGAAAGACACAACAAATAACATTGCAAAATTACACCTCTGAACAATATACATCACATTAAAAACCACATCAAACAACTACCATTCAGCCTGGCATCGCATTAATTTCATTCTAAACAAAACGCTCAGGAGAGAAAAAAAGCACCAAACCTGCGATTCTTGTCTTTTCTCTATCCGGACCATGGATAATGAAACGAACCCTCAAATGTTTGAAGTTAAGAACATTCACACACACATTCGAAAGCTAGTTACTTTTCTGTTTCATCAGTAGATATCTTTGTTCAAATCATTCTTCACTCACTGAGCAAAGAGAGCGGATTAATTTACGTTTATCTAACATTCTAACTTCTATTCAAAGCTTCAATGCAGAGAGTCTACTGCAAGAAGGAAATAGAGAGATAAAGCAAGTCCGAGACTCACCAGGAGCTGAAGAAGACGATGCCTTCCTCACCAAAATGTCATTCAAGCTGCCCTCTTCCTTTGGAGTTGAAGTTAATATTGGCCTTGTCTGAAGTAAAAACAAACAAAAAAAACTAAATTTTTTGAACAAAAAGATAGTGTATGTCTCCAAATTGGGATTATTTAAAGGATAATAAAAAGCTTACAATTTTGAGGGATTTGAGCTTCTCCAAAATGGGATCCAAAGCTTCTGATCTCTCACTGACAGTAGTGATTTCGTCTGTCATTTTCTTTACACCATACAACAAGCAAATTATTCAACAGTGACAAATGTATTGTAAACGATTACTGCAATTAGAAGAATTACCTGTGAACTTGAAAGACTAGATTCTGAGGCACCCATGTTACTTTACTTCTTCAATTCTTTTCTTCAGAAGAACGTTTGCGCGTGTGTTTCAATCGCCACCGAGCACTAATGGTTCGACACCGCCGGGGAATCGCAGAAGGGGCCGGTACCTGTCAGTCTGGGACTACTAGTTGTCGTTGCGGGTTGAAATGACGGATTTTAGTTTAGTGGCATTTCGATCTCTCAGGTACGATAAGTTTTTCATATTAAGGTTGTTTAGATATCAAAATATCATAAAATTAAAGGGGTTGATTTAATGATTAAGGGATGTGTTTTTATCAAATTATGAAAAATAAAATTCGTATAAAATTTTAAGTACTACCTGGATTTAATAAATAAATGGATTTACAGTGCACGAAAATTAATTTATATACACCCCCAGCACTTAAATAAAAATAATATCAGACACACATGAGATTGTGGCCAGTGATTAAAAGGATTTATTTTCTTCTTTTCCATTAGAGTTCAGGTCTTACTTATGTATGTCTATTATCCTTGCGGTATCTTATATATTTACTGGGCTTACAAGATGTTCAGTAAATCCAAGGATTAGTTGTGATACGTGTAAACTGGCTCGGATACTCCAAATTAAAAAAAAAAAAATCACGCACCAATATTACTTTCATACTTAGAATCATTACCCAGCTTGACTAAAGGTTTTGTTTTTTTTAATTTAGCCTCTCAGTTTTTTCCACATCCTCTTTATTTGTTTTTTTAATTTTAATTTTATATTTATTTTAATAATTATACAGATTATCTTTAAGTTAATTGAATCATAATAGTGTCGAGTCAATTCCTATATTATTTAATTTTAAACTTAAGTTAGGTAAAAAGTTGAAGTAAAAAGTTTTTTTCTATCAGTTTCATTTTTATTCTCTTAATTGTATTTGTAAATTATTTTTACTAGTCAATTATATTACATTTAAATTGGTTAAGCTAACTAGATCATGTCACAACAACTCTTATAAGGTTTAATTTTAAACTTGTCATAAATAATAAGTCGAGTCAAGATGTATTTTTACATCAATTTCATTATTTTTTCTTAATTTTATTATTATATGTTTTTAAATTAATCATGTCGATTGAGTCATGTTTAAGCAATTTCAACATTGTTTGATTTAAAATCTAATCTATATAAGGAGTTTTAAAATTGATCTGTTGGATAAAATTTAATAAAAATACAATATAAATTTTTACAAATATTTTTTTTGTTTCATTTAAAAAGATTTTAGTAAGGTCCATAGCATAGCACAGGCTAAGCTAGTATATACACACATGGGAATGGGTATGTAAATACATGCCCATGCATGGTAATTTTTTTCATTTCATTGCACAACATTAAATTTTAAATGACAAACACAATTAGATGATAATTAGCTCTCTAACCCGTACTTTGTAGTTCAATTTGTTTTTTCTAACCATAAAAAAAATATAAAGATGCTAGGAAAGCTAAAATCTAATGTATATTGAAAAATATACTTTTAAAAATATTGAGATAATAACATATCATATAACATATAATTTTTTTTAAAATAAAACAATGATATATTCATCGACTTACAATTCAATTTATAAAACTATTATAATTTTATATAACATAATTTGAACCAAATAAAAAACTGGATCTTAATCAATCAAATTTTGAAGGACAAAGACCATAAAAATATTCAATTTGAAAAAAAAAAAGATTCATAAAACAACTCAAGTAAACTTATGAAAAAAAGAGTCAAACTCACAATCTAAATCATGAAACACAAGATCTCCTTATTGAAAAAAAATTACAAAAATCAATTATTAACCAACCCATTATTCAAGTACAAAAATAAAAATAAAAATCAATTATAAAAAAACAAAAAAAAATATTCAAGTTAACCTAAATTAACTTGTAAATCCACAACTTAGACCGTGGAATTACAACAACTTTATTAAATAAAATTATGATTTTTAAAAAAAAAAAAACATTAAGCAAAAATTTCTTTTCTCTCTCCTTAATCTTTTAAAAAATTATTGAATTATGATTTTTTTAAAAAAATTTATTTAGCTTTAATTTCATTAAAATGAAGTTAAAAAAAAATGAAGAAAAACCCTTCAAAAATGAACCTAGAATAGTGTTTGATATTATAGTAATTGTTTATTTTTAAGAAATTATGAATAGCACAGACCCACCACAAATCCAGGCCATTATTCTTCATTTTTATCTTTGTCATGACTAGAATAGTGTTTGATATTATAGTAATTTTTATTTTTTAAAATAATTTTTATTTATAAATATATTAAAATAATATATATATATATATATTTAATATTAACATATTAAAATAATTTAAAATAAAAAATTAATTGAAATAATATATATATATTTTTTAAAAAACCTTTCCGAACAACAAAAACAAAGACACAATAAACTTAAAAGTCAACCCGGTGTAGAAATTATTTTTTACTATAACCTAACTTGATTTTAAACATACCGCTGCCAAATTGAACGTCAAGGCCGGGCCGGGTTTTGTAAGTGATCTATCTACCTGTATAATTCCTCAGCCCCTAATTTTTATTCTTAAGAAAATTGTAAAATCAATCAAATGAAGAAAATTAACCAATCTTAATATTCATAAATTCGAAGCCGATATTCTCTCCCTCTCACAGGGTGTGTCACCATGAAAACTACAAAACCAGCCGCAATTAAAAAGACGCCGGTGGGAAGGAAACCTGCCGCTGTCAAGGCCGCTCCTGATTCTGCCAACGAGGAATCACCGGGTCCAAAAACCCCACCCAACGCCAAGCAGACACAAAATAACGACATGACACCGTCGCCAATTGCCGGTTCTGCTTCAAAACTTGAACAATCATCAGGTAACAATAACTATTCCATTCTTTCATGCAAATATATAATTAATTGTAGTGTTATTTTTATTCAACTAGTTTAATATTCTTAATTAGGTTTTTTTTTTAAAGTTTCTTGTCCTGTAATGTGATTTTTAGGTTTTGATTGAGGTTTGCTATTTTCTTTAATATTAGTTGATGGAACAAATATAGAAACGGATGTGAGTATGGTGACACTGGAAACTACAAAACCTCTTCCGATTAAAAAGAAGGTTGTGAGGAGAGTGGTGAAGGTAGTGAAGAAAACCCCTGCCAATGCAAAAGCTCTTTTAGAGCAAACCCCGACAACTGTGGTTGCTGCGAAGTCTAAGGTTGAAGAAAGGGAAAAGGAGGAGGAACTTGCTGCTGATAATGTTGGAGAATCTATAAAGAAGAAAGGAGTTGCAATGGGAGTGGAAGAATCTAAGGTTGAAAGTGTAGCTGTTTCTGTAAAGCAGGAGGAAAGTGTGGAAGAACCTGTGGTCGATTCTAGGAAGGAGGTTGAAGCGGTTAATGATAGGGTTGGGGAGTCTGTTAAAAGGGAACGAACTGTGGTGGATATACCTGCTGATGAGGTTGTGGAAGTATCTAAGAATGAAGAACCTAACAGAGTGGGAAATGGGGTTAATGAGGGTGAGAAGAAAGATGTGGACGATGAAGTCGAGGCCAGAAATGAGGCTGTTAAGATGGAAGGAAGTATGGAGGAACAAGTTCGAAGAGAAGAGACTCAACATGAGCAAGATGAGTATGGTGGTGATGACGGGTATGAGGAGTATGGAGATAGAGTGGACTTTGAAGATCCTGTTGAGGATGACTTTGAAGATCCAGATGAGCCTGTTGAAGAAGCTGATGCAATGGAAGAGGAACGCAGGGAACTAACAGCTGTTGCAGAGGAGCGTAAGATTAAGAAAGAATATGAGATATTTGTTGGTGGATTGGATAGGGATGCTACAGAGGAGGATTTGAGAAAGGTTTTTGAGAAGATTGGTGAAGTAGTTGAAGTTCGATTGCACAAAAATCTTTCAACAAATAGGAACAAGGGATATGCATTTGTGAAATTTGCAAACAAGGGGCATGTGAAACGTGCTTTGTCTGAAATGAAAAACCCTGTGGTATGTATCACCCCATGGCTTTGGATTATATTTTACGAGTATCATATTAACTCCCCAACTGTTCACAGATTCGTGGAAAGCGATGTGGGACAGCACCAAGCGAGGACAATGATACATTGTTCTTGGGCAATATATGCAACACATGGACAAAGGAAGCTGTGAGCATCTAATAATTGTGTTTCCTGATTGTTTTTAGATTTTTTCAATGATTTATAATATAATGTGGGTTGGCAGATAAGACAAAAGTTGAAGGATTATGGCGTTGAAGGTGTTGAGAACATCACTGTTGTACCAGATGCTCAACATGAAGGGAGAAGTCGTGGTTTTGCATTTCTTGAGTTTGCTTGTCATACTGATGCAATGCTTGCTTACAAGCGGCTTCAGAAGCCTGATGTTGTCTTTGGTCATCCAGAGAGAACTGCCAAAGTGGCATTTTCTGAACCTATACGTGAGCCTGACCCTGAAATTATGGCTCAGGTGAAGACTATATTTCTTGATGGCCTTCCTCCTCACTGGGATGAAGACCATGTTAGGGAGTGCGTGAAAGGTTATGGGGAGATTGTACGAATTGTCCTGGCACGGAATATGTCAACCGCCAAGAGAAAGGATTTTGGATTCGTTGATTTCTCTACGCATGAAGCTGCAGTTGCTTGTATTGAAGGAATAAATAATAGAGAATTTGGCAATGGTAACACAAAGGTAATAAATGTTCCTTTCATACTTCATCTGTATGTCACTTTGCAGCTGTTTCTTTTCCCATTTCCTTTCCTTTCCTTTATTTTTTGTGTTTGTAGCAAAATTACTTTATCTAGAAAGCTATTTCTAGGTTTCATTAAATTATTTTGGCATTTTCCTACTTGAAACAAAAATAAGGATTGAGGTGTGGAGAAATGTGTTTAAAGTAAGCTACAACTTCCTCTTTTCAATTTGCTACTTTCATCAGTTTTAGTTTTATTTTCATATCCTTTCCTGGTAGACTTTGATCATTCCAGATTGATGCCTGTGAATTGCATGCATTTAGTTGCATGGTGTACAATAAAGTTTAACCCTTTTTGTATCTAATTTGGTAAGAGATGATGTATGAACTGACATCATGATGTTGTCATGTGCTGGCAGATGAGAGTTAAAGCGAGGCTGTCAAATCCATTGCCAAAAACTCAGGCTGTGAAGGGTGGAATGTGTGGTGGCTTTCGAATTGGTCATTCTGGAAGTGGAAATTATTTAAGATTTGGTACCTTTGATCCTGAGGATTTGAATATTTCTTAACATGCATTTGTCTCCATTTGATTTAGGCAACTGTGTTACAGGAAGGGGTTTTGGGCGGGGCGGGCATCATTCAAATTGGGCGAATCTTCAACGTGGTAGGGGTTTCTATCAACGAGAACGTGGTCAAACTAGTAGAATGGGTCCCCGTGAGTATGACTATAATGATCGATATGACATGCTTCCTGGGAGGCAAGGTATTCAGTGGCCTCTTTCTTTTTGAGTGAGCACACATACACACAAGCACACCCTTCCTTTCCAATAGATGCAGATCTTTCACGCAGCCACAATTAAAAATCTAACTCACATTAATGTATTGAGTAGGAGGAAGAAGGGGCTCTTTCAGAGGAGGTTATCAAACAGCTAGTAGAGGTATGGCTGCTGGGCCATCAAGATCTAATATCAATCGAGCTTGGCACGAGACCCCTGAGCGAGGACATAGGGGCTATGTTTCTTCAAGGAGGCAACCATTTTCTCCCGAAGAATCCTTTGACAGACGTTTCAATGGAAGGCACTTTGATGACCCCTATTTTTATGATGATGGTTCACATGGGATGAAACGATCATTTTATATGACTGTAAGGATTTCTTTTTGTGGCCTAAAAGTTGGAATTTGGTTGTTTGTTCTTTTAAATTTTAAGCTTCTGTTGTTGTTTGTTCATCCTTTATATTCTTTAGAATTTGAAGTTTTCCCATGCTTTTAGGACCAAGATCCTGATTACATGGAACCCAGTAGGCTCCGACCTCGGTTAGATTTCGCTGATCCCCGAGTAGATTATGCTGATCCGGCAGCTTCATTTCGTGGGACACATTATCGTGGTATGGATTATGCTGTCCCCAAATATTTTCATTTTGTGACATGGTTATTTTATTTGTTTTATTGTTTTTGATATTATCATCCTCATGGCTTTATGTTTCAGATACCTATGGAGCAGGCAGTGATCCCTACTTTCATGAATATCGTGGTTCTGATGTGAGCAATTAATCCGTAGCTTATCCTGAGCCAAATTTTAATTACTAACAGTTTCATTGTATTTGTTTTCCGTTTGTGTTGCAGTACGATCCATATCCACCTTATTATGGGAGGGACCACTCATATGGAGGTGGTTACCACTATTAGGCACAAGCAAATCTGGTAATTCCAATTGCCTTGTGATTTTAAATACTATATTGGATGTGATTCTTGAAGTTAAAAGGTTTTAACTTCAATTGTGTCTAGGTGGGCTTGGAAAAGCAGGATGCTAATCATTGGTGATAGGCAAATGGCTTGCTGTTCTGAAACTAGTTGAAGCTGCCTTTTATTTATCTTTTTGATGTCTTGTATTTTTCCTCGTGATTCCCTTACTCCAATATTCTCTCCCTATGAAATTTTGGGTGCTTTGTCCAGAGAGTTTGTGTCTAGTTTAGGGTATGTCTTCTAAGGACATAGATTAAGCAAGTGAATTCTCTCTATATTTTGGAGATTGGAATAGGCATTTTCCCCTTTGATCTAGGTATGAACTACTTGAGGATTTACATCATGGATTGCATTATGGATTATTCTAAAGTAAAGTTTTTGGTTATGTGTTTATGTTCCTGAATCATGGATTGAATATTGATGTTGATGGAAGCCAAAACATAACAGATTGGTGACAATGGTTTATGGAAGTGCAAAGATTCAAGTCAAAGTTTTTCTTATAGTAATGGAGGTGAAGTTAATACTGAGCATACTGGTTCTGGCTTTGTGGAGATTCCTTGAAAATTTTGCAAGAGAAATGGAAGGTTTAGACCTTCTATGCCCAAAGTATGGGAATTATAAATCCGAAACGCACCATCTTGTGCGAGTTTATTTTGAATTGGAATGGATTTTCACTCTATTAAAATTAATGGTTACTTTAGTATGCATATGACTGGACCACCTGGATATGTTTTGGCTGGTCATTCAAAATTTATGCACCTATTGCTAAAACACAACTGTTGGGAATTGCATTTTATTTGATGGTGCATTGCCCCAGATGAAATTGAGATTTTGAACACCTTTCATTTATTTCTCATGAGGAGAACTAGCAATTGGCTCGGTCCATAACATATTTTGATTCTTCAGTAGTATTAGTTTTTATGTACTTTGAGAGTGATCTTTATGGCATCATTACATAACAGAATCATTTGGCTTGGGTTGAGATTGAAACTGACAGATTTTGTGGTGAGAGTGAGACGGATCTGTCTTTCAAGGTGAATTGATTCTTAGGTAAAAATTGTCTCTTATTCTGATTTTTACTTTGTACTAGCATTGGATTGATGGAGAAATGGCATTGGTGTGCCTGCAAGGAAAATATATGTATGCCCTTTAAACTTCAGTAGTTGAATTGCTTTTCAAAGCTTTCAAACATTTTTCGATGGTGGTAATGGCCTACAGTTCACTGTATCATAAGGATACATGGCATAGAATCCTAAAAATTGTGATTTTGAAGGTAAAAGGTTCTCATATAGTACTCAATCACATTTTAGCGTATGCTACAGCTGTTTTATATCCCTGATAATCCAAATGTTTGTCGTTTGTTTATATGCTCCTCCATGTACTTGGAAGGTGGTAGATGTCAATTGCAACATGGTGTCCTGACTTGAAACAATGATCAAGTCTCGTATCTCCTGTAGGGACATTGTGATATTGATGAGGTTGATTGCACATGTTGAGAGTATACTACCTTTTAGCTACTTTTTCGTCAAATTGCAGGACATAATATTTTGAATCATACAGATCACCTAGATTTTAGTGGGGTTGCGGGGTTCGTTTAGGTTTGTTATCAATTGATTTGCTGCAGAGAACCATGTTATAATTTGTGTTTACCTTGGAATTTCCTTTACTTGAAACAAAAATATTAAGTATTTCCTCAATGATATTTTCCTTTTTTGCCTCAAATTGTTCTTGTCAGGGGATCTGTAAATCATTCTTTTGTATGATAAATAAATACTTGATGGTCGCATGGTGGTTAGGATTTTGGATTTCTATGCAAGAAGATAAGGTGCTCCATGCTATAAAATGAATCCATTTTTAGAAACTCTACCTGCAGTAGACACAGTGGTTCTACCAAACAATGGCAGTAGCTATTTATTTTAGTTGCGTAGGTATGTTAATGACTGGTTAAATTTTGCATATTTAATTCTTCTTCTCGGTGCATGGTGTTTTCTTGTTGGTCAACAATACTTCTAGTCGATACATTGCAAGCAATCATAAAGATGAATGCAGTTAGGGCCTGATTAATCTGTTAAACCATGAGTGACATAATCAGGTTTCTATACATGAGATTTAAGGTGTTTGTCAAATGTAGTGATAAGCATCCACCATATTAGTGGTAGGAATCTATTATCTAGTATGTGTATTTTTGAATAATTCGTTAGATCTGTAGTGTACCTTGGAGATTGTTTTGACATCGTGATATGGCTTTTAAATCTGCATTGTATCTGGGAGATAAAGGTTTTCTTGTTACTAATAATCTACAAACGCTTTGTTTAGGGACTAGGGAGCATTTTAGAATACTGCTTAGGTGCTTTCCAAAGTGGTTTTTAGGTACACTAGGGTGTCGGAGTTTTGTTGCTGAATTTATGTATCCTCACGGTTGTGTGCCTTCTTGTTTGTCCCAGCTCCTCCTTTCTCTTCCCTCGTATTTCCTGAGTTCTCTCCTTCCATTTCTAGATAATCAATTTTTTTCTTCTCATTTATGTATATTTGAGTTGAGGATCTTGATTTTATCACTGCAGTGAACATTAATTTGAGCGAAACTACTGATACATCCTTAATATGTTTTTCTATTAGTTGATAGAATCTGTTTCTCATAATGTATCTTTAAATTGGATGCTTTGTATCGCTTCCAGTCAGTGTCACTGTTGCATCATTGTGCTCTGAAAAGGTGAGAGAACCCCCCCCAGCTTCAAGAGCTGGCGTGTGCCCCAGGTTAATGGAGTTCTTGCAACATTTCAAGAGTTGGCCATGTGCCCCGGGTCAGAGGATGTGTTTCCCTCATCTTGGCTGGGAAATTTGTGGGTTCTTTTTGGTTCCTGGGTTATTGTAATACGTAGGGTTTTGTCATACTGGTTTACACGTGAACGAACCGAACAAGACTCTTCATCTGTTTGAATCACCGTGGATTGATGCTGTTTCGATCAGCTATCTAAACAGCAACCATCTTAGTTTGGGTTATGAAATTTTGTGATTTGATGTGTGATCTGTTATTAATTGGTATAATCCTAACTTGTTTTGGTCATATGATGCAGAGTCCGTGTTCTATCGACCTACGGCAGAGCCTGTGTTCTTTCGAGCTATGGCCAGCGCTGTGGTCAAAAGTTTAGAGATACTAATTGTTTGTCTGCTCCTATCAATGACTCGAAAATCACCACATTACAGCCCCCAGCCTTTTTCTATCCGTTGTAACACTGAATTTAATTCAAGATACCATAACAGATATTGATTTCGATATCTAATCCTCTCGCCTCTATTTGCCGAAATCCCTCATTTATAGGTGAGTCCCACTTGCATGCCAGACCTCAGAGCATGGAGAAGGATAAGGATGGGGTTTCAGAATTGAAGCTCACCCTTTTGCCCTAGAAAGATGAGGTTTCTGAATAATCTGTAAAAATTCTTATATTATTAAATGATGGGTGGTGTTTATTTAACCTTTATGTTGAACGAAATAGTTTTCCTTTTAATTTTCATCTTATTTAAGGAATTCGAGGCTGGTCATTATCCCTGTCAAAAAAAAGAAATTTAAATCAGCCCCTAATTAATTATGTGCTTGTTGCTTGAAATGACTTCCTTGGGAAGGCGAGGGCGCAGTGAGCGGAGTGATATTGTTTTGTTTTTATGGAAGTTTAGTAATCAGTGATCTTTAATTTTCCTTTGTGTGATTAAATCAGTGATCTTTTCCTTGACTACGGTGATTCAAGTTGAATTTATTTTTTGGTGGGAAGGACGGTGATGGAGGTTGGTTCTTGAATTCAAATGTTTCTTTAGGGTTTGCTAGAATATTAATATTAGATACAATATCATTTTAATATTTATTTTTTAAAAAAAATTTTGTATTGAATTTTTTTATTAAACTATATATTTTTTTGTTATTTAAATTGTTTTTGAATTTACAAAGTTGATAAGGTCTATCAAATTAATTTTTATATCGTTTTAATATTTTTTATATGAAAATCATTTTAGTAATAGCTTGATATTTTTTAAAAAAGTGATCAGAGCCGCAGCTTGATATTAATAACCACCCACATGGTCTATTAAACCTACATGGTCTGCTTAATAGGATCTCATGTCTTAATTATGAACAAAGAGAAAGAAAGAAATATTGCTGTTTCTTCAATAGCTTAAAATCAATCACCGAAATGCCAACCATTTTACCCGATCCAAGCAACACTGTGATCACCACTTTCCAGGCTTCAATCCCATAAAATTTTCACAGAAAGAAACCTAAGAAGCCAGGAGAATTTTGATCCCAAATCTAACCGAAAAACACACCATTTTTTAATCATCCCTGCAAAGAAAACCAAAAACCAAGTGCCCTCATTGTTCCTATCCACAACAATCCAAATCCTCCTACCATTTTACTCCCTAATAAAAAGGAATATAAACAGCCATTAGATTCCTCTCCACGTGTACGTTCTAGATCTCTCCTTATCCACGTCACCAATCTCCTAGACTCCAAATGGACTAATCAAAACCCAGCCTCTTTTCTTGTCCCCTTCCTATAAATGTCTTTCAAAGATGACAGAGGAAAATCATATCAGCAACTACTATATTTTACCTCTCTTCAATCTGTTTGTTGTGTGTTTTCTACTCTGCCTGATCACCATGACAGCCACCGAAGAAGCTGAAACCGAGGCTCCAGTCGTGGAGCAACCAGCTGCTACGGAGGAGCCTAAGGTGGAGGAGAATCCCGTTAAAGGAAAGAAGCCAAGGACTCCCAGAGAAAAGAAGCCTAGACAACCTAAACCAAAACCTGCCGCTCATCCTCCTTATTTTCAGGTATTTCAATGTTTCTTCAGGTTCCTGGTTTTTATTACAAGCATGCGCTAACCAAAAACCTGCCGCTCATCCTCCTTATTTTTAGGTATTTCTATGTTTCTTCATGTTCCTGGTTTTTATTTCGTACACGCATGCGCTAGCTGTTACTTTTATTTGTGTTGATGTTTAATTTAAGTTGGGATTATTATTGCAGATGATTAAGGAGGCTATATTGGCTTTGAATGATGAGAGTGGGTCGAGTCCATATGCCATAGCAAAGTACATGGAAGAGAAGCACAAAGCAGTACTCCCAGCAAATTTCAAGAAAATTTTAGGTCTTCAACTGAAAAACTCTGCAACAGGAGGGAAGTTAATCAAGATCAGGGCATCTTACAAGCTTCCAGAGGCCAAAAAGACTAAAGAGGTTAAACCTACTACAAGAAAGACTAGGTCTGTGAATAAAGCCGAGGCTTCTGCAAAGAAAGTTGCTGGGGCTAAGAAGGCCAAGAAATCAGCAGCTGCTAAACCTAAACAGCCCAAGTCTATCAAGTCTCCTGCTGCCAAAAGGGCCAAGAAATAGTGACTTAGTCCTGGCAGTAGTTAGTTTCTGATGTATGATGCTGGTTCGATGTGAATATGTGATGTACTATCTCGTCTAGTTTATTTAGGTGGGGTGTTTTCTGCCACTTTTTGGACATTTAGTGTTCTTCAATTTTGTATATAATCTTGCAAGTTCAGAGGTTAATGGAACTCAGCCGTGTTCCTTTATCTTTTCCGAATCATTTGTGATTGTGGTTCTGATTTTTCCCTAGCAGTCTCGATTTCCTTTTGTTTTGCATAACCTAATTGGTGCACAGTTGGGCAGCCGAGAATAGAGACGGTTCGGGATGTTGACGAGGGACTTGGATTTGCGCTGGCGAGGTGTGCGGTTCGCCATGGGAGGAGGCTCCTCCATGTTAGTGGCCTTTTGATCCCGGTGCTTAAATGTGCCTCGAATTCTTTATACAAACAAAATATTAAATACGAGTGGACGCTAGATAGATCTTTGATGGAGGAGATATCTGACTCGTAGTTCATGGCAAAGAGTATTTTAAGAAAATAAATATTCTATAAATATATTTATATAATATAAATTTATATTTTGAGTTAGGCTCTTTTGTTTGCTGGTGGAGAAATAATATCATAAAAAATAATTTATTAATAATTTATTTTTTAAAAAAATTATTAATATTTTATTTTTTTAAATTTATTAAAATAATAAAAAATAAATTTTCCAAATTAAATAGTTAAATATTTAAAAAATATAATTTTATAAATTATTTTAAATAAAATAAATAATAATCAAAATAATAAAAAATTAAATCTAAAAAATAAAAAAATAAAAGATAAATTAAAATAATAATAATAATAATAATAATTAACTTTTCATAAATTATTTTAAATAAAATAAGTACTAATTAAAAAAATAAAAACTAAATTTGATAAATAAAAATTTTAATAAAAAAATAATAAGAAAAAAAAATAATTATAAAAATAAAGATTAAATTAATATAAAAATTAAATTTTAAAAGATAAAATTAAAAAATAAATATTCAAAATAAAATATATATAACAATAAAAAATTTAAAAATTAAATTTTATATAATAAACAAATAATATGATATTTTTAAATTTTTTACTTTTAAAAAATATTTTTTACCTAAATTTTTTTAAGAAACACATTTTTATAAATCAAACTATTTTTTTTGATTTAAAAATGTTTTTTATTAATCAATTTTAAAATAATTTTTTTAAAATAATTTTTCAAAAAACAAATCCTTAGATTCCTGCTGGTTTCGGTTTAGAATAATTTGCTATCCCTATGATTCCAAATTTGAAGTATATTCTCCAATAGATTCCAAATTTGTTTAATGTTCAAGGGCGCTTATAATTTGTTTGATGAATATCTAAATCATCCATTCCAAATCTACCCTTGTCCATCAAAATCCACCTATGATTTGGTTTAGCTAGCCAGTAGATTTTTACTTATTCTTTTATAATTTTTTTTTTTGTCTTAGAATTCGAAGAAAAGTTACGAGACGATAATATTTTTGCACATACATAAATTTTTAACCATCTATTTAAAATTTAGTAAAAGAATTTAAAAAGCTAATTTTTAAATTGTTTTTTCAAATGAAATTAACATGATTTTAATCAAGTTTTTACTAAATAAACTAGATTATAGGTTAATTTAAATTTTTAACCAGGCTTTTATTATTTATTATGAAACCCAACCTAAACTAGATCCCAAATCAATTTATCAAGTTAAGTTTAATAACAATGGTTAAAATTTAAAGATATTTTCAAAAGTATCATCAAGGTTTATAGGGATGGATAATAACATTCTCTTTTTTTTATTTTTATATTATGGTGTATGATATTTTTTACTTAAAAATATATTAAAATATTTTTTTTAATTTATTTTCAATTTTTCACCATTAACAAATTAAAATTATAAAAAAATACTAAAAAAAAATCAATTTAATATTATTTTTTAAGATACCATTCTTTTATAATGCTTCCAAATAGAGGTGAAAACAATACAGACAAGTAAACTTTTAAAAGAGAGAAATGCTAGTGGCATGCAAAGAAAAAAGAAAAGGAGTCGAGACTTGTAATAAATCGTAAAGGTCATAAGAGTAATTCTCTTTGCCAATGATTTGTTCCCACGCCGTCGTTTAGAGAGTTATTACTTCTCCCTATAAAAACTGAACCTCCCCAAATCTCCCTCACGCTCAAAAATTCGAAATAATAAAACTGAACACCTCTCTGCTCCTCTTCCTCCTCCTCCATCCCGACAGGTAACCGCAAACCCTAACCCTCATTCCTTGAGTTTTCTCTTCAATCCCAGTTTATAATAATCCGATTTACGCCTAAATACTCTTCTTCGCTTCCAATTTCAGGTCTAAATGGCTCGTACTAAGCAAACCGCTCGCAAATCCACCGGTGGCAAAGCTCCTCGCAAACAACTCGCCACCAAGGCACGCCCTTCTCCTTCTCTCATATAGACAGATAAAGGGAAAATATAAAATGTCAATTTATATGATATTTTTTTAATATATGTTTGATTTCATGATATCTGAAACCTTGCTTGAATATACAAAGTCAATCGAGGTTTACAATATTCATTGTTGGGTGGTTACTTGTATTTCCGATTTATAGAAGTAGTGCAATGAGAATGAATTGTTTCTCAATTAGTAGTGTTAATTTTTATGATTTATGGTTTTTGTTACCTCTCCAAAAGATATGGTGGTAGACGTTGTTTGGACCCAATCGGTGACATGCCTCCTGACATCAATTGCTTAGAGAGGCTAGTTGTTTTTGTAATGTTGCTATGAATTTTAACTCTTTATCTTTTATTTTGAATTTGAAGGCTGCAAGAAAGTCTGCTCCCACCACTGGCGGTGTCAAGAAGCCTCATCGTTACCGTCCTGGAACTGTAGCTCTCCGGTAAGGGTTTCATTCCTTCTCTAAACATTATTTCCTAGTTACGATTTTATTTTGTTTTTTCTTATGATGGTTTATGCTTGTAAATCCTTTTCTTTTTAACAGTGAGATCCGTAAGTACCAGAAAAGTACTGAACTCTTGATCAGGAAGTTACCTTTCCAACGTCTTGTCCGTGAAATTGCACAAGATTTCAAGGTAATAATTCCCTATGATGACTGCAGTTTCTCCCTATTCATGTTTAATTCTATAAAGATCATTCTGATTTTTCTTTCTTTGTTTTAGACGGATTTGAGGTTTCAAAGCCATGCTGTTCTTGCGCTTCAGGAGGCTGCAGAGGCCTATCTTGTTGGTTTGTTTGAGGATACTAATCTTTGTGCTATCCATGCCAAGAGGGTCACCATCATGCCTAAGGATATCCAACTTGCCAGGAGAATTCGCGGAGAAAGGGCCTAAAGGTTGATGTTTTTTCGTTTTGGTTCTGTTTGTTTGCTTAGGTGGTCATTAATGTGTTTCTACTATCAGGTCTCCTGTGCTATTCTAATATGAACTGATGTATTCTAGTAATTTAAAATTTGCATTCCGTGTGATTTCACTTTATGTTTAATAAGAAGCTATGGTTTTATGTTTTTAACCCTAGTCTTGACCTTTGTTTTAATTCTGAATCTGAGTTCCTGTTTGTGTTGCTTGGATCCTTGGTCTCCTACCCTTTCTTGTTTCTTTTTCTTCCCTTACAGACAATTTTTTTTGGATGGGAACTTGATGGATTTTATGCTCGTTTGATACCAAAAGGAGGCCCTGCAGAAATCCTAATGCTATTTTCCTACAAACTCTCCCATACCAATAATAATATCTTTTTTTAGTGTCTTTGTTTGGCCAGGGATGCTAGTATGTCAATGATGGGAAATTGTGTTTCAGATTGAATAGTTGGGTGAAATCTTGTTAAACATCACTACAGGTAGTTTTGTAATTTCCTGAGATGTTTCAGATTGAATAATTTCCCTGAGAAAGTTGCTAAACATCACTCAGGGACACAGTATGACCTGTGTCCCTGAGATCTTTCCGAGGTCTGGTTAGGATGGCTTTTGCAGGCAAGATCATGTACTTGAAATCTGTCTTTTCGGATCCTAATCGTTTCTTCCATGCATGGCATTGGCTTGAATTATTGAAACTGCAACCAAAATCAATTCCGTACTTGAGCAACCTATTCTATCTTGACATGTAATCCAAAACAATTCGATTGGAAGGGGAGGCTGTGCCAATTGAGAATGAAGTTGGTAGGGTTTCAGCAGTGTATGGATTAGGTTGCATGATCTTCAAATTGCTCAGTGTCTTGTTTTATTAGCACATTGACGTTGTTTTTGTTATAGCTTACAGCCTACCCTTGAATAAAACCCACACCCAGATATCGTAATTTCTAAAGGCACAGAAGAAGGGCCGCAAGAGAATATGGGCTCTATAAGTGGCGCTACCCATATGTGACGTCAACGTGTAAAAGAGCTTTGGTCAACTTAAATGGCATGTTTGCCTGCGATGGACCTGCATTTTTAAAGAGATGGCTGGCTCGGTTTCTTTTTGAGCTTCCAAAACAAACTCAGATAAGCTTTGCAAGTTGATAGCGATCAAAATCAAGGAGGGGTTGATATCTCTTTATCATGGCCCCCTCAAAATTTTAAAATATGATGAAAATCTCAAATTGCCCAGCTTTATTTATGCTCGACACGCAGGATTGTGCTTCAAGCCGAAAAGTAAGCATGAGCTAAGTTAAGCTAATCATATTCTTTGTTAGCATAATTCAAGTGGAATGTTGTCCTTTCTCGTGTCGTGTTAGGTTCAAGCGCGAGTCTTCTCGTAAAAGAAAAGGAAAAAAAAAAAAAAAACTATAAGAAAACGAAATAGTAAAACTATATTTTTTTAATTGATGTTTGTTTTTCTGTGCATCCAACTTCACAAGAAATTTTATGGTATTAAGAAACTGATTATCAACACTTATTCAATAAGAGAGAGAAACACATAGGAGAGAAATAAAAATATTATTTTTATATCTAGGTAAAAATATTCTTATTATTATTTTTTTACGATCTCATCTCTTCCTCTTTATATTTCTCTCACTCTCTCTTCAAAGTGAACTTATTGAGTAAATATTGGTATTTACTCCATGAGTATTTTAAAATTTGAGTTAATTTCATTTTATCTCTGTTAAAAGTGTATGAGTATCAATTTCTCTTTCCCAAAAGTTTATGTTGAATTTAAAAGGGGAGTGAGACAAGAAATCTATAAGAGTCTAGGGCCCCGTTTATTTACTGGAAAGTAATTTCCTTTTAGAAAGTGAATTCCAGGAAAAAGTGAATTCCGGAAAAATAAATTTCAAAAAAGTATTTTTCGATGTTTGGTAGTGTAATGGAAAATAAGTTGGAAAACACTTTCCAGTATTTGGTTATGTCATGGAAAATGAGCTGGAAAATAACTTATTAATATTTTATTTTTCTCAAGTTTATTAAAATAATGAGGAACAAATCTTACAAATTAAAAAGTTGAATGAGAATGAAATTGAAAAAAAATATATAATTTCATAAATTATCTCAAATAAAATAAATAATAATCAAAATAATAGAGATCAAATCTAAAAAATTAAAAAAAAAGATGAAGAAATTAAAATAATAATAATAATCAACATTTCATAAATTATTTCAAATAAAATAACTAACAATCAAAAGAATGAGGATCAAATTTGATAGATAAAAAATGTCAATAAAAAATGATAAGGAAAAAGCAAATAGCAATTATAAAAATAAGGACCAAAGTTAATATAAAAATAAAATTTTAAGAGATGAAATTGAAAATTAAATATTCAAAACAAAATATATATTGCAATCAAAAGTTTGAGGATCAAATTTGATATAATTAGCAAATAATGATATTTCTAAATTTTTTACAACTTCCGGAAAGTGTTTTTCTCCCAAATTTTTCAGGAAAACACTTTCCTGGAAATCAAGCTAAATTTTTTTTTACTGGAAAGTATTTTCATTGACTAACTTTTCTAATGGCAAACAAACACAAGAAAGTTTGGAAATTGATTTCTCGGAAACCACTTTCCGGAAAACAAACACAGCTAAAGGGAAAATACGTTTCTGAAAACCAAGCCAAATTTTTCTTTGACTGAAATTAACTGGAAAATATTTTTCTAATGATAAACAAACATAAAAAAATTTTAAGAAATAATTTTTCAGAAACTACTTTTCAAAAACCAAAGAACTAGGAGAGATAGAAAAGCCCAGTTCAAAGAAAGGCCAAGCCCATAACGATAAGTCTACATGAAGGTGAAAGGGCCAAGCCTAGAATTCCTTCCTCACACAAAGCGTGGATGGAGAAATGAGGCAGCGGAGATGAAGAAAAAAGAGGCTTATGCTTTGATATTATATTGAATTTAAGAGACAAGAAGCCCAAAAAAGCTCGACACAAAATGGTAAGGAAGGACTATAAACAAGAGTGAAGGATAGAAAAGCCAAGTCTACAAAAAAAAAAAAAAAAAAGCAGATTGATATAACACCCAATTCTAGATTTGGGTGGGATTATTAGATCATGCGTAGTTAATGTGCTTGATTTGGTCTTTAGTCCACCCATCTTTTTTCTATTTTTTTTTTTTTAAAGTAGGCGTGGATCATAAATTCATGATGACAATGAAGGTTCTCATGTCGTTCCGATCAAACTTTACAAGAATTAGAAACTGCCTCACTCTAAACTAAATGCTGGTCAATTGATTTGAGCCATGTCACCATAGCATCTTGGACCTAGCTAGCCCCCCTTTCACATTCTCTTTGAACATTGTTTTCAATTCCTAATTATCTTCTCTCTGCTTACAACATCAATAAAACTTCTCAATTTTAATTGCAGTAATTCTTTTAAGTGGAGCACGGCACGGGGGAGGGAGGGTTGTTTCGTTCTTTGCTCACCTTTTTCAGGATTTCTATCTTATCTTTGCATGAGAAAAAAAACAGATAAAAAGAAGGGGTTATGGTGGTTTTGTTGGGTGCCATCATTGTTCTACAAAAAGGGAGCTTGTTCTGGTCAACCATTTTACTAATTGCTCATCTTCTAAAAAGCTTCAAGAACACACTTATCGTACGTGGAGGCTCTTGGTTGGCCCAGAAGCTTGTATCTTACAGTTCTCCCCGACCAAAACCCAGACAGCATGTGTTTCCTTCTTCATATTTCTTCTCGATCAAGAGTGGTGACAACCACAAGGATCATCATTCCTTTTGTTCTGCTTATTATTCAAACAATGTTTCATTGGCACTCATTTGGTAGGACGTGATTGGCCCAAACCTCTATGGCGAAGCAGATGAACTGAACGTGTCCTAGCCCCCCCCCTTCAGTCAATATTAATATAATATACCACTGATCAATGGAAAAAAAGCTTGCAACATTGTTCAGAATTATGCTTTTAAAACTTGAAAACCCTAGTTTTTATTCATGTTACACGTTACAACAACACTAAAGCTTGACTGAAATTCATTAATAATATATATTTTGAAGGATTTCTTTAACATAAAGTTTAATAAATAAAGAAAAAGAACAAACTCAGTTTCTTATAAGCAGCTTGAGGTGGTTCAATAATCTCTATTCACATTGAACTTTGCAATTTCAAAAAAGTAATTGGATTCTTCATATATTTTAGATTTGAGACAGTGCTGCTAATTAATTCCTCCTTTAATTTTTCCGTTACAAATTTCTATTAAAACCAAGATTATTAACTCATTAAGGACATGTAACATATACTAATTTACCGAGATCTACTAATTAGATATGGAGGAACTTAATCACTTTGGTTTAAATTAAAGTTCAAATCTCAAGAACCCGATATTTTTTGTTAACCCAATTGTTTTTTCAAACTATACTATATGATTTAATGAGACTGATCAACTTTTGATCCACATGGACCCCGCTGCCCAAATATGAGAAAAGACTATCCTTATTGAAGCAAGTAATGGTAGCTTGAGTCAAGTTACAGGTCCTGTGGAGGTGTCTGCGAAATGGCGCCATGACTTTGAAGCAGACAACAGTGATTATTTCTGGGTGCGAGGTCTATTTTGCTGTTAGATTATCAATCACCTCACACCACTTAATGAAAACACGAAGAACACAACAGGAATCATTAGGAAGACTAAAGTGCAGTGATCATACCTAATCAATCAAGGGCAAAATACACGGTGACATGACAGTACTCTGCTATTGGTGCGTGGTTCAAACCAAATTAATTAATATTGTTTAGGCAATAAAGGTGATACGTGCAATCACTGAAATGTATGTGATTTGGCCATTGAATTTGGCGAAGGAAATGAAATATTCGAGCATGGAGGAGATGGAGTCGTCGTCCATGTTGAAAGTGAGCTATTTCTTCGACTGTACATTTTTATCATTTGACACTGATGCACCAGCAGGCCCTCCTCCTTGTGGACTGCTTCTTTTCAATTTGCTCTAATTAAGTTTAGGACTTTTACACAAATCAATTAGTTGGTGATTCTCATGTAGATTTGAAATAATTGAAAGCTTCTCAAACTTTGCTTTCTAGAAGGCTAGCTAGCTAATATATTTAAGATATATCATAAATGTGGTACTCAAGAAATTTAATTACCTAAATAATTAAGCCTACATGTTAATAATTAGAGTTGTGTTTATATATATATATTGCAAGCCAACAATCTATAATTTCATCATGCTATAGAACTTAGTTGTTTTCCACTTGGATTAAGTTATTGTTATTGTATAGTTTCCTTAAACCTAGCAGTATAATAATTTTTATGTATTTAAATCAAATCTTTCTTTGATCAAATTTTAAGTAAACTATTTATACATAAACTTGTGTTTTTTTTTTTTAAGAATTTCTATTTTACAATCTTAATCTTTTCAAATTGAATATGCAATGATAATATATGTATAATTATAAAATTTAGTTTAATTTGACGAGTCAAATAGATAAAATATAAAATTAGAGTTTATATTAAACTGGATTAATAAAAAAAATTTATTATTTAAAAAAAAAAAATTATTTTAAAAGATTTTTATATAAAAAACTTAAAGTTGAAATTAAATCCGGTCATTCCCTATGATAAAAACACATGGTATATGACAAGAAATTAACATCAACCTTAGCACATTAAGTGGACCCACATAAAAATGTTAATCAGGACCGTCTGGGAATCTTCTCCACCTAATGTGTGAAAAGGCAACGTACCTGTTTGTCCAATCAAGGAATCATTTTTGGACACAAACACGCACATAATACAGAAGAAAAGGTAGTGGTATATTTATTTATTATATAATTATTTTTAAAAATATTTCTGGTTTGAAATTATATTAAAATAATATATTTTTATTTTTTAAATTTTATTTTTCACATCAGGATATTAAATATCCAAAAATAAAATGAATAAAATAAAAAATATATATTTTTAAAAATACAATTATATCACAATATTAAACACACACACAAAAAAAAAAACTAAAATAACAACAGCGAAGATGGATCAAAATGTTAATAAAGACAAATTAAAGCATGCCCAATGGGATAACGCATGCTAGACAAACCCTAGGCCCACCAAGCCCACACTTAGATGTTCCCTTCCTTTTCACACAAATCAACCTCAGCTCTCTCTTCCGCTGCAAAAGATAAAAATCCCATGATTTTCTTTCTCTTACACTGTTCAAGCATTTTACTATTTGAGGAGGAAAGAAGCTTATAATTCCTCATGATTCGCTTGCATGAACTCTATCCATTTCTTGAAAATATGTATTCAATATTCTTTTCCCTTCTTGAAATCCTACTCCAAGCTCGTGGCTTCATATTCTAGATATTAATTGAGGTAATTAACCTAAGATCTTTCTTTCAAAGATAAATGTATATATGCTCTTCTTTTTTTCCTCTTAATTAATAAGCCAAATATATTAAAGAACAGATGAGTTTAATTTATTAATTAAACAAATCTATCGCATTCATTAGAAGGAATATATATATATATATATATATATATATATATATATATATATATATATATATATATATAGATTTCCATAGCAGAGCTGTTTTTCAATAAGGTGGTCCTGATCATGCCTCTTTCGAGCCAACCAAAATCTCAGAATTTGTCTTTCATAATTGCATGTGCACTGGTCGCAATACAATATAATTCAACATGTATTGGTCCATGGCTTTTTCTTATACCCTTCTATATATATATATATATATATATATCCTTTTCTTTTCTATAAGTATTTTCTGAACACGCATTATAACTAAATAAAGCAATATATAACATGGATATGTTTTTTCAATCTTTAAAGTTCTATAGCATTAAAATATAGAGAGAGAAAAAACTAATGTAATTCTCAAATTTAAGGTTAATATCCTTAATTGTAAGAAAACTCTAAAAAATTTAATAGTTGTTTAAAATTTTTTATTTCATAAATTATCTTCTAAAAAAATAATCAACACGTTTAAATATAAGAAAAACATCATAATTATTAAAATCCTAAATAATTGAAAGTTATAATCTAAATAAGAAAATGAATGGAAACAAAAATTCCAAAACAATGGCTTTTAATCTGGCAAGCTAGTTTCCATATATAATTAGGTCTATTAGGCAAAATCTTAGTTGCTCAAACAATCAGATAAAAAATTCTACATATTTTATCAGATTACGTGTTGGACTCGTTAATAATTCCTTGAAACCTAAAATATATTGACATTGAGAAAACTATGTATTTGAGTTTAACAAATATCTAAACCCTAAGATTAAATAAAGTGCAGCTAAAGTTGTAAGAGTATGTAATTTTTAATTCAACAAAAATTAAAAATAAACTTAAATACCCTAAATATCTATAATATCTAGAAAACAACCAATTAAAAAACAATAAAGCTAAAATTTAAAATTAACAAGGAAAAAAATCTAAAATGCCAGCTGAAACTTATAATGCAATTTGTAGGGCCTTTGGAATGGAATTTGATGAATCTGAGCGATCTAGCTAGATGCTTGGTGCTAGAATGAAATTCATTTGCAAAATTGAATTACAATTCAATGGTTAGATTAAAATTTATGATAATTTTGAGCTAAATTACTCATACCAATTAAAAGCTTGGATTAATTGTTCCACATCAAATATTGACAATTGAGTAAGTAATATAATAAAAATAGTTACACCAAAAAATTAATACCTCACATTATGTACTAACTAGATGATAAAAATAATAATCAAATCATAGTAAATTAAAAAGAAAAAAAAATGATCGTTCTAATATTTGAAAATATTCTACAACAAATTAGTTTTGAAAACAATTACTTTCTAACAAATTAATTCATATTACAGCTTAATAAAGTATTACAGTTGTGTTATCATGCAATGCATGGCTTTGCACTAGATCTTTAGGGAGAGCTAAAGCCAATATATTGGTTCTTTATCCAAAAACCATTTTTTATTAATCAGAAGGAGGTTTTTAATTTTAACAGTGAGGTATTACTCGAATCAAGTTTCATGCATCGAAACTTTTTTTCTTTTTTTTTTGTACGATTGGATCAGCTTTAACAGGCCATTCACAGGTAAATTATTGATGTATTTACAGTTTTTTTTTTTTTTAATTCAAATATTCTCAATGATAACTTGAGAATATATACTTTGCTAGACGAAGATAATGTTGAAGATCATGCATGGAAACAGCTTATATCTGAGAACTGAGTATCCGCAATCTACAGTACTGTCCATTTGAAGAATGGAAAAAAAGGCTAGGCTTGCGGTTGTGTTTATTTTCAGGAAATTATTTTCCAATTTCCATCTCTTCTTTTATCTCCATTCTAAAATAGATTATTTCCCAATTAAGAACACTACAAAAAGAATGTCCAAATGTTTTGTAAATTTCCTCTCTTTTTTTCCACTTACATATTCTCGAGAAAATAGTATGTTTGATAGAACAGCTTTTCACCTGTTTCTAGCTAGTTTTCTATAAAAACCAAAAATATACTAGAAAATAATCACGTTTATATTGTTTCATGGTTATAAAACTTGGTCTAGCCCGGATTATAGATTAAGTAGATTAATCTAAAATATTTTGGTTTTAATTTTGTTTTAAAAAAGGTAAAAGTAATGTCATTTACAAAAAAAATAAGAAATCAAATTTGATACGAAACGAGCTGGACAGTCTCCACATGTTTATGGCTAAATTCGAAAAATAAACAAAAACGATAATTGAGAATTGAGAATCGGTTCATATTAATGAATCACAAGAAGGAATCGCTTGCCTTCATAGCCATGAAGAAAATGACTGTAAGTTGCTACTAACTGTAGCTTGAATTGATCTCTCTTCCCAAGTAAGGCACGCTTCAGAAAGTGTACATTAAAGTTCTTCCTCACTTTTCCTTCTTGTTACTTTTGTCTCTCATGATCATTGAACAATTAAATTATATGTGCCAAGATATATATATATATAGTCACGTTTAGACAGAGAGGGGGGGGGGGTTGCAACCATATATATTTTAACAGAAATATATATATATATATAATAAATTTCATCAGATTCATCATACATTAGAGTAGTGGTACTACAAGTAAGAAAAAGCTATTAAAATCCCCAGATTCATTTCTCAAATATGCATATTCCAATATCACAGTCAGGACTCGAACTTAAGAATCCATTGAATTTGTTCCCTTCGTCTCTTCCACTCTGCAATAACAGCAATGACATATCTGATGAGTTATTTTCTGCTCCAACAAAGCTTGAAACACCATCACCGTCGTATGTATCTTCTTGACTCAACTGAGAAGCAACAAACTTGTCAAGGGCTCTCCAGTCAGTTACCTTCTGGGTGCTGTTGTTGGACAACTTTCTATTTTGCTCTTCCACTTCATTGTTACTGTTGTTATTCTCTGATATCAAAGATACTGATGAGCTTGGCCTCTTTATTAATGGCAGGGATGGGCTCTCTAACTGAGGAAGCTGTACAAAATTTTCCGAGTGCATAAAATTTAAGTTATCTCCTTCTATCTCCTGCTTACACAAGAAATTCTGAGCCAAGAAGTTTTGTGGTTGCCTTGTTATATAATCCATAGGATCCACCACTGAGCTAACCCCACTTGATTCCTCATAGAAGTAGCTTGAGTCCCATCCTTCCATGCTCTTGTTTTGGCCAGTAGTTCGCTTCTTGAATGCACGACAAACTACCCATCCTTCTTCCTGCAGTTGCTTAACAAAAAATTTAAGAGATCATGAGTTCTTTTTATCTTTTAATTGCTTCAAACTTTTTTCTATAGCATAAAGAAGCTAACGAGCACAAAGAAAAAGAAATTTTTAAAAAAAAATTATGTTGGCTTTTTGAGTCATCTTTTTGTTTGATAAAGAGAAGTAGTAGTCAAAGATGATGAACAAGGATGGGAATTAGAATTTTTCTTTTGACAAAATGAACACAGAAAGGCAGCCCATACCAGGAAAAGGAATCGGAAGAAAGCTATTTCACATGCTTTAAAATCTCTAATGACCTTTTTGACTTAAGTGATGGTGGAGGTCTTCTTTCCAGAGAACACATACACAGTGAAACTACAGTTAGTGGCCTATGCATGCAAAAGTAAAGAGTGATTCTGTTTCTCATAAGTTGAAAAGTTAGATGATAGGAAATTAAATGATATCTATATATTTTCCACTAAAAGTTAGGTAATATGAAGAATTTATGAAGCACTAATGATCTTGTCCAAGAGAAAGAACTCTCTCATGAAACTCAAAGTAATGGATTCCCCAACCCTCTTTATAATTAATAAACTCTAAATGTCAAACAGCATACTAGGTCAATATGTAGAGCCTGTTCAAAGCTAATCAGTATGTTGGAAGACAATCTGCTTTCACCTTTATTAATGTATGACATATCAATTGAGGAGGGGAGGGGGGTAGATAAGTGACATAAGTTGATGTGCTTGCCTGTGGAGGACCATTCTCATCAGATTCAAGCCGGTATTCATGCATGATCCAGTCAGTTTTCTGCCCATTTGGGGCTCTTCCTTTGTAGAAGACAAGGGTTTTCCTCATGCCAATGAGTTTTGTTTTGTCATAAACTGACTTGTCTCTCCCGGTCGCCTTCCAAAAGCCAGCCATGGTTGCCCTGTTAGTCCTTGTCCCCGTTGGATACTTCTTATCCTTGTGGCTAAAGAAATACCACTCATTCTGCTCTTCATATCGGATCCGGCATCTTTCTGTACATCATTAACAATATTGCACATTAAAAAGTTTTAGCAAGGTTGATTCAAGTTTGTTCTTTGGAATTCTGGCTAACGTAACTAATGATGTCAGCATGACCTAAATAAATCATCGAAATGTGTATAGTGCACTGTAACCCTATTTGATCCACTAATAAAATCAGTAGACGTACACCGAGTGGTAGTTGAAGTATGTTGCATACAGAAACTTGTTGATACACATGATCAAGGGATAGTCAAAACTAATCCTAACCAAGATCAAACCCTAACTAACATGCATGTTGATCCTTATGAAATCTGAACTCAACGATATCCCATATGATCTATTAACCCTAAAAAGAGAAAAAGGATCAAGGAATGAATACAACTATGACATACCTTGTAGATCCCATGGTTCAATTCTGTAAAGATCGATTTCTCTAATAACATCAAGATCGATCTTTTGCGATGCAACTTTTTTCCTTAGATAATAGCCAACAAGCTCTTCATCGGTCGGATGAAACCTGAATCCAGGTGGGACACACGACTCCATTGACTCCATTGACTCCATCATAGCAACCGTTGATGATGCTGCATAAAATTCACCAACACCGCCGTTACCATCAATAATAATGTTCTCTAATTCATCATCTTTAAATCATAACAAAATGTGATCAGTGAGTGAATGGATGAACTTATATAAAGACACCAGAGAGATCACAGAAAACCAGAGAATAAAAAGCTAAAAAGGGGAAGCTAGGTAGAGTTATAGTAGAGTAATACATAGAAGAAAAAAAAAAAAAAACAATGGACCCTCCAAACGAAAAGGTGACAAGCGTTATCAGGTATAATCATCAACTCATTTGGTGGTGAGCAACACTCACCATACAAACATATATCTAAGATAGGAAAATAAGGGCGTGTTAATTATAAAACAAAACAACCCATAATTAATTGTTTCGCATAAATTATTTTTTATGATGAAGGCTAGAAGAGGAAAGAAGGTGAAGGGGAAAAGGGAACAAAATCATGAGAAAGTTTGTGTTTTTTTGATAAAAACTAAGAGATAGTTGGAGCTTAGCTAGCTAGGTAGTCCTCTATTTTGTACAGGGTCCATCAAGAAATTTGGACAGCTAAAGGGTTGCACTAATGATGTTGTCTTGTGTTAGTGAATGGTAGAAATGATGCATCAAGAACGGGGTTTTGCCTTGTAAACAAGCATGATTAAAAAATTAAGTATTAATTAGTGTGGTTTAATATTTAATTTGTTTAGAGAGCAGAAAACTTCCAATTGGACAAAGAGGATGACGTTATCACAGATTTTAAAGCATGCGTTTCTGGAAAGAGAAAAAAAGGTCAAGAGAAGGCAAAAAGAGAGACACAGTTTCTTATTGGATCAAGCCTGCAAGAAAGGAGAGAAAAGAAAAGCACTCTTAAGGGCGCTCTTGCTGCTGCAGAGTGTGTGTCTCATTAATGCAGAAACGGGGCCTGACCATTTTGTCTGCTTGTCGAGATTTTTCATGGCAGAAACTGACCCTCTTTCTTTTAGTAATTAAAACTCAAAGAAAAAATGCAGAAGATCCCCACAAGAGAAGAAACTGCTTGTGGTTATATATGGTAATGCCTCTTTATCCAAGCATTTTAATGGATCAAGAAAGGGGTAAACGACCAACTACAAGATTGGTGAGGTTAAGGAGTAAGTGTTAATACAATAGTCAAGAATATTTGGGTGGGCTTGCTTTGTCAAGGTGTTAGTGACATGGTAGTTTTCATGAGAGACGGAGAGGGAGAGATTAGCTGACTCTTTGAACGTATCGCTGGTCTGTAAAAGGATCGATGAGGGGAAGATCTTATATGCAATAAAGTTCAGGAGATCAGAATGGTGAGTTTGAGGGTTTACCTAAATTAATAGCAAGGAAATGAACTTTCTAACAATCTTTTTACCAAAATCCTGGTCTTTTCCAGGTGTGTTCTTTGACTCGTTTCCTCTTCTGATTGATCATGCCAAAGTTAATTTGGACAAAATGGATTTTGACGTGAAGAAAATATATCTAGCTAGGCAATTAGCTAGCTAGGGATGCGCTACCTCTCTCTAATGCGTGGTAGAGAAAGACGGATAGGGAGAGGTTATCAGAAAGGTTTTCAATTAGAAAGCAACCCCTAATTTCAAAATGAATCTCATGAAATTCAAGGAACCTCTTGAGTAGTGCTTCTAGCTAGGAGAGATGCTACAAAATGCACCTCCCTTAATTTCCCGTATGAAAGCTAGCTTAAACTGTCGAGAAAGAAGAAATCTAGCTAGCTATAGCTAGCTTCTGTGTGTGTGTGTGTATGAAAATGATCATTTTGTAATGAAATATAATAATGTTTGTAGTATTGGGGGTGGATTGAGTTCCATGCAAGTACAAAAAGCTTACCTTGAGAGTTTGTATGGACAAAGCTAGCTTGGTGTGTTGTATTAAAATTAAATTACTTAAAGACGGAAGGAGTGAAGAAGAAGGAGAGACAAAAGGAAGAAGAAGAAGGAGCAGAAATGAAGATGTGAAGGAAGAAAAAAATTCATATAGGAGTGAAAGACGGGAGAGAATATAAGAGGGTGGGAAGAGGGGGAGGACCGCTTCATTGCGCATGGTTGATGGTTGTCCCCAGTCCCTTACGTCACCCTCGCTTCCTCCACTAACCCCTTCAATTCTATTTCTCTTTATCTCGCAATACTGCAATTAAGCTTAGGTTAGCACGTTCGTGTATGTGTGGTATTTTTTTTTTTTATGATTTTAATATATTGATATAAAAAAATATTATTTTAAAATATTTTAAAATAAAAAAATACCCTGCAATATAGTAAAAAAAAAACATATTTACACAAAACATAATTGAAACTATATTTTTTTTAATTATAATTTTGAAAATATTAGATTAATTAACACAAACCACAATTTTATATGTATCTCAATGAAAATTATATCTTAAACTTTGGTTTTTATAACATATAATTTTTAAAAAAATTTATTTTTCAAACCTTGAATGTAAAAACTACAACAATTCCAAATAAATATTTAATAAGAAGAAATTAAACTTTTTATTCAAAAGTTACACTGCCAACACCCAACAACCCATTCCAGAAAAAAAAATATAACAAGAAAAAAAGTGCCACCAGACATTGTATTTAAATTGAATTCTTCTAATGTCAACATGTTTCGTGCTCAAGTTGGGTTATTACATGATAAAAAATAAAATAAAAAAATTGTTTAAACGGAAAGGAAGGTGTGGGTTCGGTTTGGAGGGAATAAAAAGAAAGTGAACGCATGTTTTTATTTTATTTTGATAAGGATGAATGTTTTTAATGTTAATTAAGCCTGCAAAATGAGTTCATACTTTATTCCATTTGTCTCTCTTGATGTGACTTTTTTTTTCTTTAGAATTTCTTCGTATACATGTGACCAATATATAAATTTACCGGTATTAAACATATTTAAACAGTATTTAAAAGTGTGGAAAATGTTGTTTTTAATTTTTTTTTTTTAATTTCAATACATAAAAAAATCTGAAAATATATATAAAAAATAAATTGAATTATAGCTAATTCCTATTTGAACGGCAATCCAAACCGGGAGCTTAATATGTAACCTAATTTTTGATCAAATCTACCCCGGATCGGGTAATTTATAACTAGGTCGGAAAGGAAAGGAAAGACAGACAAAGGTAACTCGTTCCCTGTAAGATAAGGTAAGTCTGTAAGATAAGGTAAGACTACGTTATTTTATCCTGTTCTGTCTTGACAACTACCATCCAAAACAAACTTATCATGTCGTCTTCAATTTATCATCAAAATATCATCTCCATAACTTTTGCTTTCTCTCTCACATTTCGTTATCAAACTTTCTGCCACACCTGCCACGACGGCACAACTCGACAACCTGCCGCCAAAATGACCGCCCGTCCAAGCCGAGCCATTCACCTCCGACACTCCCACCTCACATGGCTTTGTCTTAATTTAAATTACCAAAAAACACCACTACGATAGCAGGTAAAGACTGGGCTGACCCGTACAGCGTTTCTGAATTTATGATGATTTTTATTTTTTAAGATATTTTTTATTTAAAAATATATAAAAATAATATATTTTTTAAAAAAATTATTTTTAATATCTACACATTAAATTAATCAAAAAATATATTTACATTATAAAAACAAATAAGATATTTAGAATAATAGTAGTGATAGTTTTTTAAAGTGTTTTTTATTTGAAAATAAATTAAAATAATTTTATTTTTATTTTTTAAAATTTATTTTTTATTATGATTCAAAATATAAAAAAATAATTTAAAATTAAAAAAATTAAATTTTTATAAAATTCTTGCACCGCTGTCCCAACAGATCCGACATCAAAACTCGGATTTTTACCGGCAGGAATGGAGCCCTCTATCGGGTTTTTATGCCCTTAAGACCCTCTTTAACCAAAAAAAAAAAAACAATAAACCAATCCCTTCACTTACTTTTTTCTGGTTTCTACTGTTATATGCAGTAATATTTTTGTTATGCATGTCTAATTTAGAGTTGACTCGTTCAATCAACAGGTAAATCTGCAACCTAATTAGTTAAAATTGTTTTTTTTAAATTTTCTTAGAACAATTTTTTTCCGATTAAAACATAAAATGATAATATAAAAAGTAAATAATTAGCGTTGTGCTAACCGATTAGCAAAAGGAGACGATTTATTTTTTCACTCGTGGTCGGTCCAAAACATTAAAACCGAAGGTTTTGTAGGAACGAACCCCAATCTGACTGACAAGACACGTTGACATCATCAATTCATGGGGTTTGTCTCAAGTCGCTTTCAAGGGCGTTCTGGTCATTTGAACTTAAAAATTTATGGCCTGCAAATGATTCACCGACAAGTATTTTGTAGAAGGCAGGAGTAGAAAAGCAGGGAAAACGTACGTTTAGGAGAACAGTGGGGAGACGTGTCAGTCAGTGGTTGGCGGATGACCATTGTACTTTACGTAGATGATAAACAAAGCAAAGGACAAAAAATTATATCCTCCTCCTCCTCCACCTCCATCAAAATACATATTCTCAGCACCAGATTTGATATATAACTTGATGCCCAAATGTCTCCTTCATTTCTTATATCAAAGACCAGACAAATTTGGACTTGAATTTGAAAGCTGGAACGATGATTTCTGCTTGATTTTACCTTACTAAATGACCTGTTTAATCAGCGTCTTACAACAACAAAAACACATAAATAGAAAAGAAATTAAAAAAAAACACTATATCAAACATCAAATGCTACCTAAAGTTTTATCAAATTTAAAGTCAATATCCATCTATCATAGTATATGTAACAAAAGGCTATGGTCGGCCTGAGATATGCTTGAGAATATTACAGTGGTCTTGGAATCCCACTTAATTTAATACCTATGATCATTCTTAATGGTCATGCTGTAAGATAAACATTGAAAGAGTAATCAACTTTTTAAATTTCTTCCAAAAATGATATCCTGTTCATAAAAGTTCTTATGATCATGATCTATTCCCCTGTAGTTCTTTCTATTGCTTTAGTAAAATTTAGAATATTGATTTTTGTCTGGGTGGACGGATGATACGTTCCTGCAGCAGCTGGTGATTCTATCTTATTGCTTAATGCTCGTTCCTATTCAAGGATCGGAAAAGAGAAATGAATATTGTTTTAGATGATCTTGATTCAAGTGGGCTAGCTGGTTTTGAGCAGCACCCAGCGTGGCCACCCACTTTAGTTCCTTCAAAAAAACAGGAAAAAAAAAAACATATGAGATGCTTATGGGTTTATATATCCACATCCTCTTAGAAACCATGGATGTTTAGGCTTTGAACTTCGATGTTGTGTTAATGGCTATATTTAAGAAGACTTGGAAGTTTAGCGTTGTTCAAATCTGAAGCCACGTTCTGATCATGAAATTTAAAGTTATTACAAATCTTTAGTTCGAGCATAGTTTGCTTTTCATCGAACTAAAACGTTGAATTTCCAGCTTAGGTATGATAAAATCAATCCTAAGATCACTATATATGAGCGTAGATTCAAGGTGTTCATATGGCTCAATAAAACAACACCCTTCAATATATAGAAAGCTTGCTGAGTCCCGCCATGAAGTCTGGACAAAGTGAATACACATCTTGAAACAAACTAGTACAAAAAACAAAACATAGCCGTAGAGGCTTAGCAATCTCTTCGCTATCTAACTTACAGAAAAGAAAACATAACTTAGCCCTTATGAAATGCCATGCATGGGGAATAGGTTCGTAGAAAACAAGGGAATAGGTTCGTATAAAGCATCCAACAAGGGCCATTCAACTTCCTTATGTTCTACAATTGGGACCTGCAGGAGGCTGAAAGTTAGTTAGTTTGCTGGTGGCTATAGTCATCAATGGTCACTGTTAAAAATGGCAGCGGCAGCTTGTCATGGTGAAAATATGTTGGAATTGAAAGGGGGAGAAAATGGCGATTCAAATTCTAGTTCAATGGACTGGCTTGAGATGATGTAGCCTGAAAGGAAGGTTTACTTGAAGATCATGATCTTTAAGGGAGCATTGCATGCTATATCGTACTGTAAAAAGATCGAGGTTTGCGTGCCTTGGATAGGCCGCATGGGTCTGTGCCTTGAGAATCTGTTGACTTTAGGCAAAATCATGAGTACTTTTTTTATCAAGCATGGTGCACGTGTCGTGTAAATGCCAGATTTAGCTAAAAATTACTTTGACTCCTTATTTTCCCTCTTTATTAATTAACTAATTAGTTATTATAAGGCTTTACCATCCAATAATTAGTTTTTAAAAAACATTCTTTGATTTTCTTGAATACCATGCAATTTAATCCCTGTAATTTCTCGAGCTTCAATTTAATTCTTACCGAGTATAACAATGTTTCATATGAATTTCATCACCTAAATACCCTTTGAAAGGAGAGAGAGAGAAAAATACCTCTAGTTGATGCTATGTTTGTGGTAAAATCATCTCTGTCTTACATGTAAAATTCTTATTCATGCAAGATCACTAGCTAAAAAATGTTTCCATTGTGCTATTAAAATTATATGACTAATAAAAATTATAGATATCCTGCAGCTACCAAAAAAAATGACCATGAGTTATACATACAATAGGGTACTTTAGAGGGACTAGTAGTTAGATGGCTAGAGATGTGGATTCTAAGTACACGTAGGACGGTGGTGGTCGGCCTTGGCCACCCAATCATGCGGCGGAGCGCATCATTGAACTCATTAGAACCCCTCCAAAAAGGTCCCCACCACCACTATACCTCTCAAAGCTGGGGTGGTGAGAGCTAAGCATCAAGCCCCCTTTCTTACTTGTTAAAATAATAAAAATATATATAGTATTCTCAACCAAATAAAAAGAAAAAAAACTATGAATAAGAGGCAAAAAATATGGAGACACATAGAGTTTATGTAACTAGTAAAAGGAGATCCTTTAGGGGTTCTATTTGGATATCTTAACACATTTTGACATCGACCCTCCTCCAAACTCCTTTTTATAATATCACCTTGGCCTTAGCTTTGGAAATTATATTGGTTAAAGGAGTTTTAAGCTTTTGGTTGATCCATGGTGATTGGTTGCTGAGCATAAAAGAAATTAGTCCACCATGAATACATACATACATATATATATATATATATATATATATATATATATGCAAACTCTTCGACTTCACTCTTGTCTATATTACTCTACTACTGATTTTGATCTCTATACTACAATCACTCTATAGCAAGGTGTGAAGCACAAGCTTCTTTCTACTATTATCATTGCCCCCTTGTAGGTACTAATTCTAACGTCTCTAGATGTATTGAAAAGAAATTAAATACTAATTATACTTTCTAGGGCCCCTCTACTATTTGATCACCGAGGAGATGTAGTATGATTGCAAACAAATTTTTTGGACCAATTTGATGCTTTTCTTTTGTTCTTTTTGTAGATCGATGGAATACAAAAAAAGAAAAAAGGGTTTTACATATGTCTTTGTATGAGATGATGATTGATCATCATGTAATTAGAAGTGGATATATCGTGGCCAATTTCTATTGTATGGATCATGTTTTGCAAGAGGTGAGTTAATTATATTGAATGAAAACTACCCCAATATATTTTTATTCTCTCATCAAAATAGTACATTGTAGCTAGTAGTAATTAACTAGGGTTTGATATTAAATCATTATTGTAAACAAGAGGTCAAGTAAAAGAAAGTGTGGTGGAGGTACAACTTTTCATTTCTTTCTCGATCAAAAATCCTAAAAAAAGAGAGAGCCCTATCATTTATGAGCGAGAGCACTGAGTATCTAAATTCATAAATTCAAAGCAAATATTATTTTTAGTGGGATTTCATGGTCGTGTTTACACGTTCATAAACAATGCCAAAGACATCAAATTCTCTACAATTCATGGCACTCCAAGAGACAACTTCGAATATTAAGTGGGTTTTTTTCCTGATCTTCTTGTTTTATTTATCATGAATTTGAGTAGAATATTCTTTATATAAAAAGACTTAATTTATATATCCAGTTTTATTTAATTATCGTTTAATGGAAGAGAACCATTGTATCATATAGCTAAAATTAAACCTAACAAGATTAATTTTTCATGAAAAGATTTATTACAAGTGTACGTTTAGAAATGGATAGATTGATTGTGTGCAGGTTGGTTTGAGATTATTAATTTGAAAGAGAGAACCTCAGAAAGTCTTGTTGCATTCATTCAGATTAGCTTTAAGTGGACCAAATGGGCACGTGCTACATTTCGTGTAAGCTGTTTATTAGTCTGCCGCCTACAGAAGCCAGTTCAAGAAAAAGAATGATTACCAACATGATTTTGATGGGCATGGCGTTGCTGAGCAGAGCAGAGCAGAAACTCTCTAGCCATGATGTTCACAGGCTAGCTAAAGGTTCCTGCAGACCATAGCAATGTTGAACTCCAATGAGTTGGCTCCGACTCTATCCCGTGTTGATGGGAGCTTTCTAAGATTTTCAATGGAGGGTCCAATTTTCATCAATTATAACGTGTTCGAATTGACTTGGTAGATCTCTCTGTTGCACATACTTTTTGGTTCTAAATACACACAACAATATTCTGTTTGATTTGGGCTAGCTAGGTTTGTCAAAAAGCTAATATCATTTTTCTTGTAGCTCTACTTTTTTCCTAGTTCTTGTCCGTTTTTTATGAAATCTCAGGTCGAGTGACTTTCTTAGCAAAGTAATTAAACTGTGATTAGAATTCTACATGTGCACTCAAGTGTTTAGTTAGTGTTTTAAAATAAAATAAAACATAGAAAATTATGATAAATAAGATATTCTAATATTTTAAAAGAACAAGAATTTACTTCAAAAATATCATAAAAACATATTTATTTTATATATTAGTTATTTTTTTAAATAAACATATAATTGATATTAATCTTTTTTATTGACACCGGCCTACATTGGTAAGGATTTTTAATCTCGTGGTACAAATTTCAAATTGAGTTTTATTTTCGTTAAGAAAGGAAAGCTAATTAAAAGGATCTTATTGTTTCAAGATCTATATATGATCTTAAAAATTTATTCTAAAAGCATTCAATCTAGCTATTTTATAACTTAACCGTAGGGCTTTTGGATTTTAAGACAATTAATTTTATCTCTTACACAAAGTTGTCTCATTCCAAATGCTATGTGGGAAAGAAAAAAAATCATCATAAAAGTGATAAAAACATAATAAAATATATAACCATCACTCCTATGGATATCTTACCCATTTTTATTAGCCCCAACATCTTCAATCTGGCTTGAATTTGTAAGCTTCGTAATGAACGCGTGGTCATACATCTACAAGCATGTATTAACTCTTTTTTTTTCTTTTTTTCTTTTTTCTAAAAAGGGTCATGAGATTAATGATCTCCAATTCATTATAATCGAATCCTTGATAAGCATAATCAATTTGAAAAAGGAAAATTCAACTACTGGAGCTTTGAGAACGATCCATTTGTGTGTATCATCCATTTAATTTGGTGATACAATGATGAAAGTAACAAAATCATGTAAATATCTTTTTATCTATAACTTAATCACTTTGTATTAACGATTAAGCATTCACACATCTGTCTAGTTCATTGAAATGGTTGTTATCATAAATTGAGTGTGAGCCATAATTAATCTACGTTGTTTATGCTTCATGAATTCTCTTACACCTTTTAGGTTAGGATAGAAATTAAACAATCAAGAACAAGAAGATAGATATAGTTAGAAACTTGTTGCATAAGCACCACATCCTCCTCATTATAGCTTAAAGATACACAACTAGATGGAATGCTTGCATGAATGTATAGGTGTGCTTTACTTGTCATCGAGGGACAAATATATGATAATTCTTGAAAGAATTAGATCATCATTGTTACTTTTTGTGCAATGAAAAAAAAAATATTTTCATCTTATGAGTAATTAATTACTCTAGAGATCCATCCAAACACTCTAGTGTTTGTAAACTCTATGTGTCAATATAATTTCCACAATCAAAACTCATCAACAAACTTTGGTGCTTGATATATATATTAAAGAAGAGAATTATTTCTTGGGCTAAAGGAAAAATAAACAAGGTCTTGGAAGGCATAAAATTCATGCATGAAACCATATTGTACCAAAGAGGCCCGAAGCTTCTTGCTCAAATTGACCCAGTTTGGTCACTTCTTGGGTTAGGCCTGCAAGTTTTGGCTCCTTCTAATGATTAATAGGCCTGCATTACTAAGATATCATTTCAATTTATTAGTTTGCTTGAAGAGGGACAAGATATATGATAATTTGGAAAGAATTAGATCACCAAAGTCGCTTTGTGAAAGGAAAATTAGGGTTATCAATTCAAATTTTACCAATAAACTTTGTAATTTAGTGGCATTTCCTTCTTTCGCACAAGTCTTTTAAAAAATTACCGATAGGATCTTGCTTGAGTTTTGATATGAAAAGCTATTCAACTAAATTGGATTGAGCTGACCATTTTAATTAAGCTCGGGGCTTAAGAAATTTGGGATCATTGACTCGAAGGACACCTTAATTAAAGAGTTTCATGGTTAGGCAAATAATGGGCCTACAAGATTAAATAAGCAAACTAGAACCAACAACCATGAAGATCCTATAACTGTCAGCTTCACCAACGGCTCCTCTTGTCTGCTCATTCATTAAATCATAAAATTGATAAACACAAGATAGAGAAAGCCACCAATTATTCCTATTGAGATAGAAGAAAGATTCCATGTTTGATCGAAGACGACTATTAGGCGATGGAAAGGAGTCTAGATTGCTTATTGGGCTTGGCATGGGTTGCTGCAATTTTGCCTATACTCATTGCTATCAAAAATCTATTTCAGCATTGTCATTTAATAGTGAGAATTCTACTTTGTAGTTGTAAAGGCATTTACTCGAATCCCAGCAACCATATCATCAAAATTTTAATTATAAAACAGTTATGAATTCAAATTTTATTATCATATTATATAAAGATTCATTATTTACTCTTTTTTTGTTTAATGTTTCCTTGGGCAATTCCTGTACATTAGCTTACTATTCTTAAGAATACGAGGGTGGAAAGATTTTCAAATTAGATCCTACAGTTTTTGTTTTGATTATTTTTCTTAGATTCTTATTATTTTCTACTCATTATCTTTTTGGATTCTTTTGGTTAAATTGGTTTTTACCTCTATGTAAATAGTTTGTGTTTTATTTTTTAATCAAATTATTGAATTCAAGGTTTTTTTAGAAAATAGTAAAGTTTTTCTCTATTATTATCTCTACAATTTACTGTTATAATCTTAGAACTCGATAACTTTAGTTTCTATTCATGGTATACCTTGCGTGAAACTTTGTGAAAGGAATTTTATAGAGTTAGGTAGTGAGAAGTCAATAGGCTATTTCAAATACTTTGCCATTGCATGTTCATAGTTTATACTGCATCCATATGTGTTCAGAATATATAGAATGTGTTCATTATGCGTTAAGATAAGGATTTTTTTTAATTCAATTTGATTTTCAAATTATATTTTACTTGAAAAAAATTAAATTAATAGTTTTATATTTTTTTATGATTTTTTTATGCTGGTTTAAAAATAAAAAAAAATTCTAAAAAATATTATTTTAATGTATTTTTAATTAAAATCACTTTTAAAAAAATAAAATGTGTTCATTATGTGTTAACATATGGATTTAGAGGGCTTTTTTTTATACTTCAAATTGTTTTTCAAAGAGTTTTTCTAAAGATTTTTTGCTTTTAAAAAATCAAATATTTTTCATATATTTTTTTAATAATTTTAATATGATTATGTCAAAAAAATAAATCTAAATAAATTATATTTTAATTAAAAATTACTTTGAAAAAATATTTTACACCGTATTACTAAATAAATTTAGTCGAGCTTATCCAACAAAATATAAGTGGGGATTTTTCGCATATACTATAATATTTCTATACAAATTAGAGTTAGAATGTTTAAGTATAAGCACTCCTCGGCACAATGGGCCCATTACAACTGACCAACGGAAGAAAAATCTAATCTTTGACAAGTCAACCCATTCCTCATTTCCTAAGACTTGGCCGTGACAACTGAACTCTATCTCCAGCCCAAGAGTCCAATAAAAGATTTTTGTTCCAAATTAGGCCCATTACATACAGTGTGGGCCACGCAACGAAGCTTCCTTCCAGATCGCACACTGTCACCATCAACGGTGGTTACCTTACCTGTCTGAAAAAATACAATCTCCAATTCTCACTTCCCTCTCTGTTTCAATCAATAAAAAATGGCTTCTACATTCAGCGGCGATGAAACAGCACCGTTCTTCGGCTTCCTCGGCGCCGCTGCCGCTCTCGTCTTTTCATGTGAGCACCACCGACACTATGATCAACTAAGCAATCAAATCAAATCCTCTTAAACGACGTTGTTTCTGTTTCTTTTTGTTGTATTATTTGATTGGTAGGTATGGGAGCAGCGTATGGGACAGCTAAGAGCGGAGTAGGAGTAGCGTCGATGGGAGTGATGAGACCGGAACTAGTAATGAAATCAATAGTTCCGGTTGTGATGGCTGGTGTGCTTGGGATTTACGGTTTGATTATTGCAGTTATAATTAGTACTGGAATTAATCCTAAAGCCAAATCTTATTATTTGTTTGATGGTTACGCTCATTTATCTTCTGGTCTTGCTTGTGGTCTTGCTGGTCTTTCTGCTGGCATGGCTATTGGTATTGTTGGCGATGCTGGTGTTAGGTAATTATAAAAAAAATCGCTTCATTTATTCTGTATTTATTTATTTATTTATGTGGGTGCTGTTTGTTGCCTTGTTTTGATGGAAATTGAGTGTTGTGTGTAATTTTCTTTAGTATTTCTGAGCTATATAGTGAGATAGTATTTCAACCAAACATGTTTGCTTTCTATGATAAGCAATTATTTAGTGCCAATGGAGTTTGCACTTCCTCTCTAACGTGCATGTGGAGTCTAAGGTTGTTCTTATAGTGGTTCCACATGTATGTGAGAAAGGGAATGCCATCTCATGGATTACTAAGTGATTTCTAGTTACTATATTTGATGTGGTTGGTTCAGCTTCAGTATATTATGGGATGTCAAACTTCTGTTTATGGTGATTGAACAGTAGTTAAAATTGATGTTTTGAATGCTTTGAAGTAATTTTAGTACTCCCTCCCTTTCCCACAAAATAAATAAAGAAAAGAGTAGTAATTATTGTTGTTATGGATGTATGAAACACACCCACAAAGAATGTGCATACTATTATATAAAATAACATTTCATGCAACATTTCTTAAAATTATACTGTTAGCTTATTTCCTGTTGATGTCCTTCATTCTAGAAGTTTGATGTTTTCTTTATTCTTTATTGCCAAAAGTGCATTTGCACTGCCTGGTTTGTGATGTATTGTTGAATTGGAATTAGGGACAATTCAGGGGTAACGTAACCTTTGAGTTGTCTCATCTGCTAACTTCGTTGACATCTACCAAAAAACAGGGAAAAAAAAGAAAAAAGAAAAAAGAAAACCTCTGTTGACCTTGATATTCACATTGCTCTCATTGGTTTTGGTAATGAAATTTCTTTGTTTTGTGTCTTTATCTTGTTTTTCCAGTTATTGAATTATTGAAAATTTGGTTGTTTTTAGCTACATCATGGTGTTAGTAAAATAAGAATGGTGTTGCAGTATCTTTCCCTTTGTTAGGTAGATGTTACCATGTCTTGAAACTTCCTGCAGTTTAAAATCCAAGCGAAGGTACTGAAGAAGAAAATTTCTTAGACAATATTGGAACTGATTCCTTAGATATTTGCTAGATTTTGGCAGGGATTTTATGCAGGGTTGGGTGAAGTCTCTTTTGATTGATACTATGTCAATTTTTAATAACTTTTGGAGGCAACATTGGAGTTGATGCTACCATTGTATAATCTCATGTTTCTCAATTACTTGTGTGTTGCATTGGTTCCCCTCAGTTCTTATCAGATGCAAAGTCATGAAATTCTCGGATGGTTAGTTATAATTAGATGTGCTTTAACCACCAGACACTTTAACCTCTGTGTGGTTAGAAGATTGTACTTAGCATTATGCACACATGGATGCATTTTTATCATGACAAAGTCTCTGAATTTGATTATTTCTTTTGTAGAGCTAACGCACAACAGCCAAAACTATTTGTTGGAATGATTCTGATTCTCATCTTCGCCGAGGCGTTGGCTCTATATGGACTTATTGTCGGCATCATCCTCTCTTCTCGTGCTGGCCAATCCAGAGCAGAGTAGAAAACTGGTTTTTGGCATGGCTTTGCTGTTTTCAGGTTGGTGATGCTAGTGAAGAGTGCGCTGGTGTTAAATCAAACATTTTGTCATGCATGTGATTTCTCCAAATGTATTTCCGAGTGCTAACATACTGGTTTTAAATCTGAGGGCAAGTTTCCCCTTGAAATAAGCTGTCTTTGTGTTTCATTACCCTTCATTTTTTTTTTCTTTTTTTTTGTATTCTTCGTCTGTTAGTTCAATGTAATATTCAAAACCTAGCTTGCACATGGTTATCTATTGCAAAGTTGTCCTTTTGTTTTTTATCATCAACTGGTGTACTGGTATGTTTAATTAATTGAACCCCACTAATCCCCCCCTCCCCACCACCCCCCTCTTTTAAATTTTTTTATGATTTCTGCGCTGCATTCATTACTTATGTGCAAAATTTATTGCTTGATTTAGCTGAGAATAGGGCATCAAGATTTCTTCTTCGCAATTTGAGATAGGGTTATTTAGGCTTGAAAGTCATGACTTAGAACGTGCATTCATGATCTGAATCTCTGTGATGTCTTGCTGACACCATCTGGTTGAGGGTCTTTTTTAGAAATAACCAGTGGGAGTTTGAACAATCATGATTTTACCGGTTCTTTCTAACACAGATCTCCAGATCATTTGGCTTCATAACCATTTTATTATCAGGTAATAATTTTGCTAGATGCAGAATCTATATGCTTAGGTTACATGGTGCTGGAAATCTAGGGCCGAGATATCTCAGCTTCATGATTACTTGTGTACTCTTAATATTTTTGTTGTTTTGTGGAGCTATTTTCTCAAGAGACAGAGCGCTTAAAAAATATCAAATAAAGATAAATTTATGAATGGAACCAATGATCATGTTTAGCCAAACTTTGTTAGATAAGATAGATTTATTGGAGAATAATTATGTTATATGGATGTTCACATTCATCCGAGTACAATTATTTTTATTTTTTTTCAAATTTAAAAGTACAGAAAAGAAAACAGTTTTTTAACATAAAGAGAGGTATAAGAGCTATCACTAAATCCCGAATGCTCAATCCGGAAAACCATAATATCCACTTTTCGCCCGAGCTGCGATTCTCCTATTAGCAACTAGGCGCGGGTGTATTTGAAAGTGTAGTGTGTTTTTAAAAAAAATTGAATTTTTTTAAAATTATTTTTTATGTAATTTTAGATTGTTTTAATATATTAATATTAAAAATAAAAAAATATTATTTAAATATATTTTCAAATAAAAATTATTTTAAAATATAATATCTATCACATTTCTAAGTTTCTTTCTTTTTTTTTTTTTTGGGGGGTGGGGGGGATCCATTCAAGTCGCTAATATATACATTAATAAAGTTGCGTTCCAGGGTATAAAATATTGCGAAGATAGCATGAAATTAACAATTAAAAAAAAGAGAGAGAAAAAAAAGTAAAAGATGAAGGTTTGTCTGCCGTCATTTGATTAGAAAATCACCGGCAACTGTCAAGAGTTTTTTCTTTAAAAGAGGGGGGGGGGGGGGGGGGGGGTTCAACATTTTAAATAGTTTTTGGGATTATAATAATTATTATTTTATAAAATATTTTTATTTAAAAATATATTAAAATAATTATTTTATTTTTTAAAATTTTATTTTTGATATTAATAAATAATTTAAAATTAAAAAAAATTAAAACAAAAAAATATATTTTTTAAGAAGGTATAGTATCATCATGAAAACAAATATTATTTTGGTGTTTTTTTATTCAGATTGTGTTTGGTAATATGATATAGATTGTTTTTTAATTAAAAATATATTAAAATAATATTTTTTTAAGATAAAAATAGTTTAAAAGGTGAAAAGAACTGTAAAATCAAACACATCAAACTCATGCACAATAGTCAAGATTCCAACCTGTACGCATCTGAGCGTGTCAATAATATATACAATTCTAATGATGTGTTTTACACTTATTGAATCAAGGGTACCAATATATCAAGTCTCAAATTTTACAATAAGCTCTAAACCTTTTGGTGTTTTTCTTGATTATGTTGCTCTCGTGTAGGATATATATATATATATATATATATATATATATATATATGGTTTTGTGTGATATTATGGTAATAATTATTTTTTAAAATAATTTTTTATTTAAAAATATATCAAAATAATTTTTTTATTTTTAATATCACATCACACCAAAACATCAAAAACTCATTTTTTTTCTAAAACATGATGCTACCGCAAAAACAGTTTTATTAGTGTCTTTAATATATTTTTATTTTTTATATTACTACATCAAAATCATAAATAAATAACATCTTTAGCTTTCGCAATTCGGTGCACCACGTTGTTGCTGTGTTTTTAGCTGATTTTGTTTGATTTGAGATTTTGCCAACACTTGAAGTGGGCAGCAAAAATGGCCTGTAGTGCGGCTAAATAGCGAAGTTGGGGCCAAGTACACTTTGAAAAGGTGTGAAGCTCCTAGCCATATTTGACCCCTTTGGTAGATCATGGGTCAATAGTGCTCCTCTTTAGTTGCTTTTGGGTCGATTCTGTGGAGTAAAGTTTAGATTTAGTTCGGAGCTTATCATCTTTCGGTTTGGGAAAGGAATGTTTTTGGAGTAAATGCAGCTCCCTACATGACAACTTAGCTGACAAAATCCTTGAAATTTGATAGCCCTTTTATGGCAATCAAAGAGTCACGGTGAGGTGAGGTGAGGCGATCATCATTATACGAATAAAAAAGCAAGACAAGATTGTGGATTTGATGGGGCGATCGACGTGCTTTGGCAGATGTTCTCTTGGGCTGGCTTTTGCCGTTCATTCGAGCACTCTGCCGGCTTCTGCCTCGACAATTCACCACCACCACCTCCATGCAAACATCCCCTCTTGCATTTCCATGTGGGTCTCTTCTTGGCTGCCACGTGGAAAAGACCACGCCCTACTTTCTTCGTGTAAATATTCCCCATAATGGGATGCAAGATATTTTTTGCCAGATATTTTTAATTAAAATTATGTTTTTTAAGATTTTTAACATTAATATATTGAAATTATAAAAAAAACATAAAAACATTAATTTAATATTTTTTAAATAAATAAATACTTTTAACAACACTTTAAAAATCAAGTTTAATAAAAAAAATACACTCATTTGAGCACATGTGATGCAAAGGGTGGAATTGTAATGTTGCTTGTAAAGTATTATTAAAACTGATTTGGTTTAGCGAGTTGATCTAAAATATGGTATACATCAAGTTTTTTTAAAATAAAAAAAAACATAAAAATTGATTGGAAAGCTCAGTTTATAACTCAGTTGATGAGATTAAAATCTAATATGGCTTAAAAAAAAAATTATATTATTTTAAAAATTAATCTTGAAACAATATCTTTTAAATTGAACTAAATCATCCCATTCAATCCATAACATGAACCTTGGGTCATGGCTGTTTTAATAACTTTGCTCATGCACTGCATTGATATTTGCTGATGAATGCGAGCGAGGGAGTAAATTTTTGTTTGGTCAAAGTGATCAAAGAGGCCATCTAAATGGCAGAAGTATAAATAGTTTAGTCGAGTTTGGAGAGACGATTAACAAGCCCAGACAGGCACCACCAAGAAACTATTCATCTCATATTCGTACATGGACTGTTTGGGCGGATTTTTTTTTAAAAAAAATATCAGTTTTGGTTGAATAATAATACTTGAAAAAAATCTAGTAAAATATCATAATTTTATTTTATCATGTTTTTGAAAAGCAGTATTTATATAATGTTATTATTTTTAAACGCAACAAAATAATTATTATATTTTAAAATAACAATATTTAAATATATTATTACTTCAACCTTCGCATCTTTAAATTTTAAAAATATCACCCTAAAGCTCTTATTTAAATAATTTTATGATTTTCATTGTTATTTTCAAATCAGTCAATTAATTAGTATAGAATTTAATTAATATTGTAATTATGAATGATAATATCAATTAAAATTTTATCATAATTTCTAACCACAACATTTAATTGATATTGCAGTTCAAGAATGTGATATCCAAAAGCGTACTATTTTGCCAAAATATTTTGATGTTGTATTAGGTAGTATTTGACATTGAGTTTCAACGTGCTTTTTATTAAAACTTAAAAAAGTTTTTGCTTTAAATTAATATTTTTAGTATTTATAAACCGTTTTAATGTGCTGATGTCAAAAATAAAATTTTAAAAATATAAAAAATATTATTTTGATGTATTTTCATGTGAAAAATATTTTAAAAAACAACTATTATTACATTCTCAAATACCCTTTTAATTTATTTTTTTTAATCTTTGAATGTTAATTACCTAATTTATCCTCAGAATCCCTTGATCGGATTAGAAAAGTTCCGGCCATGACTAGATATTAAGATCCGATAATAGACTCTGGCCAAATATCTCTCTCCTTGTATGCATATGGGATTTTGTTAAAAGACATGAGGGAATATATAGGTCGTTAAGCACCTTGTGCTGAAGTTTTCGGTAACATCACATCACAACTCCTATGACTTTTCTTTATTAGTATATAAAATGAAAAACATATAAATTGTTCATGACTTTTCTTTATTTAAAAAACATGTAAAGAAAAACGTTGAAGAGCTCGTAAAATACGTTTCTCGACCACAATATAAATTTGAAAATTTGAAAAATTAAATTTTAGGATGAAAAAATATTGCATTTGATCAGAATACTTTAGTTTTTTACTTAGTTTTTTTTAAAAAAAAAAAATTGAAGCATTAACTTGTTTGAGATCTACCCTTATAAAAAAAAATTAAAAAAATTATCTGACATGGAGGTGGAAGGGAGAAGAGAGATTAGCGAATTAAACAAGAATTTAGAAAACCCAAGAAAGATCAGAAGACATTGGGAGGAATAAAATAGTAAAAAAGACAGCGAGGATCAATCAATGTTGAACGTGGTGTTCTAACCAAGAAAAACCATACATAATAGTATAATACACAAATAAGAAAATAAAATAGTACAAATACATAACGGTCACTGCATCGTATTTGACACTTCACTGTCCACTTTTCAACGCCGTTGAAACAGTCAGGCTACACAATCCTACCCGTCCATTCAATTCTAGCATTGCTTTGTTTATTCGCGCAGCTCTGCCGCGATTTTCAATTTTTCTCCGATTTAATTCTAGCTTTAAATTATTTTATTTTTTGTATTTTTTAATATGTCATAATTAAAAAACACAACATTCATAGCTTGCTGCTATTTAAAATAGTGTTAGAAACATATTGAAACTTTGATTACAATATCATCAAAAAAATCTTAATGAAAAAAGTCCAATAAAAACTAAAAAACATTAACATCAATTAATCAAGTTCATTTATCATCTTTGGACAATAAATGTAACACCCTCCATCATCATTTATAACATTTTTTAATATTATTTTACTTTGTCAAGTATTTTATGATAATATTAATGGTGTCGTAGTTGAATCTTTAAGGTGTCTATTATAAATTTTCTCTCTTTCCTTTCTCTTTTTATGCATAACTCATTTCATAACTTTAAATATCACAATCTTGAATAGTAACAAGTTATCGTATTTTGCAATTGTAGCATTTACACGCTGTTATTTCAAATAATAAAAAAAAACCTATGCTATTTCGTTAAAAGATAAGACCTGCTGATAGGCAAAAATAACCTCTAATATACACTAATAATCTGAAAGTAAATCGAAAGGATTAAATGGGCATTCAGAAGCTTTGAACTAGAGAGAAGAAATGCCTGAACTTTGTCAGGCTGACCCTAGTTTTTTTTTTTGCAAAACTTTCGTAGCCATAGCATCTCTGGTTATTTTAACATTTTACAGCTACTGAGAGGAGAATCTTTATGGTTGCGGGGTTTGCAGCTACCCCATTTGCGTAAACGCAGAAAAAAGCAAAAACGAACATGGAGTTAGAGAGCTTATCCTTTCTGAAAACTAAAATGGAAGACAGGGAAAGGTACTGAAAACTAAAACTTGGTGCTAGTACTTTTCACTCCTACAACTACGTCTGTACTGAAAAAATACAGATTAAATGACAAAAATCAGCATGCAAAAATTCAAAAAGAAATTCATCACAGATAAAAAGTCATCATGACCCACTAAAAAATTTGAAAAAAGTTCAAAATTAATTGAAGATGTTGAGCCATCGTTTTCTTCCCCTTTCTCTCCTCTACTGTAGCTTTCCCATCCCCCTCTTGATGATGATCCAGTGGGGTCCTAAGATTTTGTGTCCCTGACCCCATCGCCTGCCCTCTACCAGGAAAAAAAAAATTAAAACTGAAGGGCAACAGAAGATCCTCTCATGGCTTTAGCTGAGCCTGAGATCATCTTGAAGCTGTGCCCCTACTTACATTACCAAACCCCAACGCTTTGCTTTACTGCTACTATATTACCACTGCCTCCGTTTTTTTTTTTTCTTTTTTTGAATAGAAAACGACACTTTTTTTTCAGTTTTTTGCCAGCTTCTCCTCGGAGCCCACAACATTAACGGCTACTTTTTCACTCTGCTGCCACGTGACTCCCTTTGGCGCCAAAAAGACAAAAGAGGGCTAGTGGTCCCCGCCTTGTCCCCATCGTTGACTGCAATTTATCAACCTTGTGGGCCCCGATCTTTTCTCTCAGGCCGGCATCAGAGACCGAAGTGGCAAAAGGGTAAAAAAGAAACAACACAATAGAAAAGGTTATAAAGGAAATGGTCAAACTTTATCGGGTTTTCGGGTTATTTGGAATTCAGGTGGGTAATCAAGCAGGGGATGGTTGAGAGGTTGGATCAGCTGAGGATGGGATATCAGGGCCCACACGGCAACCTTCAAGCATGAAAACAATATCAGGCATTGTGGGTCTATCAAGAGGGTCCGGTGCGGTGCAGAGCAACCCAACCTTAACACCTAACAAGAACTCTTCCCATTCTGATGATTCAGGGTCAAGTTCAAGCAAACCAGGCTCCAAAAGTTCTGTTATTTGACCCTTCTGAAGTTGCTTCTTGACCCACTTGACAATATCTTCATCTTGTGTGAACATCACCGGCCTTTTCCCTGTTAGTAGCTCAAGTAATACTATGCCAAAGCTGTAAACATCTGCTTCTTTTGAAACCTCTCCTGTCAAAACAGCTTCTGGTGATACATAACCCAATGTGCCAACCGTTGCTGAGGTTGAAGGTTCTGCCGGGGTTGCAATGGTTAATCTGTCTAGCCCGAAGTCAGAGAGATGGGCTTCGAAATCTGCATCAAAGAGGACGCTTTGTGGCTTGACATCCCCGTGAACAATGTTGGATGTGTGGAGGAATGCAAGGCCACGGGCAATTCCGAGAGCTATCAAGTGACGCATTGGCCAATTTAGGACATGACCGTCTTGGTGGGATGCTTCTTGGAGGAGAGTGGCAAGGTTTCCATTAGGCATGTAGTCGTAGACCAGGAGTCTCATATCTGGTGCTCCAGCATAGTAGCCACGAAGAACTGTTAGGTTTCGATGCTTCACTTTGCTTAGAAATTCAGCTTCTTTCCTGAACATGTTTTCATCTAGTGATCCATCCGGGAGTCTTCGGATTGAGAGCACCATTCCATCACTATAACAAGCTTTAAAAACTAGGCCATATCGAGTTCTGCTAAGCACATTCTCCTCATCGAATTGCCTAGTTGCTTCAGTTGTTTCTGCAAGTGTGATCTTGTTATTAAACATAACAAGTTTCGGCCCTCCATTATCTGTACTGCCACGACCACCACTTCCATTTGAGCTAGGCCTTGCTGGGCTCCGTTTCTTCTCACCCGCAGCACCTTGTTTTAGTCTCTTGCGCCACCTCAAGAGGCTGTATGTATAGAAGCAGCAACATAATGCCAACATGCAAGCCCCACTTACAACCACAGCAATCAACAGAATCAACCTTTTCCTTCGATTGCTTGCTTCTACATCCACACAATTTCTAGGCAATGGCCTTCCACATAGCCTTGGATTATCTGCAAATGCTGATGGGTTGTTAAATCTAGAACCCAGCAATGTTGGAATCCCACCTTCAAGGTTATTTCTTGAAACATTCAGGTATACCAGGCCAGAGATTTGTGCAAGATTGACAGGAATCTGCCCACTCAAGTTGTTAGTAGAGAGATCCAAGGATGTCAAGTTGGATAAATTGGATAATGAATCCGGTATGCTACCTGAAAGATGATTGCTATCCAACGACAATGAGGATAACGACGAGCATTTGGAGATTTCATTTGGGATTTCACCAGATAAATTGTTCCTACCTAAATCAAGCACTTTCAAGTGCAAAAGGCGAGAGAGATCACCTGGAATATTGCCAGTCAAAGAATTTGACTCTAACTCAAGGGTTTCAAGATCCGAGCAGTTGCCAAGCTCTGGTGGAATCAACCCTGAAATGTGATTCTTAGACAACGACAAAACAACCAATGACTTGAGAAACCCAAAAGTCAACGGAATCTGACCGGAGAAGCCATTGGAGCTGAGGTTCAAGTAACGCAAACCCAACAAACTACTGAACCCTTCATGAACATCCCCAGACAGCTTATTCTCCTGCAAGGCAATCACCTGAAGATTCGGCAAGCCAGCAAGCTCAGACGGCAACTCTCCAGACAAACTCTGTCTGCTCAAATCAAGAGAACTTAACCTCAATAGATTTCCAAAACTAGACGGTATCCTTCCTGAAAAACCATTTCCACTCAGATTCAGGAACATTACCCTGTTCAAACTCCCAATGGTAGCAGGAATTTCACCTGAGAATCCATTTCCACTGAGGTCCAGCGTAGTCAAATTACTCAACCCCATAACCTCATCTGGCAAGCTTCCATTCAAACCATTACCACCCAAATTCAAGGTCTCTAGCCCTGTAAGATTCCTAAAACTCCCAGGAACCGAGCCCGAAAACTGATTTTCACCAAGAGACAACACCTTCAACCCCCCTAGATCACCCAAAACCTCAGGGATTTCCCCTGATAAATCATTCCCATGAAGATCAAGAACCTGAAGTGACCTACATTGCTGAATCTCCACTGGAACCACCTCTCTAAAACCATTACCACCCATCTTCAACTCCTCCAACCTCGACAAATTCCCAATCTCAGCCGGAACAACACCAGAAAACAAATTCCTCGAAATATCCAAAATTGTCAAAGTAACCACACGTGTCAGCCACAGAGGAAAAACTCCACGTATGTGATTCGCTTGAAGATCCAGAACTTGCAAAACACTAAAACAGCCGCCGGACTCCGGCCCTACAACACCACTAAACCCATTAAACCCCAACTGAACAATCCGCAACGACGGCGGATAAACCGAGACATTACAAAACATTGAAGTCGGAACAGCCCCAACAAACTTATTTTCCGAAAGCGAAACAACTTGCAATTTCGGAAGCTCGCCAATGGCAGCCGGGATCAAACCTCCAAGACGATTACCATTAGCACTGAAATGCACAAGCGAAGAGCAATTCGCAATGGCAGAAGGTAAAGTCCCTTCTAAAATATTATAATCAAGCCACAGGTATTCAAGGCTCTGAAGCTGGCCAAAACTAGCCGGAATAGAACCGGAAAACTGATTGTACGACAGGTTAATAAGCTGCAACTGCGCCAAGTCAGAAACACTTGAAGGGATAGAACCTGAAAATGTATTTGATGATAAATCAAGATACTTCAAACTCACAGGCAGAGATCTAGGAATCTCTCCAGAAAACCTATTTTGCGCGATGTTCAAGACTTGAAGATTAGTTAAGTTACTAATCTCCGGCGGAAGGTTGCCGGAAAATGAGTTGTATTGCAAAAACAAAGCGCGTAAGAACGTGCATTTTGCAAGAGAATGAGGCAATGTTCCATTTAAGAAATTTGATCTAAGGCTGATTTTACGTAAAGATGTTAAAGAAGCAAACTGGTCACTGAGTTGGCCACGGAGTTGGAGACGAGGTAAACGAAGTTCAGTAACTCGGTTGTTTGTGCAAAAGACACCACGCCAGTCACATGGAGCTAATGGGGTTGTTGGATCCCACCCGGTTAAAGCTCCAAGCGGGTCGTGGAGGTTTTGCTTGATGGATGTCAGGGCTTGGGTTTGTGGGTTTTGCTGTGATTTGCAGGCCAAGAAGGATGTGAACAGTAAGAGAAAGAAAAAGAAAGGACTCATTTTGATAGGATTCATGAAATGGGTTTTGGTGTTTTTCTGTCAATTGGGAGGACGATGAAGAAGAGCCATATGGGAAGAGGCAGGTAGAGGGAGGGGAGAAGAGAAGAGAGAGGACTGTTGGTTGTGCACACACTGCTAGCCTAGAACACAAAATGGAGAGGAGGACAGAGAAATACAGAAGCGAGACTCTCTCTCTCACTCACTAAGACAAAAATCAATTTTTTTTTAGCTTTTCTCTCACTCTATTTCTTGGATGGTAATGGCGTCTGGGGTAAAGTGTAGTGTAGGGTTCCCTCTTCCCAAAAGGTTTTGAACAGACTTTTTCAATGGGGTGGGGTGGTGTGGTGTGGGGTTAGGGAGAGACCTTTTTAACCTCATATGATATGATATGGGTTGAATCATTGAGCCTTGTGTGTGATCTTATCTTATACAATTAACATACAATATGTTCTCATTCTTTTTCTATTATTGTGAAATATTATTGGATTTAATTTATTTTAGATTTAGACAACCTAGGACTCTATAGTCATGTGACCATAAAAACCATGGCTTTATTAGCATATAAATTTTTTATTTGTCATCTTTATTTTTAAATTTTTTATTAAAATTCATCCTTTAATCAAAGTTTATATTGTTATTTTTTCAATTTAGCTTTTATTTTTTAAATTTTTTTAATTGTTAATTTCTTTTTAATTTTACCCTGCAGTTTAATTTTTAAATGCCCTTGAATTTATTTATTTTTATTTCAGTTTCCACCCTAATTTTTTTATATGGTTGATTTTTTTTTCTTCGATGTTTGATTTATTTGGGATCAAGTTTCATGATTTTTTTTAAGCTTTTAATTTAATGACATGGGCCACAAGTTTTAAGTGTTAATATGCTTAAGAATTTTTTTTTCCTCGTTTTATTTTGTAATTTTATCATTCTACATTGTTTTAAAAAAATTATTTTGTGGTTACCTTCATATTCTTTTATATCAATTTAATCTCGGTCTCATTATCTAAACCATGAGTTCTGCAAGCTGTTTTTGGGTAAAGGTTTTGTTTTTTAAAAAAATTATTTTGTTTTGTGTTTACTTTTTTCTGATTTTTTATTTTGCTTTATACAAGTAGGTTCTGTTCTGGATAAAAAAAATAGTTATTTTGAAATAATATTTCTTATATGTTTGGCCATGCATACTTTTTTTTTTTTTTATTCAATCTATTTCATATGCATTTTTATTTTTATTTTTTTATTGATTTTAATAAACAAATTTAGTGGATAGAAAAATGATAAATATCTCATTTTGTAAGATGAAATATTTTAATTTACGTCCATCTCTCAATTTTTAAAATTTCTCTTTTAGTTATTATTAACAATTTTTTTTTACATGGATAATTATTAGATGCTTGGATAAACTTTTCGATTTACACTTATAAATTTTATTATGTAAAAAAAATATCAAAAAAGTCTATACACTCAAATTTTTTTTTTAGAAAGAAGAATTATGACCGACTTTGGAGTACATATCAGATTTTAGTTACCCCGTAATTAGTGTTTTTTTTTTCCATCCTTATTTTTAAGATCTTTTTGTGTAATTTTTTTCTTGATTTCATCATTCAATATTTGATTTGTTGAAAATTCAGCTTCATACGATCTTATCGCTTTGTACTTGTTTTTTTTTTAAAAAAAAAACAAGATACTGGTTTTGTAATTATCTTTAATTTTTTTTATATAAGTTTATATCATTTTCATGATACAGGTCACGACTTTTATATGGCATTTTTTAAGACAAGTTTTTTTAGAATTGTTTTGTTTATGTTTGTTTTTTTAAGATGTTATGTTAATTTATTTATTTTTTTTGGGGGGTCTTATACAAATGAAGTTTATTTTAAAAAATAAAAAATATTTATTTTAAAATAACATTGATGGTGTGTTTGACCTTGCATAATATATTTTTAGGACATGAGTTTATGTAGTCAATTTTATTTGTGTTTATTTTTTAAGTCATGATTTTTTTGGGTTGTTGATTTATTTTTTACTAGTTTTAATAAATAAATTCCGTAAACACAGTCAGATGAATGTCCCATTTTATGTGGTTGAATATCTTGATTTACATTAATCTCTTGATTTTATCGATTTTTTTTTGTTATTGTTAAATATTTTTTTGTTTATTTACATAATAGAGTATTAATTTATTTAATGAGATATTTTTATAGATTTTTCAACTTATATTTTAATTTTTTTATTTTAAAAAATACATTATAACCAATATTCTTTTAAAAACAAACAAATGGCTAGTTTTATACTCATTCTTACAGGAATCATCATCTCTTTCCTTTTTTAAGCTTCTTGTTTTAATTTCAATTTTTTCCGGATATAAGAATAATAAAGGGTTTGCTATGATGCTAGAATAACCTTTATGCTTTCACTGCATTATTTTGCTTGCTTTTTCTCTTGTGATTTGACTAAAGTTCTGTTTCTCTTGCAATTCTTTTCCCTGTTTTTCTGACTTTTATATCACATCTTGGACTTTTTTCCCCTTATTTTTTTTATATATATATATAACTTTTTCCTATTTAATTCAATGGTCAAGATGCGAAATAGTGATAGATTAAGGGGGGAAGGATATCATTAAACTTTCTTTTTAAGGTGATTATGAAGGGAAAGTACACAAGGGCAAAACCTAACAAAGGTGGTTTCAAGCCAACCAACTAGATAAAAAAAAAAAAAAGTTTGATTAACCAGGAGGGGCTGCCACGTCATCTGGTGATGCAAAAAAAGGCACTCATCGCCCACCATCCAACAGGAGCAATCAATGCTTGTGTGGGCAGCAGGAGAAGAATTTATTGGTGGCAAATTTGAATTGATTTATCTTAGCGGGAGCTTGTTTCCCTTCTAAAATATATATTTTTTTTTTTAAAAAAAAAAGATTGCAATTTTTTGCAGCAGAAATTAATGATATATGCTATTGCTATAATTACATGTCGAATACTTTATATTATATACTCATTACCACTATTGGACCTACCATCCACCACCATGCAATGAAGCATATTCATTGTTGGGATGTGTTAATGCTAGACTTTCAAATATAATTTCAAAATCAAATCTTTCATGTGACCATGCTGCTTTATGTGCTATTTGCTAGGTAGTGAGTCTTAATTTAATTCCATTTTATTTTATAATATTGTTAGTTGATTAATCTCGTTTTGAAAATCATAAGTTAGCTCTTTAATGAAAATTGACGATAAATTACCCTTTTAAACACATTTTTAATTTAGTCTCCAACACAAGAGATTGGATATTCAAATTAAAAAACAAAGAACATTTGAAAAAAAAATATTATTAAAAATTAATAGAAAAGGCTTGTATATGTGTTTGTGTGTGTTTACTTACAAAAACACTTAAATTCATGTTTTTTATAGTAATTTTTTAATGGTTTTGATGAGTTAATATTAAAAATAAAAAAATATTTAATATATATATTTAAACGAGAAATGTATGAACTGGTTATTGATTTTTCAAAACAGAGGGATTAACTAAGTATTTTACTAAAATCATAAAAAAAAAAAAAAAATTTACTCTTTGATACACAAACAATACAAGGCTTTGAATGCATTGCTGTCGAACATGTATTTATAGGTGCATGGGTCTCCCGGGCCATTTGCCGACCTCAAACCACCAAGGTGGGTTGGTATTAGGCAATATAATTGCAAGACCTTATGATTACGTTACAAAGCTATGCCACTTTAATGAGTCTGATAGACAGCCTTGATTAAGACTTTTTTCAAAAGGTCAGAGCAAAAACAAAAAATTAACTGCCATGTGAGAAATGGGATGTCCATGCTTCTACAGCACTGTTTTGGAATTGTATTTTTTAAAATTTATTTTTATATATATTTAAATTATTTTAATGTATTTTTGTAAAGATAATTTTTTAAAATAAAAAAATATTATTTTAATACATTTTCAAATAAAAAATATTTTAAAAAATAATTACTATTCCACTCTCCAAACACCCCTCTCATCTGAAAAGCTGTAGTGGGAATAGTTGGAAAATGCATTCAAGACATTCTTGATTACTTTTGGAGCATTAAAGCATAGGAATGGATTGTTATGAAAATTGACATTTTGTGGAGATTTATTGGATTATATATGGATTTCTCTTTTGAGTTATTATTCAAAATTCAAAATCTTAAAGTAATTTGAGAAATAAATATTTTATTTATTAAATTAAATTAAAGAACAACTAAAATCGGAGCCTCTGACAAAATTAAGGGCATATGAATTATCTGAGTGCCTTGCATTGGGCCAGACTCCATTTTCTATGACCTAGGGACAAAATGCTGCTGCCGGTAATGATAATAATAAGAATAAAAAAAATCTACAAGAGCGTATAGATACAAACGATAATGAATATATATATATATATATATATATATATATATATATATATATATAAAAGAAGTTGAAGAAAAAGAAGATGAAAATTATTATTATTATCATTTTGATGTATTTTTAACATGAAAAATATTTTAAAAAGCAACTGTAAATACATTTCCAAACAAATATTAAATCAAGAAATAAATTTGGTTGTATTTATATATATATATATATATATATATATATATATTCTTATTAAATCAAGAAATAGGAGGTTTGGTTGTCTGTATTTCACTGAAGTGGGTAAAGAGAAGAGGAGGAAAAATAGTTACTTTACGTATTGAAGGGAGGGGAGAAATAAAAATTGGTATTGATTTGAAGATTTGCGTTATAGTTCTTAATATTCCTTTATTCCCTCCTTTAAACCCATTTCTCCTCCTCTCCTCCTTATTCACTTCAATCTAATGTATAGAAGCACCTATTCCTAATCCTAAATGAGAGGGAGCGATGAAAGAATAAATGATAAATTTATTATGAAATATACATATTATTGCATGATAATCTACTTGTCGTTGCATTCTATTTAGGATTAAGATTATAAATAGACACTTTTATACATTCCATTGGAGTGAGTAAGAAGAAGACGAGGGAAAAATAGGTTTTTGTGTATGGAAGGGATGAGAAAAACTAATATGGATTTTGGTTTTAAGACTTTTATCCTAAATGGAGTATAGCAATGGGATATATTTTCATATGTATGTTGTTACATTCCATTTAGGATAAGGAATAAATATTTTTATACATTTTATTAAAATGTATTTGAGGATATATCAATGATTATTTTTTAAAGTGTTTTTTATCTAAAATTATATTTTTTATTTTTAAAAAATTATTTTTAACATCGACATATCAAAATGATATGAAAATATTTTTTAAAAAATTAAATTTAAGTAAAGTTTTTAAAAAAATTCCATGAAACACAGTTTACATCAATGTTTCCAAACAGGATCTAAATAAAAAGTGGAGGAGGAAAAATGAGTTTTTTTTGGCGTATAAAATGAAGGGGAGAAAAAACAACATGGATTTTGGTTTGAAAATTTGCATTATATAATCACCTATTTGCCTTTCTGTGATACAAATCTTCAAACCAGAACGCATATTCTCTTCTCCCCTCTTTTCTACACATAAAAACCCATTTTCCCTTCTGTCATCCTCACTCACCCCAGTGGGATGTATAAAAGCATTTATTTATAATCACAAGTTAAATGTACCTGCAATGACAAGGATAAATAAAAAAACTTATCATGCAATATCCTACTTATATATGGATCCTCATCGCTACATTATATTAAATCAAGAAATAGGTCGAATTGTCTATATTTTTATATTGCAATATAACTAAAACATGGGGAAAAACACTGTAATTTTTCTCAAATATTATTATGAATTGTTACACTATTTTTTTATTTTTTAAAAATTATTTTTGTTAATTTTATTTTTTTAATATTGAGTTGGTTGAGAATTTAACTATGTAATTTTTTTTAAAAACATTGTGGATTGGCACAGTGTTTTCCACATAGTTTTTTTTTTAATGATTTTTTCAAAATTATCTTTGTTGATTTTTTTTAATATTGAGCTGGTTAGAATTTAGCTTTCTAATGTTTTTTCTTTAAAACACTATGGATTGTTACAATGTTTCCCCACATGATTTTTTTTTTGTTATGAATTTTTTCAAAATTATCTTTGTCAATTTTATTTTTTTAATATTGAGTTGGTTGAGAATTACAATTATAATAAAGCTAAATTATGTTGGGAAAGTACTGTAGTTTTCCTCACAAAACTGTGGATTGCTATAGTGTTTTCAACATAGTTTTTTTTTCTTTTTTTTGTGTGTTTTTTATGATTTTTTTTAAAATTATTTTTATCAATTTTATTTTTTTAATATTGAGTTGATTGAGAATTTAGCTTTGTAATTTTTTTTAAAAAAAACACAGTAGATTGCTGCAGTGTTTCCCCACTTGGTTTTTTGTTTTGCTTTTTTATTATGATTTTTTCCAAAATTATCTTTATATAACAAAGCTAAGTTATGTGGGAAAAACATTCTAACTTTTCACACAAAACACCGTGGATTGTTACAGTGTTTCTCTACATGATTTTTTTTGTTATGATTTTTTTTAAAATTATCTTTATCGATTTTACTAGGAAAAACACTATAACTTTCCTCACAAAACACTGTGGATTGCTACAATATTTCCTTTCATGGGTTTTTTTTCTAAAATTATATTTGTCGTTTTTTTAATATTGAGTTGATAGGAAATTTAATTTTATATTTTTTTTTTTATTAACAGAAAAGCTAAATCATGTAGTAAAAAACTAAATCATGTAAGGAAAACACTGTATTTTTCCTCACAAAATATTATGGATTTCTACAAATCATTATATTTAGTTTCTAAAATTATTATCACAAACATAATTTTTTTTATTATAAAATATTGATTCCAATATACTTTTAGTTTTTATTATTTTTTAACACTAATCAGTAATTATAACACTACCAAATATATCCATGCCATCAGGTGACAAATGTGTAACTGTTTTTGTTCAAAATTTTAAATCATCCATCTAATTTCGTTGTTCAAGCTTGTCACGTATCAAAAAGTTATTGGTGAGCAAATGTTAAAACTTTGAAAATATATACAGTTCGTCATGGGCCATATGGGCAGCATTCATAAATACCCTTCAATTAGTGACATCATCATCCTCACCTATTTTCCACCTTTTCATTATCTTTTGCGAACTTTTCCCGGTTGACATATAATTCCTATCAAGTCAGTCTCTAGATATAATATCTCACTATACTGTTATTAAATTCAATCCCACAGATTAATGTGACAATTAGCTAATTTAATTTCTGATATAAATTTAAATTAAATTAAATAAAAATTAATTTAATATGACCTGATCAATATCTTAAAAAAACACATTAAAATTTGAATAGGACTGCAAGAAACAATAATTATAATGCTTATTACATTAATTTATTCATATAAAATTAATAAAGAACTGAATTATTACATGAATGACATAGCCAAGATGTCTCGGTCAAGTGTTTAGATGATTAATCTCACATTAATTCATGTTATATCAAAATAATTAGAGATGAAGATAAGCTGTGGATATGCTTTTTATATGTTTCTAAACTAACCTAATTGGGGGGAAAATACCCAATCTCATCCCTATTTAATACTTACAAGAACAATTGCAATAATATATTCAAGCAATACTTTCCTGGACTTGATTTGATTTTCATGTCACACTCGACTCAAAACTTGGATTATACATTAGATAAATTGATCTAGATTAAATTAAGTTTTGATTTAAAATTATTTTTAAATAATATTATTTAAAAAAAAAACCGTGATTTTTTTTTTAATCTTTGCCCGAAACAAACCTCCAATCATAAAGTTATTGGATTGATTCGTGAAGTAGGGTCAGTTCTTATAACACTGCTAGACAAGGTTGTTAAAATCATGTTTTGACTCGTAAAATTATTCAATTTTACGAATCAAAACATGCTTTGCGTACTGAATCGTTTTAAAAAATAAAAAATAGTTGAAATCGGGTGAAATTATTAAAATCATGTGAAATCATGAAAAATCACGATTTCAGGGACGATTTCATGTTTTTAATAAAATGCATGCAATGAAGCAAAATGTCCCCCATGCTCCAGTTGTCCAGTGCCTATTGGCTGTGCAAATGCACAGTCACGCAGTATTCAATCGCTGCAGAACATGTGGATTTTTTCTGCATACCATAAAGAAGTGGTGGTGAAATCGAGGGCTGTAGAGATTAAAGAAAGCTTAAAGAAATTGAGGGCTGCAGAGATTAAAAAAAGCTTAAAGAAATTGAAGGCTGCAGAGATTAAAGTCAAGGCAATAATATTAAATTTCAATTTAATTCAGATTGTTTCCCCATATCTTTTACTTTTATTTTTATTTGTTATGTTATTTTAGCTATTCATTCACCTTTAATTACTTGTGTTTTTTAATGGTATGATAGCAAGTAGAAGAGATTTTATAAATATAAATTAGATATAAAAATAATAACGAGATAATTTAAAAAATTATATTTATTATGATGAGTTGATTCACGAAACTCATATTAGAAGCTTAACTCGTGTCAGATTTTAATTTATACAAATAAAAGCACTGATTTTAATAAATTTAATTATTTCGACTATATTTTTAACCATTTATTTAACCCGATTAAATTTGATCAAAACTCAATTAAGTTAAATCAAATAATTTTTTTAAAAAATAAAATTGTGTTGTTTCAATCAAATAATTAAAAAATAATAACCCAAGCTCCTAAAATATACTCAAGCAACATAAGTCATTGACTTACACAATTAAATAAACATTTTTCCATCCTATAAGATACTTGAACTATGTAAAGTTTTTATTTGAAACATGTATTTTAAAATGCTTGAACTATGTATGAATTTTTATTTGAAGTATGAATTTTTTTGTTAATGTATTTTAAAATTTCTTATGATTTTACGATCCGTTTTTACAATTCGAATTTACATTATATTTTTCGTGCCGTGTTGAAATTGTGATTTTAACAACTTTGCATATATATATATATATATATATATATATATATATATATATATATATATATATATATATATCATTGTATTGTATTATCCTTATGGATGCGCCGAAGACGACAAATGTGTTGGTGGTGAGATTTGGAACCTTTTTTTTTTTATGTGGGATCTTTACTCTCTCATCGTGGTTGATAAGCTAAATGAAGTTTTTTATTTTTATTTTTTATATTTTGGTGACGGGGCTAATGAAGATTTTAATATACGTGGAAGGAAGGACTGCAGCGGAGGTCAAAGGATTTGTTGTTTGAAAGTGTGACTTTTTTATAAATATTATGTTGTTATTATAAATATATTAAAATAATATTTTTTTATTTTTAAAAATTTATTTTTGATAACAGTGCATTAAAATAATTTAAAAATATAAAAAAATTAAATTAAAATAAAAAAATAAAAAAATTTTAATTTTTTTTAAAATATTTTTAAAACATAAAAATAAATAAAAGAAATCATACACTCTCGGGGCATGGAGGGTGGTGTTCCCAGGGAAACAGCTGAGAAACAACGCATAAAATGGTTGTTCCAACGCTGATCGATCGATCAACCTGTTCAATCATACACAGCCAGGCACATAATTTATTCGTCCAAGTCCGTGTGCGCTTCAACATCATAATTCTTTGGACTTTGGATATACAGCAGAAACATCAAAAACATCACTGTTGTTTTTTCTATTTCAGAAGATAACCTGATTTTACTCTCTATTTTCCAGAAAAAAACTATATAAATTGAGGAAACTCTTGGCAGTGCCAGCAGCTTAGGAGGACACAGAAAGATCAGTAAGCTAAAGCTTCGAACCCCTCACTTGCTTAACACAGATAATATCCCCTTAATCCTCCACAGTGTTTAAGCCTTGACCATGGTATACAAGATTGGTTTTGTAGGGAGTCGGGTTTTTATTTATTTTATTTTTTTATTATCGTGCTGTTCTTTTCTAGGAAAACTAGACAGAGCAGTAAAGAGAGAGAGCAAGGGAAGATCTATCTGTCTGTCTCTAGAACAGAAAAAAATCTACGCAGCTCACAGGGATGGATAGTTTTCAACGTCCTCACAAAAGAAAAATCAATTTACCACAATATATGCCAGATAAAAAAAAAAATTAGAATGGAAAAATATCATAATTTATGCCAGAAACAGAAAGGGAGATGAAAAATAATGAGCAAGACCCACGGTCCGCCAGACACGGATCATGGTCTAAAGTCTCATGGGCTCTATCCATAGCTAAGTCCAAACAAAGTTCCATCTCTTCTCGATGTGACCGGTTACGTGTTTTCAAGAAGACAAAAAATTTACGCCATGTAGATATTAACTTGATGTGAAGCGATAAGTTTTAAGGTAGTTTGAAGAATAAAAAATTATAATTTGATTAAAAAAATTTAAAATAATATTTTTAAAAATTATGAAGATGATATTATATTGAATTGATTTAAATTAATCTATGTTAGTATGTAAAATTTATTATTTGGGATATAAAATCATGATAATCTCATAGAAAATAAATAAAAAAACATGTTGAAACCTAATTCTGAATTAATATAATATTAAAAAATAAAATTAAAAAAATCAATTAAAATAATAATTAAAAAACTCAATTAAACTTAGATTAATTTATTAAATTTGGATCATGAGATCTGGATAATCTAATAAAAAATAAATTAAAATAAATTATAAAACTTAATTCCCTATCAATTTAACATTAAATGATGAAATTGAAAAAAATCAATTAAAAAATAATAAAAAAACTCAACTAGTTTTTACTTATTAAACCTCTAATTTAAATAATAAAACTGAAATATCTTTATAAATAAAAAATATAATAATTTTTTAAACCGAATATATTTTTAAAATATATCTAAATATAGTTACCAACACAAAAAGAAACAGAGCATGACTAGTAGCCGTTAACACCAACGTTAATTCCCTGGCTGCCTAACCATTGATTGGAGGTTCACGTCCTGTCTATGATAAAAATAAAAAAATAAAAAAAAATAAAGGATAAAGGAAAGAAAAAAGGAAAAAGATTTTCAAGATTTCCTGACATTTAAATCTCGTGATATGATTTTATTTGAACCAAATAGAGCCCTTCTCCAAAAATGATAATTTCTTAAATTAAGATCCCCAATGATTAGATTTTAATGACGAAAAGATTTCTTAACCTATAATTATTCATGAGAATCTGTCTTAAGAATGTAAATCTTGAAGAATCTATAAGAATGTAGCTCTATTAACTCTCTTGCACCTATATAACTAACTCTGCAGCGTACATATTCTGCACTCTAAAAAAACAAAAGAAAAAAACATTTAGCAGGCAAAAAGGGATTGTTTCATGTTTCAGTGAGGTTATAAAACCACATCTCCAAGCATGTTAGTGAGAGGGAGAAAACAAAAATTATAACCCTCGAAAGATTGTTGTTCATGGCATTTCAGACGAATACGATCACATCTCTCTCTCCCTTACAACGTAAGAAGATAAGATACTGTTTTTTTTCCTTAACTAATCAAGCATGTTCATATGTTTTCGTAACCCAGGCGCCATTAACGTTTTGATGTTCATGCTCAACTTGTTCTTCACTTCTCCTTATTGCACATACATCCTAATTATGCACATATTGGCGCTTCCCCTTTGCTCTTATGATCTGAAAAGTTGTATAAATCATGGCTTCAAAAGCAGGTGGAGCAGGGAAAGCTGGACGAAGATCCAGAAGAGAACGGTGAAGAAATGGAGTGACAAGGCCGGTCATTTTCTTGTCACAAATCTTTCGTTAACATGGGGTTTGGAGTCAAAAAAGCCCCAGAACTTATATTATTCAGTGAATTTGATCTGTTTTCCATGGTTGGTGTGACACAAAAGAAGGAACTACAAATGACGGAGCCAGTCAATCGCGAGGATGCTGGAACCTAGCCCAGAAGCAAGAACACTAAAATGGCAGTGGCACATAATTTGATTTTGAGCATGTATATATAACTAAATCAAGAGGATATTGTTGGGTGATTGTTATTTTCTTTTTTATATAATCACTCTTATCCTTTATCTCTAAGCTATAGATTGCTTAATAGATTTATAATTTACCATTCGAGAATTATATTTTACAATTTAGAAGAAAAAGAAATCACAGTACTCTTGACTGTAAGAGCACATTGATAGGCGTAGTTACGTTATTTGGATGGCTGAGTTTTTTTTTCTCTGTTAAATTTGGATGATTCAGATTAGACTACTGCTGTAAATATATATAAAAAAATCATAAATATAAAAGCTGAATGATGAATTATTTAATATTTTTTTCAACTCGCTGTTCCCTTGTTATTAGCTGCCACTGATCACCAGCAAATTAATCAATTTTATGAGTTTGTTTGCGTGGTTGCTTCTATGTTTAAAGCAACCACAGCAAACAATCCGCTTAGTTATATTAAAAACGTAAATAAATATTGATGGGGCCCATGTAAATTCGTGTTCTGCACGTGAATTTTGAGAAGCAGTTCCTGGCTACTTTTCGAAATGTAATTTATGTTATTTGCACTGTGCACGCCAACAGTGTAATTTATTTGCACTGTGCACGCCAACAGTGCAATTCACTTGCACTGTTCACGTGACTTTTTTTTTTTTTTTATATATATTTTTAAAAAAACTAGTTTAGAGTGAATTAACTCACATTGTCATGTAAAAAATATTTTTTCTCTCGAAAAACTAGTGTAGAGTGAATTAAATTCACTTGCACTGTAATATCAAATCAATTTTATTCATGATAATATTTTATCTAATTTTATATAAAGTATTATTTATTTTATGAAGTAATAACAATAGTTAAATCCATAACATTTAAATTAAAAATCATCAGTATTAATATATATTTTTAAAATTATTTTATAACCTCAATTTCAAAAACACTCTTAACCAAACATATTAAACTACTTTTTATTTAACCTTAATTTCAACCACAGTTTTAACCAAACACTTATTTTTTCAAACCAACCTTAACTAAAAGTATTTTTTATAAAACAACTTTTTTCAAACCATAACCACAACAGCTACCGCAATACCAAACACATTCTAAAGGTTGTGGAAACAACCTGATGATTATAATAGTAATTCACAATATTTTATTTATTTATTTTTAATTTATTTTTTATATAATGTGTTTTTAACATTAATTTTTTTAATGAACTAGTATATTTACCATATCATGCATGTGAACGAGAAGTCTTTTTTTTTTTTTTCCTTTTTATATTTGGAAAAACAAGTTTTGAATTGATCAGAAAACTGGGAATTTCTGTGCGGGTTAGTAGACCAAAATCCGGTGACTAGTTGGGTCAAAGTTGTTGTATATGGCTGGGCTAAGCCATTTTGCTTGGTGTTTGGTTCAGGGCACCTCGTTACTCATCTAATAAATTGTAACCCTTTGTTCTTAGTTCATGAATTATTGATCATAATCAAATGTTACTATAAAAATATAGAATTAATTTCTAAATAAATTATCTAATGCACTAAATTCTTCAACAAAATTTAAGAGAATATGTATAAAATTTTTATTCTTAATTAATCTTTTATATTAGATTTATAATAAAATTTAAATATATAAAACTAACTATATATATATATATATATATATATATATAATATTTTTAACACTTTACATTGCTAAAAAGGGCTTACATATAAAAGAAAAAAAAATATTGTTCATGTTTTTCCTTCATTTAGAAAACAGTGAAAAAATTAATTTAGAAAACAGAGAGAATGGAAAAAACATTGCATTTAAACAAAAAAAGCTTCATTTTTTTTTTCTTAGTTTAATTTTTAGAATATTACCCTGTTTAGAAACAGCCAAACCAGTGGCTGTCCAAATTCTTTAGCTGTTGGCATGGGATCAAATCCCTCTCACATGCGACCCAAGACGCCACCATTAATTCTATTAGAGGTCCAGTTTACACCCAAGAAGATGAGAAGACAGATAAAAGGGAAGCATCAGCATTACAATTTTACATCAGATTTACAAGCTTTCTCACAAGTCACAATCAATGCAGCTAGGATTAGAGAATACAGAGGGCTGAAACTTACACTCAGAAAGCTATATATGTGTGATAGAACCGTGGAGATCATCAATTAGCCACAAAAATTTACGTCAAGGTGCTCTATAGCAGAGCTTACAAGAAAGATAACCCACTGCGCTTCCAAATAGAAGGTTTCCTCCTGCTTGGATGTGTTGGGGTGAAATTGAGCAGACCAAACATCTCCTTCAAAGCCTGCTCTTGCTCGTCAAAGCCAACGAGCTTTGCAACAAGAGTGGCACTTTCTGTGACGTGGTTCATATCTGTTGGCTTGGTCCATAAGCGGTGGACCAGCTGCAACCTTCTATTGGTTCCATTCAATCGAATACCCCACTTTAGGAAAAGATTCTCTCTTTCTTCTCTAGTGAGCCTCTTCTGCATTTGCCTTGCCAGCATCTGCCTCTCTTGAATCAAAGCCTTCTTGCTGTTCACAGAGGAAATGTTTTATCTTGGAAGGCTTGCAGAATATACATGAATAAATATGACTTGATGTGGAAATGATGAAGGTAATATACCTTGAGGTGGATGTTAGAACTTGTCCGTGAACAATAGTACCGCTGGCCCTGGATAACGTGTCCTTTAGAAGGGAAATCCGTCTGATCTCGACTTCCATGTAAAAAGAATCTGCAGGATCACCATTAAAGAGCAGGAAGAAGTAGGTCCTGTGAACTAGTGAGACATCGCAGGCATGCCAAAGTTCGATGATCTTGCTTTGCTTCCTTTTAAATTCTAATGGCCATTTAGCACTCTCCGCATCCTCTTGAATAGGATCCAGGGCAACATCTTTCACTTTCTTTTCTGACACGTCATCTTGAATCGGATCCAAGCCAACATCTCTTACCTTCTTTGCAGACGCATTATCTCGCATTGCATCCAAGTCTTCATCTTCCACATCCTCCATGGTCTCTGCTGTTGTTTCTTGAGCCTATCAACCATTACAAACCATAAAAAACACGAATGAGAAAAATGACGGGTCTAATTGAACCAGAACTTTCCGCAGCTTCCAAGAAATGAATAAAAAATGGAAGAAGAAGACAATGGAGTGGGGGAAGAAGCTGGTCTCCTACATCCTAAGACATTGCAGATTTTTTTATTCCTGCTAGATTCGGCAGGGACATATTCAGTTATTGATGCATTAGCAAAACATTCAATTATTCCACCATTACCTTGCAAAGGCTTCGTCCTTGGCAGATAAATAAGATGGTAAGGAGCTCATTCTTTTAATATTTAATTTAGCATCCCATAGCCTGAATATGAGCTAGTAAAAGGAATGACGATGAAAGAAAATGAACACTCACCAAATCATCAGCCATGTACATCAATCCCGCATCTGAGTTACCAACACTGGCAGTCCTCCAATCAGGTGACGTTCCAACACTTCCCTCTTTGAGCTCATTAACAGCAAAACTGCTCATAGAATTCTCTGAGACATTTCTTGATAACCTTTTGATGTCAAGATCATACTTAAAAGCAGGAAGTTTATTTTGAAAACCCTCAGGTCTCCCAGGGAAATCTTTCTCAAACCCATTTGATGGTGTGCTCTCATTATCTTGTACCTTCTCGAAATGGGAACTCGGTGAGTTATTCATAAGCCTTGCTCTACAGCTTCTACTCCTGATAAAAAATCTCCTTGATTCAGACAGGCTTTCTTTCAGCAGCCATGGAGAGGGCTTTTCAGGAGACGGTATAATAAAAGTGGAATGCAAACCCTTCAACTCTTTCTGTTCCTTCAATGGGGGAGACTTTAATTCTTGATTTGCTCTTTCTTCATTGCCGATCTCTGTTAAACCTAAGGTATCGGTTTTTATATCTGGAGAAGGCCCATTAGATTCTTCAAATCTGTATGGCCTAGACTCAGACATCTTCAAATTTGAATATTGGTTTATGCTTGGCTCTTCCACTTCAACGCATTGAACTTCCTTCCAATGACCATCAAAGTTTTCACTAGTTCGTTCTTCGGCATCCTTTTTCTCATGTAGACCATTTCCTACGAACTCAGTGGTTGTATCTGAGTCCTCCGGAGATAAACTTTCTGGAAGAAAATTCTCTTCAAACTCTGGGAATTGGATGAAGGTTGCTTCAGAACTTCTGCTACTTCGCTCATCCGAACATTGAGATGCATCAAAAGATCTGGCACCAAGGTCTAGGGAGGGAGGATCTTCCGAAATGAGTGAATATGATACTGAATTGTCAGATCTGAATGAATTCCGCACTCGCAATTTAGGGTAGTGATGCTCTTGATCTGGCTGTATGAGGACATAGAGGAATCAGATTTGGATAGTAAAGGCACACTGAGATAGAGTTGGAAGCTTGATCTAGAAATTTTCTTTTTTATTTCTATAGTACCAGATAAAATGCTAAGAGTAAAAAAAAGAATGCATAGCCATACCGTTGAAGCTCTGTCACCTTCAGACGATTGCAGTAGATTATCGACCTGAGACTGAGCAAGATCAAGTTGCCGAGTCAGCTCTGCGACCTCTTTCATTAGCTGCAAGAAAAGGGGTGTTAAAATTCAAAATTTAGCGAGTGCATACATCAACAAATTTCTCTATGAAAATGCATCTAATGATGCTTAACATATGCTTGGGATATGAACTGATGCTTGAATTTCAAAAAGCCAAAGATTACCAATATTTATTACAAGTCACATGAGAAAATTTGTTGGAAAACAAGAAAGACTGATTGGACAGTGGGGCGATTACAGGCATACTCCCGTGTAAAGCTCATTGGAGTAGCAAACTACTTTCTGCTCTAGTTAAACTCTCCACAAATGTTCACAAGAATTAAGAATATAAGATGATGTCATGCAACAGAGATCATAAATCGGAACCTGAATTTCTGAGGTTTAAATCCTCATTGCATTCTGAGTTTATGATGCATAAATAATATATCTGGATGGAGGTTTCAAATGATAGGTCTCTCATTCATGTAATTTGCAGAAGATGATGGACATATTGAGAGCTCAAATGTGAGGCGACTGAGGTTTTGATACTTCAAGAACTTTCCCTTCATCAGTCTAAAAAAGGCTCTCTGCGTATTTGTTTGTTAGTCATCGTTTATTCATTATGACCCGGCTCCATGAGGCACGGGCACTTCGTCTATACAATAGTCTTGATATGCACTTCCATTTCTAATGAAAGTTGGAGTACTGCCTTGATATTAATATGCAGGAGCAGAACTCTAATTGTGATGTTAAAGGTGTTCAAATGTGATACTTAGAGACTGTACCTACCTTTTCAATCTGAAGATCTTTTTCTCTCAGTACTGCCGTGGAATCTGGTGCTTCAGAATCTGGTCGCGTATTTTTCAACTCACTCTCCAATCTAGCCAATTCTCTTTGCAGTTGCTTTACCAGTGTTTTATCAGAGACAACTACATTGACCTGTGCATTGGTTGCCACTTCTTTAGCACAACTTGCAAACAGAAGTGTGTTTCTAGATTGTTCAACATGGATTCGAGCAGGGCTCATGGTACAGATGATGGCAGTTCTAGCATTTCCTCCTAAAGAGGACTGCAATATTCGCGTCAGCTTTGAATCTCTAAAAGGAATATGCCCATTTCTTCCTTTGCTGCATCAATCATAAAGTTGGATGAATTAGAAAAAGCATTGGCGATTCAGTTTATTTTAGGTCAAGACTCATGCACAACCTAATGAACTAAAGGAAGAAGGGAATAGGAAGTCATAAAAAGAATAGAAGATTACACACACTGATTCTATGAAAAAATTAAAAGAGGTGCTTCTGGAAAGACCATGACAACTGAAATGTCTATAATATTCCACAATAGCAATATATTTACTGCACAAAACACACATATTGACTGTTCTATGGAATGCCAAGTTACAGGAGTATATTATTAGCAACTTCATGTACTAGCAGGGAAACAATACTAATTCCATCACAATAGTAACTAAACGAAGATGCTGTCATCAATAATTCTGAGTATCACTGAAATTCAAAAATTGAAATAAGGTACAAGTCCTAACCTTAGCTTACGGATAACAGTTCCCAATGTCAGTAGACTACGGTTTATGTGGCAACCTTCTTTCAACCTCATACCAGCTGATAATGACTGAGAAGCGCGCTCACTTCCTGCTAGATCAACGAAGTTCTGCGCAGAAAAGAATGATATTTACACATTGTTGAGGCAGTATTAACAGCTATACCAGAGATCCAGAAACGTTTCACAACGCATACCACAGTGGAAGCAAGAGTGCTGGACTTGTAATGGCCTACAAACTCACGCGCGGAACTTTCAATTGTCTGGCATATGCACATAAACAGCAAACCTTTTAATAAATGATTGTCAAGTAGTGATAACTTGAAATTTAACTTGAAATGAATATCCAGTTATACCAGCCTCAGAATTTGATGAGATCTAGAGCTTGCTTCATTAAGGGAGGTCTCCCCTATTTGTCTCTGAGCTGCAAAATCAACAGGATGCCTGAGTATGCAATTACGAGTTTTGCAGTGAAAGCAACGTTAAACTCAGGAGCATGACTTCCAACGAGCATTTTTTAGCTCCATAGGCATCCATGCTCCCCTCTCCTCAAGAGGTCTTGGATTCAAGCCTCACCCTTGGAAACCAAGAGAAAAAAAAATAACCTCAAGAGCACGACTTACCTTCACAGACAGATAGAAGCTCTTTAAAATGATTCCAGTCCCTTATAGTTTCCTCCGTGAGCCTCTCCACAACAGTGCCTCTCTGTTAATAAAGTTAAATGTTACTGATATGAAGGAAAAAAAAACATTCAGCTGTTCTTCACCTAAAATGAAAATCACCTCTGGATCATCTAGAAGTCGGAGAGGAGTTGTATCTGTACTTAGGAGGTCTCTAACGGATTCGTTGTAAATCTCCATGGCAGAGAACTTCAAAGTAAACTCTCTTTCCTTATGCTATAAAGGAGGGAAAACAATACAATATTTTCATTGATCAGGGAACATCTAAGGAATACAATAAATGCAGGATTTAGAGTAATGAAAGCAAACTGTATCAAGTATTTTCATTACCTTTTCTATGTAGTCATATATATCTGCTACAGTGTACTCAGTAATTCCACTCATAGTGTAGGTTTTTCCACTACTTGTTTGTCCATATGCAAATACACTTGCTGAAGAAATTCGTCATTGTAAGCCAACAAAAGTTAAGAAACACAAATACGAAGTTCAAGATGAATTTAATGAGAAATGAAATAATGAACAAGTGAAAAAAAGGAGGTTGTGCTCACAGTTTATGCCACTGACAACCGAAAGAGCGACTTCCTTGGCTCCTTCTCCGTAGACTTGCCTTGTCGAGCAACCAGGCCCAAATACTCTATCTAGAGCCAACAAATTAAAGAAAAAAGATGGAAGGGATGAGTATTTGAAAACATTCCGTGATGCAAAAAGTAGACGTCCATAAATATGCTCCTAAAGACAACAGCAGTGACCACGCAAAACAAATGCATTAATATAAACCAGCAACGTTACACCACTGTTGTAGAAGCGAAAGAGAAAAGGTGAAGGCCAAAACTCAGGAAAGAGTCAGCATTAAGATCTGTATGAATTAAGAAATAGGAACACATAAAAAGAGACAAAAACCATTATGCAATTTCCAAAATCACGAGAAGGTGCAAGCAAAACGTTTCTTATACAGCTGAATAGAGTGATAAACATTGATAGATGACAGCAGATGTGATGAAGATATATCCAACCATGACAGCCTTATTAATCATCTGTGATATCAACAGAACTGCAGAAGTGCAGATGCAATTTACCAAGAAAATCAAATCAAATCAAACTAAAAATGCGATCATCAATTTCTCACCAAATTTGTAAGCTGTTGGATACATGGACCGCTCCGACACTGAAAGGCTATTCCTGTATATGACAGTGTCATCATTGATGCATTCCCAATCTGACAAATCATTCTTTGCGATTTCCTTCTCATTCAAAGGCCGCAGCCGAACTGAAACCAAAATTTTCTCCTCACCACCACCACCACTCAGCCCCTGCATTGGCCCATCCGCATCAGCCACCCCAATCTCTCCCATTCTCTCTAAACAAAACTGAAAATCATACCATATGTAAGGAAGTCAATCTACCACCAATTGTCATATTCATAGAGACCACAAATAATCATTCTGTCCCTCTTCTCTCCAGCTCTCACACAACCATTCCCTTCCTTATTCGGTTAATGACATATGCTTTGAATTTGCTTGATTAAACGATTTTGTATGGCTCCCAGATAACATAAGGGCCACCACCAAAACTCAACAGCCACAATCATCTTAAATCTGACAAACTAATCATGGGTCATTGCTAAAATCACCGACATTTCGGGTCATTTCCTTGTCTGAAGCAAAGAAATCCCATTTCTTTAATCTCCTATGTTTCTCATTTAATAAAAGAAAGCATGGCCAAATACATAAGCCAATTCATCAGCTATTAAATTATTCATTTTGAGTCAGACAAATATTTTCTTATCTAATTAAAATACAAACATATTTGGAGTTTTCTTCTCCGGTCCCCTATTACAGTCTGTCAAAGGCCTCCTCTCATGTTCTATCACGCAACATTCTCATTAAAAAACAAAACAAAAAATACCCTTTTAAAATAAAAACAAAATGCATTGGAACAGAGAACTTATGATTTAACCTTGGAAATTGAGAAAGAATTGTCTTACAGCTTTCTTTCAAGGAATGTTTTTGAGCTTTCTGAGGATCTTCAATGACTCCATAAATTGTCACTGAACTCTCAGATTGATCCCTGCAACATCAATAACTCCAAACTTATCAACCAAAACCCACCAAAGATAGAATCTTTGAAAAAGAACTCGAGAATTTAACTCCAAAAAACCAAACTCCTTGCATCAAACAATCTTTTCATTGCTGCATTGGCTTGAAACAATTCAAAACACAACGAAAAAGATCTCAAAATGTTAAACATTCTCTCACCTTGTGAATTTTGAAGGAAATGTAGAGAGAGAGAGAGGGAGAGAGATCAAGAGGACATAAAGATTGTGTCTTTACTTTATTTTCTCTTTAAGGGCTATATTTGTGGCCTTAAATGCCAGATCTTTGAAGGCAAATGAATGGATTTTTTGAATGGTGGTTATGGAGTCTAACTGGGGTGGTTAGTTGCTTTCATAAGTCGCTCTGTTGGATTTTATTATTAGCCTTTGATTTAAAACTACCGCGCTAAAAAAAAAAACACACCAAACTCCCAATTAATTTTGATCTGTTAACATGGCTAATTCAGACATCTTAGGATGTTTTACCTAATTTGCTTAGTTATTAAGCCTTAATTAGGAGATTAGTTATTGCCTATCACTCCATCTGACAACTCTTCTACTTTATATATATAAATATATATCTTTCTCTCACAGGTCTGAAATGAAATGGTTTGAATACGTATATTGTTTGATAAGCTTTTATGAGACAAGAAGCTTCTTATTGGCTGGATCTTTCTCACACTTTTTCTTTGAATTCAAATCCCAGATGAGAGGATGAAAACCGCTTAACATACCGTATACCATCCAACAGAGAAACGAAGATAAATCTGTCGCTATATATATATATATATATATATATATATATATATCCGATATTCTAACTAATTTCATCTTCTTTTTTTTTTCTTATCTCGAGACTATCACCTTAATATGTTATGCTTTTGTGGATGTAAAAGTGTGTGCAAAAGCTATCCGTTCTACTTGTTTTCCAAAATTAGGTCAATATTGAAATAGATTATCTACTATATATATAATGAACTTAATTCCACCGTCCTAATGATAAAAAAATAGTATGTCAATGATAAAGCATTGCTTTTGAAAATAGTTAAGACAGATACTTTTTAGATCGTGTAGTTATGTTGACATGGATAGGCTTTTAGGTTGTTAGTTCGTTAGTATCAAAGATCAAGTCATTATGTTAAGAATAATTGAGGTAATATCAGGATATAATCATGAGAATGAATCAGTTTTGTGATATAATCTTGTTTGTTTTTTAGGTGTTTGGATGTCAATACATCAATGATTTTGAGTTAAGATAGATCATGTTTCTTGTCTAATGAAAAGCATTTCAACAATTATATTTTCATTTTAAACAGGCTTGGATCCAGGAGATCAGGGGAGGGACCATTCCATTAAGAAATATATTGAAAGAGTATTAATTTTTCAATTTCCATTGTTATGAGGTTTGGTTACCTCCAAAGAACTCGACCCACAAACATGCTTGCAGTCCTGTAGATGTATCAGTCAACATTGAATTTCTTGCGTTCCACAGTGAGACAAAGAAAAAGCTGCAAAAGGAGGAAAGTGGGGACTATTTTGACTAAAAGAAATGAGATAGCGAAGCACCCCATGTGTTGAGAGAGAAGAAAATTGCTTCATATTCGTCCCCTTGCTTGCATGTGTCTGGAAAAATGTCCACGATACAACTTTTGATAAAGAAAAGCAAAATTATTATAAAAACCAATTTGTGTCTGTGGGGCTACTCGTATATATTATTTGCTTTGCTATTCTTCTTTCTTTTCCAAAAATCTCACCCAATTATTTTTTTAGACGGCTATAATTGATTCTATTATTATTTATGAGTGTCGGAAAAAATATTTTTAATAATATATATTTTTATTTTAAAAAAATTTATTTTTGATATTAACATTTCAAAACAAAATAATGTAAAATGTACAAAAGTAGACCAGCTTGTCTATAATAATAATGTACAAAAGTAGACGGCTATATATCTCCATGCATGATGTTCTTCCCGGTGATTATTATTATTTTCTATTATAGACCAGCTTGTCTATAATAATAATAATAATAATAATAATAATAAAAATAGGTCATGCTCATAAATCATGTGATTATAATTAACTCTTCGTCTCATATGTATGAGCATAAATAAATATCAGTAGAATACTATATAAGGTCTATTTCAAAATCATTTTCTCCCTCGAGCAAGGAACAAGAGGAAGAATATTTAATGTTGATCTGAATTTTGACTTTACAGACAATTATCATAAAGAAAACATCACAAAGATCTGTATACTATATGTAGAGTGAGTTCCACATAATTCTATCAATTAATAACATTTTTTTTTTAATTATTAATCTAGAGAAAGGTGCCTCGTCTCTAGCTCTCACACCATGTGAAAAGGGTCAAGAAAGAGAGCTTTTACACGAGTTTCTAAAGGAAAAGGGAAGGTATAAATCCATGCATACGAGAGAACAGACGGATTAAGCATGGCCTGGAGCACATGAGAGGGACTTTTCCATGATGACTTGTGGTAGCAACTAGCAACCAAACTATCCATCTCACCATAAATTCCCCTATTCCTTGAAAATTCAAGCACTTAATTAATTCAATATTTGTCAAGATGATGATTAATATGGTCCTATGCTAGGTGTGTGATCGATCATGCCTCATAATTGAAAATCCAACTAACTTCAACTTTGTGGTAGATATATTTCTGTGTCTAATTTACAGTGTTCATCTCAAGGTCCACTATTTATAAAAAAAGATGGAAATGAGTGATCAACTAATAATTTGACGTGACTGGCCGCGTATGTAGATATAAATTAGGGTTATTAGATTAATATTATAGTTTTGAATAGTAGAGAAATAGAACAGAGATAAATCGGTGGAAAAAACTCTGATATTTTTTTAAGAATTTGGTAATTCGAGAAAAAATATATATAACATGTTAAATTATAAAATTATAACTAAGAGTATCAAATTAAATTATAAAATTAAATAAAAAATATATTAAAATTGTAAAATCACTTTATAAAAATAAACATGTAAAATCTCATGATTAAATTTGAACAGAATCTAAAATTATGGATATTTTTTTAATTGAAATGCACGTTTGACACGTTCGGTTTTTTCCACGCACTTTATTTTGTATCTATTTGATTCATAAATGCATCCACACGACGTCATAATTGGATCCCTCTCTGAATCATGCACAAATTAAGTAGGTCTCAGTATTTTTGAATCTTTGCTATGTGAATGGCATAGCCATCTTACTTGCCCGTCGCATCGAGGTGAGTCCAACTCAAGGGGAAGACTGGAAACAAAACAGGTGATTCTTGAGAACATTAGGGCACAGACCAAACGGGCTGTTTTGGCCTCTCTGCTTGGCATAGCCTCTGTAGCAGTCTTTAGCTTTCTAGGACCCTCGTATGAATCTATGCCTTGGGACAACTGGATGCATATGTAGCTTTGTTTTCTTTTCCTTTTCTTTTTCAAAGTAGATAGTTATTTATCATAGATTGCCAAAGTTAGATGAATGTTTACCGTGTTAGGTTAAGTATTATCCTTGGCTCGTTGTTTGTTATCGTGTTTCAATGAGAAAATAATTTTTTAAAAATATATTAAAATATTATTTTAATATATTTTTAAACAAAATCATACTTCAAAGCATTATATTTGATTATTTTTATGAAGCAGAGCACAAATAAAAAAGCAAGTTATCATGATCAGTAGGGTATACTAGCCCAGAACCAGACATGAAACATGATGCAGATTCGTGGGCAATCAATTTGTTTAATGGAGCCATCTTTAACTGGCAACCACCTGGGAAGTGGAACAGGTAGCCATAGATATGCACATGCAAAGAAAGTGCCAGGTAAGAAGGCCAGTTTATGTCTGAAAATAACCAAACAAGTACATTAAAAAAAAAAAAAAAGGTTAGGTAACATGACAAGTATTGCTAAGCGCAATTTACATTATCAATTGTCCTTAAATATTCTTTCTAGAATATTATATATGAAAGATTGAAAAAAAAAAATCCAAATTCAAAGCCTGCATGTACATCAATTATGGTTACACATTATCACCATGTAATCTTCTAATTCTTCTCTAGATAAGCATGTTGAATAAAATGCTAGCCAACTCGTTTCCATTTTAAAGGAAGAAGGCCTAGGTTCCATCGGATGATTTCCCTTCACTGCCCACGAAGGGAGGTCCCAAATCAACATGAATTTACGTAGAAAGATACCTATAACTCAGGGCTGGAAATTAGATTTTTCTCTTTCTTTTTTTCAGCCCCATTAGCAGTTGTTTTAAGTGCATTCTACATTATGAATAAGACATGTATTTTGCAGGTTTTTGGGCTCGGTGTAGCTTATACACTTTGTAGCACAATTAAGTAAAGAAACCTGTACCGGGAGAGACTTTTCTGTGTTAACCTACTCCTTTGCCGAATATTTGTTGCTGAGATGTGATCCCCTCCTTACGTCCGCTTACCTTCCATTGTGTCTATTCTCTCTAGTTCGAGCATGGACACCAACATTATGGTTTGCAATTTGTGGAAAAAGTACCAGAATTCAAACAGAGCATGATTGCATTTTTCAAAATTGTTCGAATTGATCTTGGTTCCCACAACGTAGCTAGTCCGTTGCTGGATGGTGAGTGTATTGATGTTCATCCTTTTATCGAGGGTCTTGCCGTTTGTTTGTTCGATCTCAATTCCAAGATAGAATAGTCCATAGAAGACTTAAAATGTATTGTCCATGGATTGGATGAGGCTATGCGTGGATTGCCTCTTGATGATGACTTCACCATTTCATACACGTCTCTTTTGGATGAGAAAAGCAACACATCTTGCCTGATTTTCACCTTCGCGCGACGTTGAGCACTTCGTGAAAACTCAAACTTCAGGTATATTTCTCGCCTGTGCACGTTCAAGTTGGACTACGACAACTTAGGTACCTGTGTCAGTCACTCAAACACGGCAGCCTTCTCCTTCTGCGCTGAAAATGTGAGGTACAGAACCTTCAACCTTGGTCTTCAACCAGTGGGTTAGTCCCACTGTTTATTTGGCTTGGAATGATTAGATTCGGATGTGAGGGTCAATTTTTAAGAGGCAGAATTTGGTAAGGTGGACAACCAGGTCTCCCTTCTATATTTGTTAGGGTGGAAATCGAGTTGCTTATATTGCATGGTACTTAGGGTGAAAATCTCAGTACCGCCAATGATGTATTATGTTTGTCAAGAGAGTATTTATCCATGGTAGAAAAACTTGTATTATGTTATGCCATTTCAGTTTAATGATCTTCTCCTAACCATTCTGTCATAAGGGTATGTGTTAATCTATAATTCTGTTCTCGTGAGTAAGATCTTGAAGAGCAATTAGCAAAGATAGTGATCATGTTGTTTTCGTTGTTTTTTGTTGATTAAGTTTTAACGGAGCCAGCTCTTTCTCAAGAACCATCTTTGGCGTGATGTTGAACAATGCATCCTATTTTGTTTGCTTGAATTCAATTTGCAAGTTCAATTCATAGTCAGGGAAGCATCAAATTCTCTCTCAGTAGAATTCGAACACGGATGAAGTTTCGACCATCTGTCAGAGAAAAAAGAACGAATGGATCTATCTTGTAGGATTCCCAAGAAATTCTTCGATTTCTTCCAGAAGCAGATGATTATTCGAAATATCTTGACGGCTTTATCAGCAGGACAGCTCTGACCTTTTCTTATTCTTCTTTTGGTGTTATGCAAGCTAATTGTTATGTTTAAATTGGTTTTATTTCCCAGCTCTGTATTCCTAGCCAATATGAGATCCTGTTATTCACGATTTTGAGTTTCTGTTACATGTTATTCAAAACATTTTAAGTACCACAAGAGCTTTGTAATCTGATCTGGTTACTTGAAAACAAATCTGTTCTCTGTCCAAGCATTGAGATGTGAACTTGCAGTGAAAGCGTCAGCATTGGAAGGTAGCTTAGTTTGCTCTGGCTACAGTTATTTGTCAATGGACTTTCCAGTGTACTAACTGATCATGTGCTGTCTCTTATTCCATTTTTTATTTAGTTTAGCTGGATCCATGCTCTTAAAACTACTTGTTCTGGTATTACTTAAAGCAGTGTTCAATAATGGGCTCAGATCCTTGTGTTTCTTTGGATATGATCAATTCTATCTGCAGAACTTTGTTAGGATTGTGATTTTGAGAAAGCTTTACTGGTGTGTGACATTCCCAATTTATGGATTGTGGTGGTAAGGCCAAGTTGGCTGGCTCTGTCCATGAAGCAAATAGTTGGGCCTAAACGAAGAGCCTTCCTCCAATTATGTTGCTTCTGAATTGGAATTAGCGGGGTAAGATTGAGAGATTTTAATCCATGAGGGTAAAAGTAGAACATTAGTAAATCTACAAGGGACAGAAATATAGCTCACCCAACAAAAAAATCTCCAAGATATTTTGCTAGTTCACTATATCTACCATTCAGGAACACTGAAATCGTCTGCTATAAGGAGCTAGCCTCCATTTGAATGAGGAAATCATTCCAAATGTTTGTGGAGTATAGCTACTAGCCTCCAATGTCACCGCCCTTTCCAGTTGCGTGATGGATTTTTTGCACCGAATGTTAAAAATGACAGGTAATTTGGTGAGAGGAAACATCAAAGAAATTTCAAGTTTTTGGAAGCTAGTTGTTTCGGTCCCGACAAGGTTTGAAGGGCTAAAGCATTGTTCCATCCTCAAGTCATCGCTTCATGGAGAAAGAAGCTCCTCAAGAGCACATTTGGCTCTTGATTACCATACCATTTGCCACTCTCTTTTTACCTATCTCTTGCTCACCCTGCGTAAAGAACATCAAGTAAGCCAAAGTTGATATTCCAGCTTCCAAAAAGGAGAGTCCTGAACGAGGGATCGCCTTGTTTAAAGCCTTGTTCAAATTTTCACCCTTTAAACAGCAGAGTAAACGCCATAGTCACCTCACAAAAATGGATGGTATATTGGTTATCACTGATCAGAAAAAAAGCATCATACGGTATTTTAATTGGTCCCCATATTCGTTGAGGTATCAATTTCAATCCCTACTGCTCCGAAGCCAATGAGATACCCTATGATTTTAAACGAGCTGACCCAGAATACATAAAGGGCTTGGCCATTGCTTTCAATAATCACTTCTGTTGGAGGATAGGAGTCCCAAAATATCTAGCATGTAACTGGCATGAATTTTGTTGTAGGAAATCCAAGTTGAGTTTTGAATGACAATTAGCCAGCAAATAGGATACCAGTTGAGTAATTTTGTTGAAAGGAAATAAAATACTAATAACCGATATGAGATATTGGTATAATCGAATTCCAAGTTGAGGGATTTAGAGTCCCTTTGGTACTGCGGCCAACGAGAGCACATAAATCATATTTGCATAAGCAATGACAGTGAATGGCGGTGGCTCAAATTCGCTAGCATACATGATAAGTTGAGCAACCTCCAAGGTGTTTCCATTTTGTTTAATTGAGTAACTAATATGGATTGCAGTTTACGCCATATTTAGTTGTCATGGTGGCTAGATGATCACAGCATGGTGCTGGTCTGAATGTTGATTGGGGAGAATCTGCCAGGAAAGTTCCTCCCCCATCAAGGACAGAAAAATCCAGCGTAAATCTGAATTCAAAGTAAATAGATATCTCCACAATGTTGCTTTATAAAAGGAGCTTTGCTGGTTATGTGTTCATGCATCCAAAGAGAGTAAAGAAGCTTGAGTGAGCAAGTTAAGAGCAATAAAAAACAAAGGCAGAGATGACAATTGAGATTGAGGAAGCAAGCAGCCATGAGGCACTTCCCCTCCTCTCACTGAATCATCTATCATTGTTGTGCAGATCAGTGTGGGCTTCAGCAAGGTTTTATGAGCATGTTTTGGGCTTTGTTCACATCAAACGCCCCTCTTCTTTCAATTTCAACGGAGCTTGGTTAGTTTATTTACTCACTCTACATTTTTAGGCATTAAATATACCTTCACAACTTCGTTTAAAAAGAACTGACTGGCTTGTCTGATTCAATGCAGGCTGTACAATTATGGCATTGGCATACATTTGATTGAGAACCCATCAATTGATGAGTTTGACACCATTGTCGAACCGCGTCCGATTAATCCCAAGGATAATCATATGTCCTTCCAAGTAAGATTTGTGAATTCAAAACTTAAGAACACAAATTGTGCAATCATAAAGGTGGTGGTACTAATGATAGTGTTTTGTTTTCAACAGTGTACTGATGTTGGCCTTGTTAAGAGGAAGCTGCAAGAAATGGGAATGAGGTATGTGACAGCAGTGGTGGAAGAAGATGGGATCAAGGTGGATCAGGTGTTCTTTCATGACCCAGATGGGTACATGGTTGAAATCTGCAACTGTGACAACATCCCAATCCTTCCTCTGTCATCCTGCCCATTCAAGCCAAGAACGGGAAGTTTCAAGAAAGCAACACCAAGTAACTGTGGATTCATGGAGAATGTGATGATGGAGAGCTTGAGCATGGATATGATGAACATCTCATTTTGAGTTGCAAAAGGAGTGATCTCTGATCACAAGTTCAACTGGTTTTTGTCTGTTCAAAAATATTATTCTTCTGTTGCAAATGTATTTTATTGTAGGTCCTGAATGTTGAAGGGTCTACTGTCTTGGGTGATGATGAGTGAGTATTTTGGTTATTTGGTACTTAATGTGTAATAATTAAAACTGTGAGATTGAACAAGATGTAATCTCTCTGTGAAAAAACCGAGCCAAGATGTGGCTTTTGCATTTGGAAGTGCATATATATGTTGTAATCAAAAGTTTTTTCAATGAAAATTTCTGCAATCTGTTCTGTATTGGATTCTGTATGTAGAGCTAGACAGAGCTCCTTGTTGCATGAAAATGCTTTTCACATTAAAAAAAACATCAAATTAATATTTTTTAAATGTTTTTAAGTGATTTTAAAATGTTAATATTAAAAATATATTAAAAAAAATCCATTGAAGTTTGCACGCAATACCAACCCACTCCAGATCACCCCAGTCCCATTTTCACTGTCAAAGCCTAGGAAATCCGTTGACGTTCTTCCTTGAGTTCATCGCATCCCTAAACTTTTAATTTTTAGGCTACTGAAAATCTAGAACCACCTAACGAACGACGGAATCTACAGAACCTATTAGGTACAAGAGGAGATGTCGTTGCCTTATGAACGGCTAGGTTTCAAAGAAAAACAAAAACTACTTAAAGAGATGGACCCCATGTTAGATATCAAACTGGTGGGCAAGAATAAACACGAGGCACTATCATCCTCAAAAAATACCCCACTGCCTGTGAAGTTTGTGGCCACAGAGACTGAAACAAAGTTTGACAAAACATAAACTAAGAAAAAAGAGAAAACCCTCCATTTCTTTAGGTGTGCACTTATTAAAACCACATGTATCATCTCTTGTTAGAATCTCCCCAGGCCCCTCTTTATCCCCAGTTTATGTCCCTCTCTTTCAATAACAACCAACAACTAAAACATTAACGTTTGATAGACAACATAAAAATCAAATATTCCATCATTTTGCACGTAGATTTAGTGAAGCTGTGTCTTGTTGCGATGTTTGATACCTTTATTAAAGGAAACTGTGCTTGAATCCTTTTTCTTTTTGCTTGATTTTGGAGAAATGAGAGTGAGAGAAAATTATGCGTACCCTTTGCGACGCCTGTGAGAGTGCTGCTGCTATTGTCTTCTGTGCTGCTGATGAGGCTGCACTTTGCCTTGCCTGCGATGAGAAGGTATACATGCTTAACTTGCTTTTTAACTCTTCTTTATTGTGACTGCAATGGTTTTAATCTTGATATTGAAACATATAAGTCATTTATCTTTCTAGACTCGTTGGAGGTTTTGGGGGTGTTCTATTTGTTGGGTCAATTGATTATTTTTTGTCTTGCTTTTGATATGGAGAGCTTCAATTTCACTTAAGAACATTAAAAGAAGTGTGAAAAGATAGGATTTCAAGAAGTGTGATTTATGCCTTGTGATTGTAAGTGCCTACAGATAGGAATTTTTTGATCCTGACACTGTTGTTACCAAGTTAGCAAAGAAAGTGTATAAAGCTTCCCCTAGAGTTGAAATTTGAACTTGACAGTGTTACTTCCCCAACTCATATAGAGGCTTTTGGAATTTGACATTGGTCAAGATTGTTGGTGAACATCTACTATTGAAGCTTTAATCTGTTAATTGGATTGGCAGGTTCATATGTGCAACAAACTTGCTAGCAGGCATGTGCGAGTGGGTCTGGCAAATCCCAGTGACGTTCCACGCTGTGACATATGTGAAAATGCACCTGGTAAGCAGGTTCTTTTTCATTTATTCTCCTCTTCTTGGAGGCTGAATCACTCACTAATTTGGTATTTTGGAGAGGTTTTGAACTTTGTGCTTATGTTCTCTGCTTCCAAACATGCATACATGCAGCTTTCTTTTATTGTGAGACAGATGGAAGTTCCCTTTGCTTGCAATGTGATATGAATGTTCATGTTGGAGGTAAAAGGACACATGTGAGATATCTTTTGTTGAGACAAAGAGTTGAGGTTTGTTATTGGTACCTGTGGAAAATTCCAACAATTCTCTTCCTGCTATGTGAAATTCCTCCAAAATTTTAACTTTTTTGGTTGCTCAATAGTTTCCAGGGGATAAACCTCAGCCTGATGATCTACATTCGCAACCTATGCATCCAGGGGAGACAAGGAAAGGACAGAATCAGCCACCAAAGGCAACAGCAGAAGAGAAGCGACAGAATCGCCTGGTTTCTCCAGCTCCAATGTCACTAACTAATTCTGATGGACATGACAAAGTGGATAAAAACATGATTGATTTGAATATGAAGCCTCAACGAACTGATCACGAACAAGCTTCTAATAATCAGGTTACTGTATTTTCTCATCCCTATGCCTGAATTTCATCTTGTACCTATGTGATATATTAGGGATAAGAGCACATTTCCCATCGAATGGAGTGGTTGTTAAGTATTGCTCACGAAATTATCACAATCAGCTTCTTAATATTCCAACAACACCACCTTGTTTAGTTGCACTAAATAACCTGACAATTTTTGGCTTAAGAATATGACGTTACCTAATAACGTGTTCTATTCTCCAAGACTTCTACCTGAGTTTTCTTAACCTCTTTACAGGAACTGTGACATTATTATGTTAATGGAGTGATCGCAAAGCTGAAAGCAGCACGGTTCCTATGTCCTCAGGGAGCTGGACAGGAGCAGGGTTTCTTCTATGCTTCTCTTGCGTAGTAGTTAGCATGTCATGTGTCAACATTTCATGTTCTTCTCCCCTGTTTTTCTTTCGACATGGATGGTGTGCTTCTAAGGCTTGGGGAATGTGTTTTCACCAATAATGTAGCTTAGTTGTTTAGACTAGCAGTGGACAGCATCCACATCTTCAATTGCAAAGAAAAGGTACAGAATCAAGTGCAATTGGTTGCTTTGTGGTTGTGTTCGAGATAGTTTTCTTCCCATGCATCTCTTATTTCCAAGTGTCTGATATTCGCAGAAGTGGCAATGTAAGAAATTTCTTCGAAGTCTAGAGAATTCGGTATACTATTTCAGATTACTGCCACAGCATGTTTCCAGCTGTTCTTTGTCTTGATTTCGGATGGCGACACGTTGTTTTTGAAAGCAGACTTGTGATACATGTCACAACGCTTCCAACGCAAATCGATAGAATCGTTACATTTGCATGCACGGGCCATGGATCTAAGCTCGCTGGATTTCAAGACCCAGTAGCATTTCCAATTTTTCTGTGAATGCAACCTGGACACCTCCTGTCTTCTGTGTATGTGTTGAAGAACAATAATCAGTTTATTAATCATGGTTTTAAAGAAAAGAATTCATTAATCATGGAAAAACCATTTTCTTTCTCATCTTCCGTGAGGGTGTTTGGAATTGAAATGTTGTGAGTGTTTATAATAAAAGTGTGGTGAGGTGTGGTTCTCTACAACCATTTAATGCCTAGTTTTTCTTATTTTTTAATAATGTTAATTTGAGTTTAATTTGGGTTGACTGATAAATTTATTAATTGATTTTGACTTATCAAATTCATTATCCGATAAATATAATTACTATAAATAAAACACTACATGAAGTGCCTATTTGAGTGTCTATTACAAGTTATTTTACAAAATATTTTTTAACTTACAAATATATAAAAAATAATATATCTTTTATTTTTATTTTTAACATTAATATTTTAAAACATACAAAAACAAATAAATTTTTTTAATTTAAAACAAAAAGAAAATCAATTTTTTTAGAAATATAGTTAGAAACCAATGACAAACACCAACACCACCAGACTTGACTTGATGAACATCAACAATATCAAACCTAGCCTTAAACATCCTCCCTGTTTCAAAGAAACAACACCAACAACAAGAAGCAATGACGACGATGAAGCTAGTGTTTATTTCTTTGCTGCTCTTGTCAACAGCACCTTATGGCCCTCTCGCTCTTAGAACGCAGCTACCCAGCTTGTCTGGAAGCAGCAACAGCAAGAATTACTTGACCACTCAAGAACACTGGTTCAATCAGACCCTTGATCACTTTTCTCCATTCGTATTTCCTCTCTCTCTTGTTTTCTTTTGATTTTGGTGTTTCGGCTGAAATAGAAATCTATTGTTAAAAAGTTCCTTTCTTTATTGAATATTTCAAGTTTGATCGTTGTTGCCATATTTTCATAATCTAAGTTTACTTAAGAAAATTTGATAATTGGGTTCTTATAATTGCTGAATGTGTAAACTAATTAATAGTCTAGTGATGTTAATACGTGATTAAATGATTCATGTAGTGTGGAATTATAAGAATAGTTGAAGTGATGTTAGTGTGTGATTCATGATTTTGTTCAATTAAAGTTGAAGTTTTGGATAAAATTCTCTGTGGTTTTGAAGAATATGAAATGGGTTTTGAAGGATTGGCATTGAGTGTTAGGTTTGTTTTGGTATTTGCAGGACCATGATAAGTTTCCGCAAAGATACTACGAGTTTCTTGACTACTTCAGGATTCCTGATGGTCCCATATTTTTGGAAATTTGTGGGGAGTCTTCTTGTAACGGGATAGTCAATGACTACATCAGTGTAAGTTTATAGTAGTTCTTAAGTAGCATTAAAGGATGTTTTGGTTGTTAGTGCTTGATTGTGTTTATAGGCAATTTTTAAAGTTCATTGAAAAATAAATGAAGAAAAAATTATGGGTGTTTTTCGATGTTGTCACCATGATAAGATTTGTTTTGAAAACTCAACTTTTAGTGTTCTTGGTATACTAAGTCATGAAAACTTAAACTAGACCTTGTTACCTTGTATAGGTTTTGGCAAAGAAGTTTGGAGCAGCTGTGGTTTCACTTGAGCATCGTTACTATGGAAGAAGTATGCCTTTTAAATCAACAACAACTGAGAATTTGAGATTTCTTTCGTCTAAACAGGCGCTATTCGACTTGGCTGTTTTCCGTCAGTATTATCAGGCAAGTTGTCGAGCAATGTCCTCAACATTTTCTTCACATCAAATTTTAGTTATTGGTGAATGAAACCTGTATTGAGTTCAACCGTTTGAGATGCCTCAGTTTCCTTTGATAGCAGTCAATCCAATTCCTAGAAAAAGTACACAATCGTAGTTGTGGAATTTATCCAGTCCTGTGTTTTCCTTTCACTGTGATCAAAATGAAACATGCAATGCTGCATTCTGTTCTAGATATTGATAGCCTTGAGTTATCTTTCTAATTCACTTTTTAACAATACACAATAGCAAGCATGCAGACAAACCACCCACATGTAAAAAAAATATAAATATGCATGTGTCTGGATACATGAATCTGGTATTGTCATGTCTATATGAAGATGTTTGGAAGTATGTCGAAGCAAAAGCCTGAAATGTAGAGAAATAATGCTATTTCTTTCTGATGGAAATTTCCTTGTATATAACAGGGAAACACTTTCCTGTATTTGTAGGTTAAATCTGTCCCAGTAGTTGTCATAATGGCTCTTCATATGCATTGAAGTTTGAAGTTGGTATTATTATTTTCTGATTCTTCGAGGTGCACAGTGATAGTACTATTCATATGCAGGAGTCATTAAACCTGAAGCTCAATAGAACAAGTGTTGAAAATCCTTGGTTTGTTTTTGGTGGTTCATATGCTGGAGCACTCAGTGCATGGTTTCGTCTTAAGTTTCCACATTTAACATGCGGGAGTCTTGCAAGTTCTGCAGTTGTTCTTGCTATTCACAACTTCACCGAATTTGATCAGCAGGTAAACGCAATGTTGATTGTAATCCTGTAAACATGTCCTAATCCATGCCTGTGCTTTTAGTTTGATTCTCTGCAGTGTGTGGAGTTTTGGATAATGCTAGGGGTACTTAAATTTATTACAAAACCTTTTTTACTAAGTGATGTGGAATCTGTTACAAGGAAAGGTTTTCAAATCATGGGATGTGAATCTTATCAAATTTATTGATGCAATGATAATTATAAAATGTATTAACTAATGAATCACCAATCATGCACTGCCATATCTTTTAGTAAAACAATCTTGGTAATAAATTAAGCATCTCAAGCATTATCGTTCGAGTTTTAATTCTTTCTGTTTTTGGATATGTTTCCTCATTTTGAGAATTTTGTCCTGGTGAGATCTTTGATAGAAGACCTTTCTTGTCCCTGTCAATTTTATTTAGATTGGTGAGTCAGCTGGTGCTGAATGTAAAGCTACACTGCAAGAAACTACTCAACTTGTTGAAGAAAGGCTTGCGTCAAATAAACAAGCTGTGAAGACATTGTTTGATGCAGCTGAGGTTTATTTTATCTATCCATATAATAATTCATTATGTGAAAATCTGAAACAATGAGATGAACTACATAATTTATGAGGCTTTGTTTACTTTTATCATTTTGAATGTTCACATTTTACCTGTATTTGCAGCTGGAGATTGATGGCGACTTCCTGTATTTTCTGGCAGATGCAGCTGTTATAGCAGTGTGTGTGATTTCCTTTTTAGTTTTTCTGACTAATACTAATTTCCATATTAATAACATCTACTTTGTGCCAATCCCATCTAGTTTGGATTGGGACTTGGTGGTAGTTGTTTTTTTTTTTTTATAATGACATCTGCATTGTACTTTCTCAGTTTCAATATGGGAATCCGGATATAGTATGCTCCACACTTGTTAAAGCAAAGAACAATGGAGATGATTTGGTGGTAAGATCCAGTTGTTTTCTTGAAATCTATCTTCACATATACATGTATGGACCCATTATTTTAATTGATATAAAGAATATACCAGTTTAGGATAGAGTAATTGGTACCCTCAGTGGTCAAAGCCTGTTACTCCTTGCTTGTTCACTGATGACCTGTGTAGTTTTCAGCCATAGCTTTGTTGGATATTTGCTTTTTCTTAGTACATAGAAGTTGAGAACTTTATCAATCTTGGTACCTGGAAATGACAAGACTCAACTTTGAAATGATGATTGCATTTTGTTATTCAGAAATTCTTTTGATATTATAGGTCCTGTTCAGTAACTAAATGGCAAATTAGACCGTGCAGTTTGAATAATTTAATTGACCATGCTATGGCGATGGTGAGACTGATTGGCTCATCACACTTCTTTGTCTATGGAGTTTTAACTATTTTCCATTGATAATTTCCAATCAATTCTACCCAGACACCAAGTATCTCCCTTCATGTAGATTCCAATAACGTAACAAAATTATTGGACCATTCTTGTAGGAACTACGATGCTACCCCTGCTGAAAATGTTTTCAAGACTTCCTGTCCATTGGCTGCTGTGGTAAAAAGGGGTGTGGTGACATTAGACATATCTTGTTATTGTTATGGGGATTGCTTGACTCTAACATCAGGTTATGACAAAGTACTATTGCTAGAAACATAAAATTTAGACCTATTGACCGAGCAACAGGAATTCCTCTAACATGCTGCTGAAATGTGAGAAATATCAATTGTCACGCAAATAATTAAAGCTGTTAAATATCATGCCCCCCCCCCCCCCCAATTTTTCCGTTCTTTTTTTTTTTTAATCATGGCAGCCTAAATTTTGACTAAATTGTTAATGATTCCACAAGTGGCAGCATGCCTAACTTCCATGTATCACTTTGGATGAATTCCTGCTGCCTTAGGTGGTGGGAAATTTTTGTTCATATGCTGCTTATGTTTTTTGTTACTATAACTATTATTATAATGTTTTCTACCTTCTATGTTCAGTGTGATAATAATTTATTTCCTTATTTTCTTATAATGGATAATAATTTAATTCTAATCATGATGCTGTTGAGACCAAATGGTTTAATATGTTTCTAATGGAAGTTTTATATTGACAAAAAATAATGCAGGAGGCATATGCAAAATATGTTAAAGAGTATTATCTTGGAACTTTTGGCTCCAGCGTTCAGACATATAATCAGAAGTATTTGAAAGACACTTCTCTTAATAAACATACTGGTGATCGATTGTGGTGGTTCCAAGTTTGCACTGAAGTAGCATATTTTCAAGTGGCACCCTCAAATGATAGTATTCGCTCTTCAAAAGTCGACGCAAGGCATGCTTTCAATTATCTTCCATACACTAATATGTTGTTCCAAGTGTCTTTAGACTCTCCATATGCTTTTTGTGCTGAGTTTATTATGCTTTTTTCCTGGGTGACCTCACTCTACATGATTGTTGGCCGTGTATGTTGCAGATACCATTTGGACCTTTGCAAGAACGTCTTTGGAGAGGGTATCTATCCTGAAGTTGATGTAACGAATATATATTATGGAGGCACCAATATTTCAGGTCCAGAATTCACCTTTATTTTTATTCTTAAAAGCTTAATTTGGATAGAAAATCTATTAATATAGGCATATTTCTATCTATAATTATTTCAAATTTGAAATAAAGATTAAAATGTCTAATTTTCTTTTTCGATATTTTCTTATACTGAATCTGTGCAAAAGGATTATTCATCTCTTGGAGATGGAGTGCTTGTTTTCACACAAACACCGAGTATCTAGTCCATAAGTAAAGTCATATGTACTGGATAGTATGCTAAGTAGACACTACAGGTCATTGATGGGGTTGATTGTCTAGAAAATTGCCATTGACTGTGTTCATAAACTTTGTATCTTGCAGGTTCAAAAATTGTTTTTGCAAATGGGTCTCAAGATCCCTGGCGCCATGCGTCGAAACAGACCTCATCCCCGGATAGTGAGTTTCCAACTGTTTGTTTGAGAATTTGATCTTGGAAAATGGGGGAAAGAGCAATTGCTCTGGTGGGAAATCATTTTTTTCCAAGTGGAACTTTTAGAAATGTCAAAAACTCCTTGAAATAATTTTTAATCAGTTCTTGAGCCATCTGCTAGCGCTTGATAAATTTCTAAGTGGCAATCAGCATCATCCTTCTGCTTGAACCTGATTGTATTTGGATTTCCACCCTTGAGATCCAAAATTTGGTGTGATTGTTGTTTTTCTTTATCAATCATCTTTTCTGGTCTGGATGTCTGGTATTACTGCTCTTTTGGTTTTTAGATTAGTCATTCATACTCAAATTGCTTAGTAACCCTTGTTATGCATAACCACCACTTAATGTTACATGTCAAGGCATCTGGGAAATGTATTTATTTGAATGCCTTTTCTTGCTCACTGAAATGCTTCTTTTAAACTTTTCAGTGCCTTCCTTTTTAATCTCTTGTCACAACTGCGGTCATTGTACTGATATAAGAGGATGTCCACAGACTCCTTTGAGCCTTGAAGGTACGTGTTAGTTTGCACTTGCTATTATCCCAAGCAATTTGGAATTTCTGATAGCTGTTAAAAGCCATCGATATGGACCATAAAAAAATTTAGACAGTTGTTAATAAACTGTACATCCGATAACTTTCCTTCAAATTATGCTGGAATATATATCCTTGGCTCTTGTCCTATTCGCTGCCTATTGCTTTCTGGTTCAACTTTCCGACACATTCATTTTATGTAACAGGTAATGCTCGGAACTGCAGCTCCCCTGAAGCAGTTGAAAAGGTCAGGCATCAGATCATAGAAAAGATGGACTTGTGGCTCTCTGAGTGTCGTGCTGGTAGTTGGAGCTTCATGTGACGCTATTTACAGCACAAACACTTGTTTTATTTTTATTTTTCCAAGTTCTTTTTTCCATATCATTGCGATCGCAAGTAAAAGTTGTGAGAAATAGATTACTGCAAATAAAATTTCAGTAAGTAAATACTGAAATGTTTGTGTATAGAATATTGAAAACTTATGTTCAGTCACTGACCATTAATTTCTACCAGGTGAAGTATCTCTGAAACCGACAAGTGAATTAAAACGGTGGATGTTTTGTGCCTACAAAATCATGCATGGCTGGGAGTAGAAAAGAGTTCGAATTTTTCACACAACGTTTTTAATTCAATGAACTGCTTGCGAGCTCATTGTTCACGGGTTTGCAATCAACCAGTTAACTAACGAGATCACCAAATCCAAAAGCAATTCATGCATTTTTATACCTTCCAATCTCCCCAATGATAAAAATTAAAAATAAACGGGCTTTACATGACGATGAAAGTTTAAAGGAGCTCTGCTAGAAACTTTGATTGAATTTAATTAATATTCCAGAAAAAAAATAAAAATAAAAATAAAAACATGGTTGCTTAAGGTTTTATAAATAAAAACATAAGAATAAATTATATTTCTCGAAGTGAAAAAAACTGAAAATACATAAATCAAAGAGGCACAAACTTGTTTAGTTGGACAAAAACGAATGAATTTTTATATTTTTAAAATAGAAAGAATATGAAACATTAATTGTACACGACTTTGACCTGCATAAATTGTCTGCCTGCGCAATCTTACAATGGGAAACAAACCATATATATATATATATATATATATAGTCTGACAAATCGTAAACTAGGAGACACAAAGACACATACCTGACTTGTTGCTAGAGATAAGACGCGAATCTATTCAACAGGACAGGAAGAGAAGACAGCAAGAAGAAGAAGAAGAAGCAATGGAAATGATGAAACTGGCTTTCATGTCCACGTTTCTCTTTTTCGTGCTTTTCTCAACATCTCATGCCTATCTCGCACCTCGTACGTTGCTTTACAGCTTCTCTAAAAGCAGCACCAACAGCAACCGCTCCTTGACCACTAAAGAACTCTGGTTTAACCAGACGCTTGATCACTACTCTCCATTTGTATCTTTCTCTCCCCCTCTCTTGCTTTCTTTTAATTTTGATGTTTTACTTGAAATAAAAATATGGGTTTCCTGTTTAGAATTTAAAGCTGTTTTCTCCTTAAAAATGGGTTATTTTAAAGTTTGTTTCTTGAATAAATCTTTGAAGTTTACTGAAGAAATTGGGTTCTTTTAATTTTTATAAAATGTATAATTGATTGGTTGGTGATGTTAAAGTGCAGTTAAATGGTTCATTTAGTGTGGAATTCTAAGAATTAGTTGAAAATTGAAATGATGTTAATATGTGATTGAGTGATTCTCTTAAAGCCTAGGTTTTGAATAAAATTCAGTGGTTTTAAAGAAATGTGAAATTGGGTTTGAAGGATTGGCATGGTATTTTGCAGGATCACCATAAGTTTCAACAACGGTATTATGAGTTTCTTGACTACTTCAGAATGCCTGATGGACCCATCTTTTTGAAAATTTGTGGGGAATCTTCATGCGATGGGATAGCCAATGACTATATCGGCGTAAGTTTTGGTAGTTTTTGAGTGGTATTAAGGGTCTTCTGGTTGTTAGTACTAGAGTCAATTTTTAATAAAGTGCATTGCCTATTGAATGGGGAGCAAATTACGGTTTTTGTCGACGTCTTATCACTGTAAGAGTGCATTGATGATTTACAACCTGGCAGTGTACTAGGTGTGCTCGATTGATGATAAATTAAACTAGACCTTGTTGTTTTATATAGGTTTTGGCGAAGAAGTTTGGAGCAGCTGTGGTCTCACTTGAGCATCGTTACTATGGAAAAAGTTCACCCTTCAAATCAACAACAACAGAGAATTTGAGATATCTTTCATCTAAACAGGCACTCTTTGACTTGGCTGTTTTTCGTCAGTATTATCAGGCAAGTTGTTGTGCAATTTCCTGGAATTTTTCTTTTTCACATCAAGATTATTTCAAGGTAGAGGCGTTCTGTATTGAATCTGACCATGTGCTATATGTCATTGTCCTTCAAATATAATCTATCCAATCCAATGAAGAAGTTTAGAGTTGTGGTTTTGGAATTATTCTAGCCCTGCATTTTCATTTTGCTCAATCAAAATGTAAATTTCAATTCTCCATTTATTTTTCGAGACCTTGATTGGCTTCAGCTATCTTTCTACTTCGTATACATGTGCAGGGATACTTGAATGTAGTATGGTTGTGCAAAAGCATGCCTAAGAAAAAGTCTGAGATGTAGAGAGACATTAATATTTATTTGGGATGCTAATTAATTCCCATATGCATAACAGGGAAACTAAGCCTTGTCTACAGGTTTAAATTTGTCCCAGAAGGTGTCATAATGGCCTTTCATATGCATTAAAGTTGATGTTAATATTTTCCTATTCTTTTGAGGTGCATGGTGATAGTTCTGTTCTTTTTTTTGCACCCAACTCTTTTTCTTTTTTTTTGTATGCTTTCTAATGCAGGATTCCCTAAACCTGAAGCTCAATAGAACAGGCGTTGAAAATCCTTGGTTTGTTTTTGGTGTTTCATACTCTGGAGCTCTTAGTGCATGGTTTCGTCTTAAGTTTCCACATTTAACATGTGGGAGTCTTGCAAGTTCTGCAGTTGTTCTTGCTGTTTACAACTACACTGAATTTGATCAGCAGGTAAACACAATATTTATTATACATCCTGTAACCATGTCCTGATGCATGTTTGTGTGTTTATTTTGATTGTCTTCCATACATTGATTTTTAATCCTTTGTTTTTTGGATATGCTTCTTTCACATCATGAAATTTTTGTCATGATGAAAGACCTTTCTGTCCTTTGCCATTTTATTTAGATTGGTGAGTCTGCCGGGGCTGAATGTAAAGCTGCACTACAAGAAACTACTCAACTTGTAGAAGAAAGGCTTGCATCAAATAAAAAAGCAGTGAAGACCTTGTTTGATGCAGCTGAGGTTTGTTTTATCGATCCTTTAATAATACAAACAAAATAATGAGATGAAATTCACACTTTATGAGACTTTCTTTACACTGATCATCTATGTTAATGTTTTGTGTGTATTTGCAGCTTGAGATTGATGGTGACTTCCTGTATTTTCTGGCAGATGCAGCTGCTATAGCGGTGTGTGTGATTTTCTTTTTATTTTTGTTGCCTAGTATGAGGTCTTCATGTTAATGATATTCACTGCCATACCTTTTCAGTTTCAATATGGAAATCCGGATAAACTATGTTCCCCTCTTGTTCAAGCAAAGAAGGATGGAGAAGATCCGGTGGTAGGCTCCAGTTTATTTTCATCTATCTCCGTGGTCAAAGCCTGTTACTCCTTGCTTATTCACTAATGATCCATCTAATTCTTGATCCTGGCTTTCTTGGATGTTGCCTTTTCTTTTTTTGTGGATGTTATCATGTCGAGAACTTTATCAATTTTGGTGCTGGCAAGTTCAAACTATGAGATGTGATGATTGCATTTTGTTGTTTAGAAATTCTTTTGATAACGTTGATTGTACATGGCATCCTATTCAGTGATTAAATGATGAATTAAGCTATCCAGTTTGAGCAGTAGTTGGCCATGCTGCAGCTTTGGCGAGTCTGATGGATTCCAAGTTCAGTAGATTGATCATCATGCTTCAACGTATATGCTGTATAAAAAGGTTACCCATGATAATCTCCAATCAGTTCTACCTGGATATCAAGTATTTCCCATCATGTAGATTCCAATGCCTGAAATAGAATTGTTGGTTTAACAATCCCCTAGGAAGATCATCTGCTAAAAATGTTTTCAAGACTGCCCTTGTGCGTTGGCTGCAGTGGTAAAGGGGTGTGGTGGCTTTAGGATTGGTTAATATATGAGATTATTCGTTTCCTTTTTATAATGATTCTACCTTTTTTGTTCAACATAATGTATTGGTGATGATCAAATTTACTGGCGAATCATGAGGCCATCTCTCCATAGTCCCTGGTTGTTTAATATGCTTTTAATGGCACTTCAAAATGCAAATACAGGAGGCATATGCAAAATATGTTAAAGAGTATTATGTTGGAAGTTTTGGTGTCAGCATTCGAACATATGATCAAAGGCATTTGAAAGACACTACTCTTAATGAGAATACTGGTGATCGGTTGTGGTGGTTCCAAGTATGTACAGAAGTAGCATATTTTCAAGTGGCACCCGCGAATGATAGTATTCGCTCCTCACAAGTTGACACAAGGTATGTTTTTATTTGTATGCATTAATATGATTAGTGTGTGTGTGTTTAGACTCTCTGTTCACTTGTTATGCTGTTTGGTTTATGATGCTCCTTTTGTGCACAATCTCACTCCGCAGAATTGTTGGTCATATATGTTGCAGATATCATTTAGATCTTTGTAAGAAGGTATTTGGAGAAGGCATCTATCCTGAGGTTGACACAACTAATATATATTATGGGGGCACAAATATCGCAGGTCTGTGCATTGACCTCTCTTTCCTTGAATATTTTTAATTCTTATCTCTGCACGAGGATCATTTCTCTGGGAGATGGAGGTGCTTGTTTCGCACTTGATCTCTGAGTAGACCCAGAAGCAAGGCCACTTGTACTAAATAAAAAAGCAAGTTCTGAAGAGATAGGCGTTTGATTTCTGAAATGATTACGTCCATTCAGGGATGGATTTAGCCCCCCAACACGCTCACACACACACAAAAGAAAGAAAAGAAACACACTGAAACAAAAAGCCTTAAATGCACTCCTGAAAAAACTTGCCTATTAAATTGTTTTTTCATAGCTTTTGTATCTTGCAGGTTCTAAGATCGTTTTTACAAATGGGTCTCAAGATCCCTGGCGCCATGCATCAAAGAAGATTTCATCTCCTGATAGTAAGTTTCTAACTACTTAATCTCTTTTGCGTGGTTTATTTTTCATCATCTTTCCAAGTCTGGTGTGTCTGAATGCTTGGTACGAATATTACTGCTACTAGGCATATCTTCATAAATGGCTTAATGACTCAATATGCAGAACTACCATGCAAACATTACGTGTAATATATTTTGGGAAATGTATTCATAATCATACGCTTACTTGTTCACTGAAATGCTTCTTTTAACATTCCAGTGCCCTCCTTTGTGATGTCTTGTCATAATTGTGGTCATGGAACTGATATGCGAGGATGTCCACAGTCTCCCTTCAACATTGAAGGTATGTTCTAGTCTGTGCTGCCTATTATCGTATAAGATTATGGCACTGTATATTAATCTAGTTTCATTGTCATCTCAAGCAATTCAGATAGTCTTAGAAACCATTAATACGGACCTTAACAAAATTTAGACTGCTGTTCAACAATAAATTGTATATCTGACAGCATTTTTAATAGCATTCCTTCAAATCATGCTGGAAATCGTATCCTTGTTCCTTGTACTGTTTGCTGGGAATTGCTTGCTGCTTATCAACTGACATTGTTATTTTAAATTACAGGAAATGCTCGGAATTGTGGTTCCCCTGATGCAGTTGAAAAAGTAAGGCATCAGATCATAGAAAAGATGGACTTGTGGCTCTCTGAGTGCCATGCTAGCGGTAGGAGTTCCATGTGATGCTATTTATAGCAGAGACGCATATATTTATAACACGGCTGAGTAACTAACCTTTATCTCATGTATTACCTTCTTAACAGATGTTTAGTTCCTCATCTATGAAATGTATTGCCAGCACGATTGTCATCTTGTCTTCCCTGGAACCCAAGTGTGTAGCAAATGGTAGTTATGATCAAACTTGTTTTATTTATTCTCCAAATGTTACTTTCACCTTAAATGCGACAGCCAACTATAATGAAGTGCAGGAGGAATTACAACTGTTAACATATTCAACCTCTCCTAATGTCAATCTTTTGTACTGTCGCTGTGTTTCTGGTCTCTAGCTTTTCCCGCAGTTTTGCTGCTCTAATTAGAGTGGACTGTGGGGCTGTTTGTGAGTGGTGAATGATTGTTTTTTAAAGTTTTTTTTTTTTTTAGAAATACATTAAAATATTATTTTTTTTATTTTTAAAAAATTTATTTTTGATATAACAAAATAAATCAATTTAAAAATACAAAGAAAAAATCAAATTCCAAACATCTAAAATCTAATGAAAAACAGGTTGAAACTCCTTTATTTCACAGATCTTTTGGTTGTCTTTTGGTTCTCCTTGGTTTCTGTGTCTCGGTGTTTTTTCTGGCTAATCCTCCTAGTTTTGTATGTTTCTTTTGTTGTCTCTGACCCTTAAGAGTGTGTTTTAGGGTTTATTTAAAATTGTGGTAGTGGTTATAATTTAAAGTGTTTTTTATTTAAAAATATATTAAAATATTTTTTTATTTATTAAAAAATTATTTTTAATATCAAAACAATCTAAAAATATTAAAAAAAAAATTAAAAACTTGAGAAAATATGGTTTTAACTATGTTCTCAAATAAGCTAGCCTTTTTATATTGTTGCTGTATAGTTTTGTTGGTTTTGGATTGTCGTTGGTTGGTTTTGGATTGTTGTTGGTTAGTTAGATAAGGTATTTTACATTATTTATTTTTAAAATATATTAAAATAATATTTTTTATTTTTTAAAATTTATTTTTAATCACAAATTAAAATAATTAAAAAACACAAAAAAAATATTTTTAAATAAAAATAAATAAATAAATTTTTAACAAATAATATTTTTACAACAATGTCAATCACACTCTTAAGTCTAGGCCCAGGTGCTGATTTGTTGGCTTTGGCAGCTGAAGGGCGTTGTCTCCGCCAAGTCTTTTTTTCTCTTGTTGGTTCTGGTCTCTCCTCTCCTACCTGGCTGGCGCATTTTGCCTCTCGGAGGTTTTTTTCGATAATACTGTCTCGTGGCGTATAAATAAATAAATTAGGCAAGTATGATGTAAAACTGGTGAAAACACAACAGTGTTGATGTTGTCAATTGAAAGGAAAGAAAAAGAAGAGGACCAGTAATGATTAATGTTTTCTTGGACACCAGAGACTTCTGTTGAATACTTCATTGCTCCTTTATAATACGTTTCTTTGCCCAACATTTGGCAACATGATGTGTTCTTTGGATGCCACTCTCAAAAATCTCTTGAAGCCCCCGTGTGTTTACTTCCCTCTGGAGGAATATGGAGTTCATTGAATCCCATCGAGCCTTTATTTTTAAGTTCTTACTAAGTTTTAGGTCTCTAAGTTGATTTGCATTTTCAGGTTTCGTTAGCCCTGTTGTTGGCGTGGATAACTCAATTGGCATTTTATAATTCCCGTCTTCTGAATCTGCAAGGCTTAGGTTTGAGTCTCTTGTAAACGAAAAATACATTCCATAGGCAGAAAACTCTGCAGCAACAGCATAAAAAGGCTGAGATCCAGATTTATTGGTTTTCGATCCATTTTTTTACAAAACTGGATCTTGTGTGCCAAATGTTCACCTTTTCCGTACCTAAGCTTAATGATCCAGATTTAAAAGCGATGAGATTAAGAGATCAGAACTCTCAGAATAGCAATCCATCGGCATTTAGACTCCACATTACAACGATTAAATTTTGTTTTTAAGCATATAATGTCTCCACGAATTCTCCGTATCATGAATTACAAGTCACTTGAAGTACGAGTTATGAACAAAAAAGGCTCCTCCAAGGATAAGATAGAGAAGGGGTTCATCATCACCGTGTCTACTTTAGAATTGGTTCCAACAATTTAATAGGAATAGTTTTTGACATACATTCCTTTCGTGGCTTCATCAGACTCTCCTTCACCTGTGTATTTGCCAAGCTGAGCAAAAGAGTTGGCCTTTGCTCTAACAAGCAGAGCATCTTGAGCTGCCTTCACATTCTCCGGTCTCCCTCCCCATGTCTTGAGGCAAGTGTTTTGAAGAGCTCTTGCATATGAGAATGATACATGCCATGGGTTGGGAGCTTGGTTCATTGCATTCAAGTTCAACGTAGCCTCCACTTCAGATTGCCCACCGGACAAAAACTGACAACAAGAACAATTCAACAATTTAGCAGCTAAATCAGTGGCAAGTGTGTGTATGAATATTTTTGTCTCTGCGTGTTTGAGATAGTTTTCAGTCACAGACCATGATTCCAGGAACAGCTGGGGGGACTCTTCGTTGGAGAAGCTTGAGAGTGTATTCAGCAACCTGCTCTGGTGTGGCCTTGTCCTTGCACTCTGCACCAGGAGTGACCATGCTGGGTTTGAGGAGGATACCTTCAAACATGACATTGTTCTCGGCAAGGTAGAAGAACACCTCAGCCCAAACTTTCTGAGCCACTTCGAAATTTCTGTCAATCCCATGTTCACCATCAAGCAAAATCTCAGGTTCCACAATTGGGACCAATCCATTGTCCTGCAAAATAAAAGGACCAACTTAATCGCATAAACACCACCAAAAAACCAGATGATGATCATGTCAATAATATATCTGATATCGTTATTACCTGAGAAATGGCAGCATAGCGAGCTAGACCCCAGGCAGCTTCCTTCACGGCAAGCGCGGATGGACCATTGGGAATGCTCACCACAGTGCGCCTGTTATATCATATTAAAACATTCTAATTTAGCAGTGACTGGTTAAAGCAATCACGATGTTACATAAATGAAAGAGTTCAACAGAACTTGATAGATGAAACCAGGATGCATACCATTTGGCAAAACGAGCACCTTGTTGGTAGTAAGCAGCAGATCGAGAGGCAAGGCCATCAAGACCTTGGCACCATGACTCGTCGTTAGAGCCAGCTAAAGGAACCAAACCCTGTAGTTTCCAGCTCTCAATTGTTACCGAAATCATAATTTTTTACTATCTAGACATAAACCATTGAAAAGGAGTGGATCTCACCTTGTCAACCTTGATACCAGGAACAATATTTTGCTCAACAAGCACATCAACTATTTTCCTGCCATCAGTGGTTGATTGGTAGAGAGTCTCCTCAAAGAGAATAGCACCTGAAATGCACTCGCCAAGGCCAGGAACAGTAACGAGCAGTGTCCTATATGCCTGGCGATTAGCCTCAGTGTTCTCAAGACCGATTGAGGCTAGACGCTTTCCGCAAGTGGCATTAGACTCATCCATGGCCAATATTCCACGGCCAGGAGATGCAACAGTTTTCTGCACATAATTCCACAATCTCATAATCATGTAAAAGCCCATTTCCTGAATTCTGATTTATTGTTTTTGACAAAAGCTGAAATCTAAAGCTTAGTTTTCCTGTCAGGACTGAAAATATGACTCATCTCTAGTTACATTCATAAATGAAATTTTATAAGCTTATAAATCTGTTAACTAGAAAGCCTAAAGTAAACTTCTTAAGAGTTGTGCAGTGTGCTTTCCTCTGTGCTTTTAAATATGTAAGGTAATGGAAGAGGCAAGACTATAATGGATGGTGTGTTAACACATACCGCAGTCTTGACAAGCTCATCAGCATATGAGCCAGCACGAACTGAGAGTGCAGAGGGTGCAACCGAGTGGCATCTAACCAAAGAGACTGAAGGTTGGCGAATGGTCTGACCCTTGACCCATTCTGGCTTGTCTAGAACTGGGGAAATCTTGAGGAGAGAAGCGGAGGCCATTTTCTATCAAGGTTGTAAGAACGAAGTTCTAATCTACTCTCCTCCTCTCTTTCCCTCAAGCTCCCCAGTGCTCTCTTTAACACAAACAACTTGGTCTTCTTCATAGTATTTATAGTTCTACTCTGGTATCCCATTTGAGGTTGTAATGCAATGGCCAATCAGTGGCTGCCAAGTCGGATGATAATAGTTTTATTTGTCTAGATGTTTATGTGGCTGATGTGGGACGTCTTCGTTCTCGTGGTACAACATCGGTCTGCAAAATCAACGGTTTTGTCTTCTCAAATTTGTAAAAGCAGAATAATTTGAATCCCAAATAAGCCATAAGGAAATTAGGATCTTTCGAGGATTGAATGATGACTTCAAGGTTAGTGAAGTATGAAACGATTGCTTCTTACTTTTGGCCATTCTGCTAGCTAGCGAGTCTCCTAGTCCTAAAAGGCAAGATTTACAGTACATGGCTTTTAACGCTACAAATTGTGTTGAGATCACTTGCACTGACAAAAATACAGGAAAAATATGATATGCCGCAGCACGTATTGATACAAAATCTGTATAGCAAGGGTGGTTATGAGTTCGCAAGTCTTACAGGTTAATCATAATCCTGCAATCTGCACACACATATTTTCGCCTACAGAAAAAATCATTTACAGATCGGTTGTAACCATGCGTGCAAATGCCAAGTTGCAGATATTCGCAAGATGGACCACTGAAGCCATGAAAACTGCTGCTACGAGTCAAATCTCTACCATCTAATCAGTCTATGAGAAAACAAGTGACTGGTTTAGATTCTTCCCAAAAAAGCAAATGTATCGCCAATCCTTTGAGTCCACAGAGCAAAGAGCAAATCACATAACACGACATGGCAGGAGCCTGTCAAGAGACCAACAATGGTCCATAAAGATCCTCATGATCAGGCTACAAAAAACGAAATTAGACCACCCTCAACCACCAATTGCAGGAGCACCTTACAGCTTTAAGTGAACAAGTCGACAAAAACTCTTACATCGATAAAAAAAAATCTAAGCCCCCAACACGAATTTTCCACAGGCATGCTTAGGGGAGAAAGATTCCTCATATTCCACAACGATTCTATAACAAATGCAGAGAAAGAACACGAAATGTAATACTTGTCCATATGATGGATACACCTCCATTTACATTGATGGCAAAACAACAGAACAGTCATACACACCTTCTCTTCCTATTTTGGGAGGCTCATTGAAAAAAACTAACACTCACTATAAGCATCATTGCTATGGTTAGAAAGACGATCTGGCTTAAAGCAAAAATGCACAATTGATGACCCACTTATCAATAACACCCATTCCAACAAAATTGCAGCCTTGTATTGGGAGCTTTTACTGTAGAATCTGGCACTACTTCAAGTAAGTAGATGAAACCCAAAGTAACACATAAGTTATCAATGATGTAATCACTTCAAAACTCCTTGGTCCTTTAACCAATGGCAACGGTGGAATCACAGATACCATCAAGAAGGTTCCCAACAGCCATGCAAAAATAAAAGATCCAACCCTGCACCACAGCAGTGAATGATCCATGACATAGTTACTTTTTGAGGAATTCAGGTTTGAACAGTAGAGAAGATCAACAATGAATTAAGAAAAGAGAATAAGGGTACTTTGGTGTTCTGAAACCATTGAGCAGAATTCTGGACAAACTCATGATTGAAAAATAATTAGAAATGAAATTTTGTTTTCATTAGTACACCAGCTTTGGCGTCAATGAAAAAGATGGGTTTGTTTTGAAAATTTCCCTAGAATGAGAATGGTAAAAAAAAACTACCTTAAAAAAAAAAAAAAGACAAGTATCCAACAGATGAGTGAGCGCAGATTTAACAAGGAGAAGAAAAGAAATGAAAGACATTGTCCACGTACCCGTAAAGAAAAGCCCACAATTTGCTTTTCAGCCGATCATGTAAAAAATATATAGTAGCGATCAAGGAAATGGCTACCTGAAGGGTTGGACCTTCTTCAGTTGGAAAGAGAAAAGTCAGAGCACCCAGTACTAAAAATGCAATTGCTGATTTAATAATAACATTTGTTGATGGAGTCTGGAACCTGCTTATGACAAACTGCATAAAACGAGACTGCTTCATTTCCCTAGCTTTTTTCTTGAAGTCTATTTTTGGGTTCTTCCTGTCGTAAAACTTCTGCATGATTATTTTGTCATGAGCTGATTCAATCGCATCCACACTTGGTTTGTGCCCACCATACTGATTAATAAGGAATTTCCTTGCAGCTTGAATTTCATCTTCAGAAGCCTCCCTGCTTATTCCAAGTCGTTTGTATGGATCCCTTACATGGATTCTCGGGAAAACAACTGAACTTGCAGAGATGGTTGTAAACAAAGATTTAGGGAGTGAATGGTGCTAAATTCTTACAATTTCTAATGAACCACATCAATTAACTTAGGGCACAGAAATCAAACACTAGTAACTAAAACAGAAAAGGAGTGGAAACTTCAACAAGCCTTTATTGACCCACAACACAAGCATGAGCACGAACTAACTAGTATCTATGAATGAATAGTACATCCATTTCTTACTTTCTGAAGGTGCAAGCAAGCATAATATCTCAAACAGTCATTTTGTTTTCATACACTTTCTAGCATTTGGTATAAGATAAGTTAACAGTGTGAAAGAACACTCCATGCATGGTTATTCACGACTCGAATAAGCCATGCAATGCAAGACATTGGCTCCACTTTGCTAAAACCAAACTGTTCATAACAGGTGCAAACTCATATCATCTCCAGACATCTGGAATGTTCTGAAGTTTTTCCCTGTAAGTATTCTTCGTGCCTGTTTCCAGGGATAACATGATTTCATAAGTATGGGCTAAGCAAATGCCTCCACCAGTTAGTGTGTTAAGCAAATTGTGATTTTCTAACTCATTCTAACAAAATTGCTGAACACAAAATCAGCTAAGATATCACTCTATTCTGTCGAAAAGACAAACATTGAGCTCTCACCAAATCCATTTTCTCTTTAAGACATAAGTTAGGATGACCATCATAAATGTTAACATGATCCATCTTCAGACAAGAAGATTCTCCAGTTAACAAGCACTCACCATGAAAACCCTTTGATCTAACAACCAGCAGTTAAATGTAAGTCCCAAAGCCAACGTACAGATTATAAAAGTTCAAATGATCAAGAAAGAAAATATTACCTGATCGATCATTGGTCATATCACTGCCATAGGAAGCATCCATTGCACATTTAACCAAGTAAGTTTCCTTTACATTACATCTCTGTACAGAACCAGCCAAATAACTTCTGCGCAATTGCAACAAGCAGAAAAAAAAAAAAAAAAACAAGTATCAGAGTGTACAAAATCTTCTGAATGAATTATAATGCTTGATAATAACCCATAGATACCTTTTGGGACCAAGCAATTTAACATTGTCTGTAGGTTTCTCAGCATTCAGAAACGCTGAATCTCGTCTAGACGGAGTCCTCTGGCCATGTAATGGTATCCGTAGACAGCATGGATTACCGGTGAGTCCAGACACAAACATCTTTACACTGCCACGCCAAGCTCACAATAAATGAACCACCATATCAAATATGACACCACCAGTCACCACTCACCAAAGTCATCTTTTTTTATCTCATTTTTTGTTTCTGGGTCACCAATTTGAATCAAGATAAAGCACTTCTCATTATTTTTTTATAGCAAAAACCTCGCAAAGACCCACAATTATCCCCTATAAAAATCAAACTATCTTATGACTACACATAATTTAATTCTTTATAAAAAAAAGTTAAAAACTCATTTCCATTTCTACATTTTTGGGTATAAAGCAAACAAATAAATAGCATTACAGTAACCAAGACTAACAAAAAGCAAAACAAAGAAAGGAGAAAAGGCTTTAATTGCAGTTATGCTCACAATCTTTGCTTGGAAAAGCAAAATCCTTGACTTTGAAAGATTGAGGATAAGGTTAAGGTTAAGTTACCTGAATTCGGGATTAGAGAGGAGTGAAAAATTTGATCTTGTATCGTCTGAGCTGCCGCTGCAACGGATACGGAGAGAAGCGAGAAGAAGATAGGTCCTAAAACCTGCTCAATTGGAGTGAGTTAAAAAGAAGTTAATAATTAGCGTGTGATATTGTGATTAGCCTCTTTTAAACATCTTCTCACTTGGAGAGGTTTTAATTCAACGATGTCGTTTTCGTATTGCTTACGTAAGATATTGGAAAAGTTAAAAATTCCGTTGCCGGGACTTGAACCCGGGTCGCTCGGGTGAGAGCCGAGTATCCTAACCAACTAGACTACAACGGATTTGTTGGTAATCTATAAATATATTATTTTATAAACGTTTTTCCATGATTAAGGTGACTTTCCCAGCTGACTTGCCCTGGTATGCAGTACAATTGCAGGTCCCTTCCAGAGTTTTCCAAAGCATTGCTCTTCTGAGGACAGTTCCAGTTTCCAGACATGAGGGTGTTCGAAATTAGAAACTTCAGGGTTCAGACAGCAACTTTCTTTTTTACAATGACGACTTTTTCATGCTTCTCACCATATGTCATCCCTCTACTCTCTGAACATTCGAATAAAATCTGCTGTTGCCTATGCCCATCCAAATAATTCTCATCGTTCAGTTCTGTAATCCTGTTCTTTCTCGTTGTAACAAAACAATTTCCCTGAACTTCTTTTCCTTCATTTTCTTTGCTATTGCTCCTTCCATGTGTTGATTGACACATTGAAGGAGCTCCGGCACCTTGAACGAACTTCGCATTGCCTCCAGGTGATACAAGATCAACTTCTGTTTGAGCCTTAGCTTCCAAGTTTGTGAAATCCTTCCTGCAGTTCAACCATGCAAACTATCCAGAATAGATGAGCCCTCTTTCACTACATCCCTGTGATGTGAAAAATGAATTAGAGAATCTCTGGAAAAAACAGACTTCTTCTCCCTTAAGACCTACCAAAACAACCTCATGCTGAAAAGAAAGGTGTTGGCCATAAAACCTGCCAAACATGTCATAGCTAACCTGAGAGACACGAAACAACATTATTACAGATTAATTAACCGGTTTAGGTTTCTTCGCTTCAGTGATTTTATTCCGAAAGAATATCACAGTGAAAACTACAAAATTTCCTTCCTTTTCTTTACTACCTCTTCGATGCCAGCACGCCCATCTCTCCAACACTCAGAGTCAATTTCTTCAAGGAAAGAGCCTCCAAAATCTTCACAGGTATACAAAACAAAAGACTCGTACTGTTAACCAGGAAACAAGTTTCTTATATCAGGTGGCTCTGCAAGAAAAGAAACCATAAAAACACAATCTTCACACTACTTTATGACTTCGTAACATACCCAGTTCAGATTTAAACAAAATAATGAAATCAGTGGACATTTTTACTCGAGAAAATCTATACGTACCAGAAAGGTGTAGCGAGAGAGAAGATTTATGAATCTCTCATTGGGGTTTATTTTCTGATTTTACAATCTAATGGGGCCGTTTGGCGTCTGATTTTTCTTAAAAATAAATAGTGGGCATTTGCCGGAAATATCTTAAGCCGAAGCCTAATCTATTAGGACAAGCCCAAGCTCAATACATCTTCGTTTGAGCCTGCCGTCAAGCCCATTTCCAAAGTTTTTTAGATATATTAAAAAAAAGGAGTTTCCAGGTTATTTTTTAAAATACCACATCATAAAAATATATTTTTCCTTATTATTTTACTTTATATCTAGGATATTAGACGCATAATAATTATATATAGCTTTTCTAGAGCTTATTTTAAGTTAAGTTTCAATTTAAATTAAAAAATGCATTCACCTAATAAAATCTAATTGATCAATTTTTAATAACTCGGATGATTTAACATCAAAAAAAAATAATAAAAATAATTTATACAGGTTGCCCTTATGGTACACATATTGACCTAATGAACCAAACCTTTTTCCAAATCAATTTTCATATCATAACATTAAAAGCATTTTTTATGTTTCCTTTTTATGATATTAGGTATTTTTTATATATATTTAAATTAATTATTCACACAGATTATAAAACACAATTTTTAACCTTAAATTTAAAAGAAAACAATAAAGTTTTCATAACCTTAACTCTTCACTTGAAAAAATAGATTCAATATTAAAATATGTAATATTTGTTTTTATGATCAAGCCATGTTTTTTTAAATATTACCATAAAAAAATGGTAATATTTAAAACAAAATTTAAAAAAATAAAAAATAAATACTTTTTAGATATATTACTAAAAAAAAAAAACACTTTAAAATCAATCATTTTATAAATAACAAACCATACCTCACATGGGTCCTCAAATGATTGCTTTCCCTAGAGTTGAATTAATACGGTGCCATGCTTTTCAATATGCTTATGTAGGATACCCATTAGGACCATAATTTATGAGGAACATAGTTTTGTCATCTTCCACCACGCCCGCTGCCCAAGACATCCCATTTCCTGTCTTCTTTCTCTCGTACCACATTTGCAAGCCAGTCCACCCCTACAAATAGAAGGTGACCTTTAAAAAAAAGACCACGCTAGCATCCTGTCTGCCCAATTGCACCATTCTCTATTCATTCTTAGATTTACTGATTGCCACCATTCTCTAACACCTAACTCATTATATTAAGCATTTGATTCGATTATATTATTTATTTTAGTTTTATTTCTCTTTGATTCTAAATTTATGGCTTTCACACCCATCAGCAAAAAAGGAGACCTCGAAAAACGTGCCTGAAGCTGCTCACGTGTGTTGAATCCAATCCAATCCAAGCTCCAGTGGTTTACTTTAGGCCACTTTGATTACCAAAAACAAAACATATTTACCTGGAGGCTTTTAGGCTTGTCGTGAGCATATGTTAATAGTGACAATCGTCTCCGTTTATGATAAAATATTACCAGTACAGGGCAGACTTGGAGACTCCATTTTTATTGCTTAAAGAAATCAAGACTGCAAAAATAATAGGAGGGGGGGGCAGCCAAGGAATAACTGGTACAGCTTACCAGCTTTTTGTGTTATTTTCAATCTTGCAATCTCTCTGGCTTTGCAAAAACCTGAGTTAAATGGAAACCAAGTACAAACACGAAGTCATGTGATGAGGAAAAGCTGTGGAGCAGCAACACTCTATCACCTTTCATGCCATGTAAGGTTAACATTATGCAATTTTCAACCTCTCATGACTTTCCTGACAAGTCGAAACAGACAAGAAGAAATAACACAGGACTAAAGGCCACTGCTAGGTCTAACGGGTGTGCTTAGAAGAGACAGTGTAGATATAGTCACGTTCTGGCAGATTCCTCTGCCATTCCCTCTCCTCTAGGTTTTCAACCCTCCTTATCTTTCTTCATCTCTGCTGTGGTTTCAGCCTTTCAGCTAGAGGGACGGAAAAGCTTTGCTTGTTTACTCCTCATTCTTTCTTGCCAGAGCTTGAAACATCAACTCCACAATGGTGTTGAAGCTACTGTTGTTGGTGGTATTGTTTGTAAATGCAAATTCTTTGTCGATGCCAGAAACGCTCAATGGGTTCTTGGTGCCTGAAGAGGATTACTTAAAATGGTTAAAACACATGGGTTCTTTCAAGCATTCTCTCTTTCAGAAAGCGAAGAACAAGTTCAAGCCTTGTTTAACCATAGAGGTAAGCAAGAAACCAAGGTCTGGAGCATTTCCCACAGTGCAAAAGGCCATCAATTCATTACCAGTTATTAATAACTGCAGAGTTGTCATCACAATTGGTGCCGGGACTTACAGGTAACATACAAGACCAAGAATTCGATCTTCTCTTCATTGCTGACAGAGTTTCAGTAGACCACGAATTGTTAGCTAAAATGCTTTATCTCTTTATGTTTAATTACAATGCAGGGAGAAGATTGAGATTCCAGCTACCATGGCTTACATTACCCTGCAAGGTGCCGGTGCCGACAGGACCATCATTGAGTGGGATGACACAGCCGACCGAATGGAGAATGGACGGCCATTGGGTACCTTTGATTCTGCAACATTTGCTGTCAATTCCCCCTACTTCATTGCAAAAGACATCACCTTCAAGGTCTGTAATACAGCTTGAATTGATTGCAATTATCTTCTGTTTGGCATGTGGTTCTTTGGTTAACAACTGTTTGTCTTCCCACTAACCCAATTTCAAGTAAGAGCTACTGCAGTGAATCTTATACATCGATCCAATTTCTGGATTATTTAACCTGGATGAAAGCTTGACTAAGCTAGACTCTTGCGAGTAAAAGTTTTACTGCTTCATGACAGAACAAGGCACCTTTGCCACCATCAGGAGCTCTAGGAAAGCAAGCAGTGGCGCTGCGAATATCAGCAGACACGGCAGCCTTTATAAGTTGCAAGTTCATCGGAGCACAAGACACCCTGTATGATCACATTGGGAGGCACTACTTCAAGAAATGCTACATTGAAGGTTCCGTGGATTTCATATTCGGAAACGGGCTCTCTCTCTATGAGGATTGCCATTTGCATGCTGTAACAAATAGCTTTGGAGCCTTGACTGCGCAGAAGAGGCAGAGCTTCCTTGAGGAAACAGGCTTCTCCTTTGTCAGCTGCAAGGTCACCGGGTCAGGTGCCCTCTTCTTGGGCAGAGCATGGGGCAATTTCTCCAGGGTGGTCTTCGCTTACACTTTCATGGACAAGATCATCACCCCTAGAGGATGGTATGACTGGGGGGACAAGAGCAGACAGATGTACGTGCTTCTCCCCAACACTAAAATCAACTATGATTAGGCATAACCAACACTCGTAGTTAATTAATCTTTAATCATCAACTAACCAATTAATTAAAAGCAGTGATTCATCCTATTTGAGTTGATTTTTGCCATGTTGCTAGACCATAATATGCTCCACGCTTGGATAACTCATTTGCTCTGCAAATGTCTCGCAGGACTGTGTTTTTTGGCCAGTACAAGTGCTCGGGACCAGGAGCTGATTTTGGAGGAAGAGTCGCGTGGTCCAGGGAGCTGACTGATCAACAGGCCAAGCCATTCATCTCAATTGGCTTCATCGACGGCCATGAATGGCTTCTTAATTCATAACTATCTTTTAGTGTACTCATCAGGCCAACAATAAAATAAAACTATAAAAAATTTGTAAAAGATCTCTATAAGCTGTTATTACTGGAAATTTGAAAAGGCTTTCATTTGTTGCTCCTGAAAAGTGAACTTTATGGTTTCAATTCTTCGAAAGCTCAGTTGGAAAACAATTACAAACATCAGAGACTGAGGGGAAAAAGATTGAAGTAAAGATGAGGAAACAAGTAGTCCAGCTTGAATACATGCAACCTGAATTATTGAATGCAGAGCTTGCAGTTCTTTTTAAGAGAACAGAAGGTAACCCCCACCCCCCAAGTAGCAATATTTAATCTACTATATTGTACAGATCATATGTACAATTTTCAAATTTAACTTCCCCCGAGATGATGCTTCCACTAAAAACAGTATATGCAGCTTTCTGTTCAGTAGACTGTACAGTATCCAGTTGCACCAGGCAACGTCACAGCATCCAGCCTAGGTCAAACAAAAAAAGAACAGAAATAAGGAAAACAAAGAAGATGTTATCAAAAGCAATAAAGAGCCTTTGTACAAAATATTGAAGTTGAGATTTCAAGAATTACATTGAGCATTGCTATGCAGCAAGAACTCATAAATAAACAGTGACAATGGAGTAATTAAGACTAATTCAAGGAAAAAACTTGCCAAAAACAATGTCCTAATAATGATTGAGGACAGGATTTTGTGTGAGTCAGCCCAGTTGGCTCTCACGCAAAAGCTCATCTTACAGCGAAATGATAACAGACAAATTTCCAGCATAAAAGCACACATTATATTGCCAAAGAAAAGGATCTGTAGGCAAACCATACCAGAGAAATGACTGGAAGAGAGTTACAGTTGCAAAATAATCATTCTTCATCACCTGGTAACATCAGCATAGTCAGAATTGCACCAAATACCAAAATCTGATTTCAAAAGGTACAAAAAAACCTTTGGCAAGTGCACAAAATTGATCGTGAATTTATCCAAAACCATACCAGAGAAGATAAACATCATGACTGGAAGAGAGTTACAGTTGCAATATAATCATTCTTCATCACCTGGTAACATCAGCATAGTCAGAATTGCATCAATACCAAAATCCGATTTCAAAAGGGGAAAAAAACCTTTGGCATTGATCATGAATTTATCCAAAAGCTCACCTCAAAGGCAATGTTCTGATAACCATATACAAAAGTGGATCCAAAAGGATTATTTGCAGAACCCTGTGTTTGAATAGCTGCGCGACCACAGTCCCCAAGGATCTCCTAGAATATTGACTTGCTCTTTAGTGACAGCCATGATTTACTCATGAAGGTCAAATAAAAAAGAATCATGCCTGATGCTAAGACTGAAATTTACACTAAGGGCATGTACAAGTAATGAATCTAACTAAATGCAAATACAAACAGGTACCAACATATCTATATGAAGCTGGTTTCATATATGAACATAGTTAGAGTGCCATTAGATTTTCTAATGTATATTATAGGGAAAAAAAAGTAGAATGGTTTTAAAAACTTACCTTCACCTGGTCCCATTTTGTGCTTGGGGTAATACTCTGTTTGGAGTTATCTGCTTCATCAAAGGCCCACACACGAGCAACAAGGAGAAAGAGTTTATTAGTTTCTACATTAACAACATCAGCAAAACCTTTCAAAATCAGAAAAGAACTTACAGTCAGAACCTTGGATGACAAAATTGCACTTTATGTACGAATTAAAATCTGCATGACCAGGATAGTTTGTGTGCAAAACAAACTTCTTGATTCTATGGGTCTGCAAAAAAAGAAGATTATCTCCACACTTCCAAGCACAAAGATGTTTAAACAGATTTGTGGATAGATATCCTTTTGAACAGAGAAAGAGATAAATACCTGTCCATCAAATAAGATATCCAGACCACGAGTAAAGTAATTGTAGAAGTAATCTCCACGAAGGGTTGTCCTTGTGCGAGGGTTAGAAGCAGAGTGAATGACCATGTGGTCAACCTGTACAGCTACCAAAATTAGTATGTGCACCAAGAGTAGTGTGTTTAAGCGAATGACACAGCTAAATAATGAATGACACAGCTAAATAACAACGATTTGAAAAAAAAAAGGATAAAGGTCCAGCAGTTACGGTGTCCTTTCAATTGAGAAAGGTATCCCGTGTGTGTACACTGCCATGATCCAGCCTTACATGTGTGGAATTTTTCCCATCTCCATCCCAGTGTAGTTGTAATCATTGAGTCCAATTCAGAAGCAGTCACTCAATCAAATTCCTATTTTGTCTATTAAGTTATAAGAGTCCTATTTCTCTCCGTTAAACTAGCTTTGCTTATAAAAAAGCCTTAAAATTGCAATTCCATGATAGCAACTCTACACCACCTGCTTTTGGTGAATCCCACATGGATGGCCTAATTCTGTCCATACATCCTGCAAATATAAGGAAACTGTGAGAGACACACAAGATAAGTGATTTACAGCATTATGATCCCACATAAGAGGGCACACCATGAGAAAATATTGTGAAAGCCATACATGGTATCTGTCCTAATTTTTTCCTTCAAAGCCCCTGGGGCATATTACAAGCACAAGGCAGCAACAAAATGATTTTGTGCAGAGTATCAAACTCAAGCTAAACAGCATAAAACCCAAAATTTACCTGTGGTGATGCACCAAAAGGAATATGCTGTCCTCCAATAGAGAAATATAATTCTCCCCCAAGCTGCAGAGATAAACATTGCATTAGAAAAGATACAAGAGACTAGCATCACCAAAAAAAATTTAACCTCTCAAGTCTCAAAGATTAAAAAAAATGATGCTAATTCTCAGATCTGCATGTCATAGTCCTCTGAGGTTGATTCTAATATGTCATGAGTCGAGCACGTACAATACCCAGAAGTCATTAATCAACTAACTGATTGAACAGCTTAATAAAAGAAATGGAGGGGTCAAAGAAAGAAGTCAAACCTTGACATGCACCTCTTCCATATACAGGTTACCAGGAAGTAATGGGGGAGCAGAAGCCTTGTGCATTAAAGATCCAACACCCACTTTTTTGTCTGCGGAACCATCATATATAGAGACTCGGCATGTAACTGGTGTTGTGCCATCTGGAAACTCTAATGGCAGTTCCGCTGTCAAAAAAATGAAAATAAAAGAAACTAGTTAGGATGCTAAAAAGCTTGATATAACAGTTATATTCGCCAGTCTGAAATGCAATACATTACCTTCTCTATCATGACAGCAATCTGTATACTGGCTGGGAATCGGAAAAGCAAATGACAAACCCTGAGCAATACAAATGCAGAACAAATCTGATCACGCAAGACAAACATACATTGCAGGGGAAAAAATATTACAGTAATTGCATTTTCATGCACATACGGGGTAAAACAGAGTGTACACGCCTCTATCTTTGTCACAAATCCCAGGAAATGTCGGTCCGAAGAGTGCATAGACAGCGACAAAAGTAGCTAAATTTGATGGTCCCCTAGATATAAGAGCAACAATAAAAACATAATCTAACGTAAGTATAAATAGAAATCATCAATAAGACATGAGAATACCCAATAAGAGAGGTCGCGTAGCGCATTTGAAGTCGTTTCACATCAAAAATCTCAATCAGTCGCAACCTCTAGCAAAATCAAAGTTAAAACACAAAATGCATTAAAAAACAATGCAATTAACGGGGGGAAAGTCAAAATTGAAGGAGAAAAAAACGTATTACTTGTGACCACGGATCGAATCGAAGGTGAAACCCGTGATCAGGAAAGCTAATAACAATATCGAGTTTTAATGGTTCCTACACATAAAAAAATAAAAATCGTAAACGCAAACTAGAAGAAAATTAATATATATATATATATATATATATATAAATTCTAAAAATCAATCAAGACCTCGTCGAAATGCTTCACATGGACGACGTCGTATATGTTGGGTTGTTGTTCAATCTGAGCAAACGCTTCACATATTGGCATCCCTAGCCACCAAAAAAAAATCAATTCATAATTTCTCAAAAAACGCTGTCGTTTAGTTGGGGAGTTGATTACTTACCGAGAGAGAAAGGGCCGATGCCGTTACCAGGACGAAGATCGAGAACGATAACACCCATAGCAGTGCCTTCACAGCGGCGTCGCGGTCGCTGTAGCTGCTGCTGCTGGTGGTTGTGTAACATGTTGTTTGCTAGTTTGGGTGGTTGTTCGTTTTGTTTTGGTTTGGTTTGGTTTTTGCTTTGGCCGGTGGTTTCAAAAGTCCGTTAATTTCGCGAAAGGCTCTATTATTTGTTCGTTGAATGCTTTTATAGCAAGTATTTGTCCACACGCATCGTTCTGCTTTCTATTATTTTCCGATAGTTGTCATTCAATGTATGAAATGACATCGTTGTGGTGTAGTTATAAGAAGAGACCCGGGTCGACCCGGCCCAGGACATGATAAAACCCAGATCATAGGTAACGAGACAGTGAACCCAAGCTTTAAATTATTTAAAAACAAAAAACAAAACAAACAACTTTTTTAAAAAATATTATTTTAATAAAAAAAACTAGATTTTTTCACCAAATCGAATCATGCATGAGTTGACTCATGGAGCCCCCTACCATTGTTGTGCTATCCAAATTATAACTTGTATCTAACCCGGTTCTTAAGAGAGGCCGTGAAACTGAAAGGTCAACTTGCTCCTCTTCTCTGTATTCACCGTATGTTGGATTTAAATTTAATATTTATCGTGGACGTAGAAAATAATATTATATTAATAGGAATATGAGAAATAAGTGTAATTTGATAGCAATTATCTTCGAACGTGATCTTGATTTCAGTGAAGAAAAGTAAGGCTGGTGGATCCCAGTCATTAACAAAATAAAAAAGATTCAACGAGTGATCGTGTACTTAAAGAACTCTTCTTTAGCTTTTTAAAAAATTTAATCTGGAGATTATTGATATTCAGTAGAATTTATAATTTATTTCACTGAATGTATAAAATCTTATATGAAATGCATGTTCATGTGATCCTCAAAAAAAAAATCTCAATTAATTCATGAGCGAACCAACTTTTGTCAGATAAAAAAAATAGAAAAAAGTTTCTATAGTGTGGTTGTTTTTTTAGTAGTAGTTTTGATTCGGGATTTTAATTTTAATTTGATTATAATTTGGAAAGGGGTTGGTGAGATTACTGGAGAAACAGGGACTTAAGATTAAGTGTGTATAAGAGCACAATGCAAATTATGTTTTTAAAAAAAAATTAAAAATAATTTTATTTAAAATAAAAAAATATATGTTTTTAGATTATTTTAATGTATTAATATTAAAAATAATTTTTTTATAAAAAAATTTATTTTAATGTATTTCTAATTAAAAAGCACTTTAAACCGTTAGCACAATCTCAAACAAATCCTAAGTCAAGAAGTGAAAGGTTATTTATTTTTTGTTATATTTTATTTTTTAAAGTATTTTTATTTAAAAAATTATTAAATTAGTATTTTCATAGTTTTTTAAATAGATTTAATAGATAATGTTATAAATAAAAAAATATTTTAATATATATTTAATTGAAAAATATCTTTTTAAAAAATATTGTATTATAATATTGAACACGCGGTGTTTTTTGGTTGTGATTACTGTGATTGGACAATAATTTGGAAAGGGGTTAATGAGATTATTGAAGGAGATATGAGAAGGATGAATTTGGATAATAATCCGTGAATTAATTGTGATTAGACAATAATTTGAAAAGGGGCGATGAATGAAGAGAAAGATGAAGTCGGACAACGATTCATGATTCTATGATAATTGTCTTGTTTGGTTCGTGTTTGAATCTTGAAGGTAATAAAAATGATGACTCTTGAATGGAATAAAAGGTCATGTATCTCTTTCTTTTTTTCTTGTTTTGCTGCTTTTTATTATAAAAGTTAAGTTTGAACTCTCGAAAAGTATGTTTAAAATTAGCGTATATGTTATTTTTAATAGTTTTTTTTAATAATATATTAAAATAATTTTTTTTTTATTTCTAAAATTTATTTTTAATATCAACAAATTAAAACAATAAAAATTTAAAATTTAAAACTAAAAAAAAATTAAAAAAACTTTAAAATTACAATAAAAAACAATCTAGATCTTTTACTGGCAGAAATAATACTAATGTTAGTTAATCATAACTTATTGATAATTTTTTAACTGTTTGATCTATGATAATTGTATAAGTGCCTGTTTGTTTTTTAATTTTAAAAATATTTTTTTATTTGTTTTAAAATAAATTTTTTGTGTAATTTAAAATTATTTTAATTTACTGATATAAAAAATATTTTAAAAATAATATTATTTTAAAATATTAAAAAGAAAACACTTTAAACTTTCAAACACCTCTTAAAAATCTGCTTTCCTTTTTCTCTCTTCCCCTTCCACGAAGCCATGGAGACATTAAAGGCATTCAAATAAAATCACTATATATTTTACATCACATTTAATTTCCAATAGTTCGAATAAAATAAAGTGTTGTGGTTTGATATCTTTAAATGTGTATTTGATAATGTAGTATAACATATTTTTTAATTGAAAAATTATTAAAATAATATTTTTATTTTTACATTGAAATTACCTAAAAATTCATTTTAATATTTTTCTCGTGCAAAAAAAATTAAAAACAATTCAAAAAAGGTTGGATTTCATTTCTAAACACTCCTCATTTCCCGACATCAAGTAGCTACAGTGTGAACATGTTTATACAGCCACTACCTTTATAACCTCAGTGGATCGACATGGTAGTCAAGGAGGTATTTTCCTTTTACTGACTTTCTAAATTCGAATCTTGAAACTAACGTCCAAAATATTCATTAAATTTCTATGAATGCACTGAGCTAACATGAAAAGTATATTCATAAGATACTGGAGAGAGAAAAAGCTTCGTCTTCGATTCCGATTGAATTGAAAGAAATATTTTTCAAATACATTATTAAATTACATCATGTATTGTCTTTTAACTCGAGCGTGTACATATATGTATTGTTTGTTTTCTTATCTTTTTCTTATCTTATAAAATAAATATTGTTTTTTTTACTAGTGATCCATCCTGATTCAAAGCATTTTACTTGAAAAGGATTGAATTAATATTTTTTTATTTTTTAATATATTTTTAAATAATAAATACTTTACACCACAATATTATTTGCATCTGGTATTGTGGCAGCAGTGCATTTCATTTGAAAATACATTAAAATATTTTTTTTTATTTTTTATATCAACATATCAAAACAATTCGAAAACAAAAACAATAATTTAAAACAAAAAAATTTAAAATAATTTTTTTTCTAAAACACTTTTTGCGTGTTTAAAAGTGTGATTGTTATTGTTTTTCAAAGTACTTTTCATTAGAAAAGTATGTCAATAATATTTTTTTTATTTTTTAAAAATTATTTATAAGATCAGCACATCAAAATAATTTAAAAATATCAAAAACATACTCATTTAAAATAAATAAAAAATTCAAAACTTTTTAAAAATAATTTTAAAATGCACTCCTAAACACACAATTAATCTTAAGCTTAGCTGCCAAGCCGAACAAGAATACTATTCCTTGTCCTTACATAGTCGGCATGCGAAGTTGCGAACAGAAATATATCAATTCAAGAGAGGAAAGGCAGAAAGCATTATTCATAGCTAGAAATTCAAAGAATAATTCACTTTCTTTCTTTCTTTTTATCTTAACGGTAAAAAAAAATGAATCAATTTTTATACAGTGAGATTTGACCTATACCTCACCGCCACGGTTCTCACATGCTTTGTTATTCAAATCGTTTCAATAAATACCATAACTAGAGAAGGTTTTGCTAAATATCAACGTTCAAAAAAAAGGGGGGGCCAAATTGTCAGCGAAACCGGAGTAACAGTGAAGGTCTCCGGTCTCCGGTCTCCACCCCACACGTGACCAACGTTTTACAGGGACAGCTTGCAAGACATTGTAATGTAATGTGATACCATAACTAGAGAAGGTTTTGCTAAATATCAACGTTCAAAAAAAAGGGGGGGCCAAATTGTCAGCGAAACCGGAGTAACAGTGAAGGTCTCCGGTCTCCACCCCACACGTGACCAACGTCTTACAGGGACAGCTTGCAAGACATTGTAATGTAATGTGATGGTCGCTAAAAACACGGTGCCCTGGCGCATTGAATGCCTAGGCTTGAAAATTTATAGGTCCGTCTGGGCACGAAAAGGACACGGCTAGATCATCTGCAGTCACTCTCACCGTCCAAGCCAAGTGATCCAGGGGTGCTTTGCATGTAAAAATGTTGTTTGTTTAAAATTTATTTTTAATATATTTGTATTAAAAATATTTTTTTATAAAAATATTTTTTAATATATTTTAAAATAAAAGGCATTTAAAATCTAATATCTACCGTACTTACAAATATACTTACTTACAAAGTAAAAAAAACATAATGTGATATTGTTTTTAATATTTGTTTGGTAATATAATGTAGAGTACTTTAAAAAATATTTTTAAAAAAAATAATTATTTTTTAAGGATACAAATACATCTAAACTTTAAACACACAAGCTTTTTTAAATTAAAAATAATTTTAAAATATATCTAAAAACACAAATTTTTAAATATTTTTTTTAAAAAAAACATTTCACAACGACTTTAAATCTGAAAACGATAATATAGTAGAGAGTGTTTTAAAGCTGAAAATAATAAATTTATGTATTTTTATGTGATGTTTTTGACATAGCCTTACTGCAGCTAACGAATGACTGATGAATTTTTATTTAAATTAAAAAATTTAGAACTTTTTCTTACGTTCTTTAACAACTCATGAATTAACGAAAGACACAACACACAAATCTTCTTTAGATAAAAAAAAATCAAAATTATTGTTTTATTTAATTTTTTTTATTTATGTATTTTAAAAATACTTTTAAAAATATTTATTTATTTTTATATTTTTCTTTACTATAATAAAAAAAATTATCGTTTTGATATGCTAGTATTAAAAATATTTTTTAAAAATATATATTATTTAAATATATTTTTAAATAAAAATTACTTTTAAAAATTATTTACCATACTTTCAAAAAACTCTCTTGACCATACCAAATCTACTCGTGGACTAACAAGAGGTCTAACGAACTAGCAATGTTTTTCTCAAAAACAAAAACCCGTGATGGATTAGATTAAAAAAATAGAAATTCAAAATTATCTAATTATTATAATATCTGATAACCTATAGCCACCAAACTAACCTTCCAGATGAAAATAAAAAAAGCGCTCACTCTTATCTTGAGAGTTTCCTGTTTTCTTTTAGGCTTTGGCATTTTATTTTTCTTTCTCGGTATTTTTCTTTCAGTAACCCGAGGCCTGGGATTTTATGCCTTTTAGATAGGACTACTTGTATTTTTATTTTTTATAAAAAAAATTATATATATAGATTTTTTCCATGCATTTCTATGCTTTGAAAAAATTAAATTTAAATAAAAAAATTTTATGTATACATGTAATCAAATAAACCGAGAATCATGAGTGCAAATAAATAAATAAATAAATAAAAAGTCATTAACGGCACCTAAAAATAAAACTTGAAAAATAAAAAGATAAAATATTTTTTTTTTCAAAAATAAAGTTCATTCATGCAACGAATAAAAAAAAATATAGATGAATTATAGAAACTTTTTAAATTTAAATATATAACTAAAAAAACAATCATCGTTTGAAAAAGACTCTCAAAACAAAATAAAAGAGATCCATTTAAATAGAAATTGAAAAAAATAAAGGAAAGAAACATAAAATTCATTAATTAAAATAATATAAAGAAAATTATATATAAAAAAGAAGCAAATACCATATATTGTTGGGCTTGACATATTTTGTTAGGGCCCACGTGCAGGCTAGTCCTGGAGGCTCGCACTACTAGGCCCTTAAATAGTCATTCATAAAAATTAAAAAATTAAATCTTCAATTAAATTAATGTTGAATGATGAAATTAAATAAGAAAAAACTTATTTAAAAAAAAACAATTCATCTAGATTTAAGTTAGCCAATTACTTTCATGATGCAAGTCATACTTGTCAGCGAACTCAATAAAAATAATAGATCAATTGTTATGGTTTAACATGTTAAACTTGTGACCCGAGTCATTGACTTAACCAAATTCAACATTTTTTTTAGTAAATCTATAATTAACCTGAATATATTTAAAAAAAAACAAAAAATGACCGGAAAAAAAGCCCATTTATGCAGCCCCATGCCCCAGCGAATTGGGTCCGTAAAGAGGAAGAGCTTAGACGTGTGGGCCTTTGAGCCCAAGCACGCATGCTTGAGCTTAGATTATTTTCTCTCGTTTAAAGTGGTGGATAGCCCGTTATCCATCTAAATTTTTTTTTAAAAAATTGATCAATAACACGTCACCTGTTGTGGCAGACGACATCCAAAATTCAACCACCACAACAGTGGCTAGAAAATTAAGTCTATGTTTTTTTACCTAAAAAACTCATTTTTAACCAATTTTTACCTGAAAACACGCTGCAAACACTTTTAAAACATCACAAACCAACACATCAAGCTAATAAACCCAAAAAAAGTTCAAATTACAAAATTAACCTTAAAAAATCTCTCTTTCTCAACATAGATCTGATTTTTTTATGTAACATTAAGGCTAAAAACAGTCACTATGAGACTCTGCTTATTGAATCAATTAAAAAATGATAAAGAAATCTAAGTCATCTCCAGTTAATCTACCAAACCTTGATTATGAGATTGAGATAACTCAATATAAAGCAAATCAAAACAAATTATGAAGCTCAATTCTCAATAAATTAAATATTAAATGATAAAATAAAAAAAACAAGACTCAAATCAACCCGATTTAATTCACCAAACCCTTTACTCGAATTATGAGACCAAAATAACTGTATAAAAAATAATTTAAAATAAATAATGAAGGTCAATTCTTAATAAATCCAATGTTAAAGAACAAGATTAGAAAAACAATAAAAATAAAAATAAAAGTATTATTCCAGTTAATAATGATAGAAGGGGAATAATGATTTCCTCTATTCAATTAGTTTTTGTAAGTTCCTATACTTTTAAATTTTTAAAATTTTGATTTTAAAATTCATATTCCTTGTGTTCTAGCATGCATGTGCTGGTTCACCAGTCCTTGAACCACTATGCATTCTTGGCATAAAAAAAGCATTTTTCTCATTTAATTTTTTAATTTTTTTATAGTTGTTTTTTAAAGTTTCAACATTTCGGTCTTAGACAAAAAATAAATGAAAAAACAAAAAAAAACCATGATACAAAAAGTTTTAAAATAAAAGGTTATTCTTGGTTTTTAGCACATTTTTTTAAAGTTATTGGTGAAATAACATAATTATTTTTTATTGGTAAAATAACATAATTTACATGTGATTAAAAAATATAATTTTTATAACTTGTTGCTATTAATAATAACGATATTCAATAAAAAAATTTAAATGAACAAAAAAAATATATAGAAAAATAAATAAATAAATATTTTAAAAACAAACTAAAAATCTAATTATAATACCATCATTACCTTTAAAAATATATTGATAGTACATATTTAACCCCATCAAAACAAATCACCAACAGTCATTCGGGTGAATCACATTTACCTATAAAAATCTCATTGGTGACGTTTTTTTACTATCTTTCTAGTTTTTTTTTTTTTTTACTGTGACTGTGCTATTTTTTTAAAAAATCTAAAATAGAAAGGAAAAAAACTGTATTGGTCCACGTTTTTAGCATTTAAACACAGACATGTCCAAAAAGGATGGGTCCCAACCCAACCAAGCCTCCCTTTTCTTTCTAGGTGCTCGCCCATTACTGCCTCTTCCCACGTGGTGCTTGCTCACAAGACCCCCTCACAGTCCAAGAGAATAATTAAAGCGCCGCGTTTGACGCTACCCTCAATGGTCACGCCACGGAACCCTCATTTTCAATATTTGTTTTCTTTTTTTGGAACTACGAAGTATACATGCATGGACCCCCGGGACCCGATTCACTACTCTGAACTCGTATTTTTTAATTCTTTAAATAAAAAAACATGTGATATTACATGCTTTTAACCACAGCTTGTTGTGATATTTTTTTAATCAACTCAGTTATTTTTTTCCCGAATTACACATACCAATTTTGGCATCCATTGGTATTTCAATGGATTCTTTTTTTCTTTTCAAAATCCGAGTAAATTGTACACGTAAATAGAGTATGTTTTTAATAAGTTATTTTTCTTATAGTCACTTATGTTGTTAGAAATATTAGATAACTATCACCATAATGATTTGATAACGTTGCTCAACCTGTCTTTTTAATTTTTTTTGAAGCTATTTTTCATTTTTAAAAATATAAAATTGAGGTTTTTTAAAAATGTTTTTGATGATTTTGATGCAATACTATTTAATAAATATTTTTATTTAAAAAAATAAAAAATACCATATAAACTACTTTATTTATTTATTTTTTAATTGAAAACAAAAATATATGCTTCGAATAAGAAGCAGTACAGTTTTTTTTTTTATATATATATATTTTAAAGTAACATATATATAAAAAAAACACCAAACCAACAACACCTGTACTAATTTTTTTAAGTTTGTTTTCGTTTATAAAAATATAAAATTGATGTTTTTTTTTAAAAATGATTTTCATCTAATACTATTTAATAAATAAAATTTATTTAAAAAATTTAAAAAATACCATATAAACTACTTTATTTGTTTTTTTTTAATTGAAAACAAAAATACATGCTTCGAATGAGAAGCAATATATAAATATATATAGTAACATAGCTAAAAAAAAACAAAAATAAAAAAACACCAAACCAACAATAAAGTAACATACCTTGTGAAATGCTTATTTAATGGAAGTCTTGATTTTTTCAGCTTATAAGTTACAAACCAAAAAGTTGGCAGATTTTAAACTAAACTAATGCCTAAATATATGTTTGTATTTAGAAATATGATAATAATTATTTTTTGAAGTGTTTTTTTTAAATATATTAAAATAATAATATTTAAAAATTATTTTTAATGTTAACATATAAAAAATATATGAAAATACCAAAAAATATTAATTAAAAAAATATTTTTTATTTTTTTAAAACACTTTCAAAACCCAAACAAACAGAATTATAATATTTGGTATATATTTTTCCTCTTCAAGGAGTTATATGACTTGAGGAGAGATCAATCTGGCTAAAAGCTTATATCATGGATTAGATGGGCTGTTTGTAGCAAAAATCTTCGACTATCTTAAAAAAAAAACTTTAAAACAATGCTCAAAGTTTCTTTTATTTTATCTAAAAAGTTATTTTAAGATTTTTTTATGTTGTCGGCTGAATTAAAAACATATATTTTTATTTTTTAATATAAATATAAATTATTAATATTTTTTTAAAATAAAAAATAATTTTAAAAACATTTTAGGTTATTTGTTTTTGTGACTGCCAAGCTTTCCAAAAAAATTGAATTTTTTTTAATTTTAAATTAATATTTTTTTTAATTTTAATTATTTTAATATGTTTATATTTATAAATAAATTTAAAAAAATAAAAAAATATTTTTTAATATATTTTATAAACACACTCTGAAAACTACTTCTATCACGGTACACTACCTGCGAAAACAGCTTAGACACGATACCGAACAAGACAGACTTATGAACAGGGCTTTGAGCTGGTATGCTATGCTAATTGCTAAGCAGGTGAAGTAAAATAATAATAATAAAAATTAGTAAAAGAAGTCATCGTCCTTTTACCCAATCCCAAGTGTCCGTCTGAGACAGTTTCGTCCTCCTCTTTAATTACCCCCCCCTCTCTCTCTTACAAGAAAAAAAAAGAGGAAATGCCCTGTCACATCTTCACCCAAGTCCTAGAGAGAGACCACCACCCTCTTCCCCCTCCCCTCCCCTCTCCTCTTCCCCCAACCCGCTCCGAAAATCCCAAAATCAAAACCTAGGGTTTCCATTTTTTCACAACTGACCACCACAACCATCAGTCTCTCTCTCTAGATTTTCTATTCAATTGATTCTCCACATGCGCCAGCAGCAAGAAGACTATAGACCTTCTATTCCAGATGCGACCGAAGAAGAAGCGCCGCTAACTTTTGACAATTCGGTACCAACTTCTGATCCTATGAGCACCGATCAATGCCAAACGATTCCAGAAATGGAGGATTCTCAGCTCGTTGGAGCTACAGTCTCGATGGTTACTGCTGACGTGGACTCGTCTAAGAGAGAATCAGTACATATCGTGCCTGCTGTAGAGGTTAGCAATCATGTCAGAATTGCCGAAAACAGTACGGGCAAGCGAAAGCGAGGCCGCCCGCCTAGAACTCAAGGGAAATTAGGGCCATCACAAGCTCCGCCTGCTTCGTCTTCACAGAGGAAGAAGAGAGAGGAAGAAGATGTTTGTTTTATTTGTTTTGATGGTGGTAGTCTTGTTCTTTGTGATCGTCGGTGAGCTTGCCAATTTTTATTTTTTTTCCCTGTTTGGTTTTATACAAAATTTGAACTCGAAGTTTTAGTCGAGAAAGGAGGAAAAAGTTTGGTTTTGATCTAATGTGTTAGATTTTGTTTTGATTTAGGTGATAAAAATAGAAAGTTTGCGAGGTTTGGGACTAAATGGTGGTTTAGGGTTTTTAATATTTGTGCGGGTTTGTTTCAGTGATTGGCTTGGTTTACTTGTTTTTGGTTTATACGTAGGGGTTGTCCGAAGGCATACCATCCGGCTTGTATCAAAAGGGACGAGGCATTCTTTCGATCAAAGGCTAAATGGAATTGCGGTATGTTTTAGCAAATGTAGTGAGTCTGTTCTGAATTCATGTCTCTTCTTTTTGAAAGTTTGCTCGTGTTAACGCACGTTGCATTAATGCATGGAATTCAATATTATCGAAGTGCAAAGCAGTGTGTGTGTGTGGGTCTAATCCCTTTTCAGTTAAGGCGGTTTTCTAAGTTTTTGATGTAGTAAGCTTGCTTGCAAGCAAGAATCTACAATAAAATAACTCTGTTTTTTTTTATTGAATCAGCTATCTTAGGTTAGTAAACTCATTTGGTTTAACTCTTTTTTGGTAAGAAAGTAGTCCTCCCATGAAATTCATACCCTCTTCAAGTAAAGCCATTGCACCAGCCAGTTCACCTTTTAGACAGAGGAGATATAGAAAGTGTGTGTCATGCTATTTAGCGGGATGTGGTTTTAATTGTAGATGTGGACTTCATTTTGCATGTGCATGTGCTGGGCGGGTTTTTATTGGCAGGAATGGTGTTTTAGTTTATAAGCAAGAATTTAGGTTTGCCTACACATGCAAAATTATTATTGTAGTTTTAATGTCTGCAGTAACAGCACTATCCAACCCAGCCTCGATGTTTGAAGCCCAAGTTACTAAAATTGTTAGTTAATGAATGGGCATGTTGATTTGCTCATTGTAGCTGTATATAGTAAGAAACGTGTCAATAAACGTGGTATGTCTTCCATATTTTTATCAGATTCATGTTTTTTCTAAAGTAGTCTTGGTTCATAAACATGCCAATTGATGCCTTGTGTGCTCAATATTTGGCTGAATTCTTGTTTTTTCTATAGTAGAAATGGTTAATAAATGTGTCAATCTATGCAGTTGGATCCTCGTGTCTCTATATCAGTCATGGTTAATGAATGTGCCAGACATTGTCATATACATAATATTTTCACTTGTCTGTCTATAGTGGTCATGATTGCAGTCCATCTTTGACAAAATTACCATTTCTGATTTCCACTCTTAACTTAGTTCCTCCAATATTGAGCCTTATCAATTATCTCATGCTTTCATTATGGCATATTTTCAGGGTGGCATATCTGTAGCAGTTGTCAGAAGGCTTCTCATTATATGTGCTATACATGTCCATACTCTTTGTGCAAAGGTTGTACAAAAGATGCTGATTATTTGTGTGTAAGAGGGAATAAAGGATTTTGCGGTACATGCATGAGAACTATAATGCTGATTGAAAATATCGCAACAGTGAATCAGGAGAAGGTATGTTAATTGTTAGATGCTATATCTTATTCCAGTTTAACTAGCTTTCTTGGCTTAATTACATCGTGAAAGAGCATCCATGATAAGATTATTGGACTCTTCGGTGTCTTTTGGCACCTTGCTTTCCTTTGTTTTGGGTCGACATCGTTTCCTTTGTCTAGCTTTTATATTGTCTATGGCTTCAGTTCAGGTTTACATTCTGCTGTAAAGCTGTCAATGAAATCTCTTATTCGCTTCTGTGCTGTTAAAGTTTGGTTGCCCATGCCTCTGGGGCAGGGAGAGACATGTGTCATTAGCTAATACTTTTTCTTTTGCTGTCTGATTCTGTCAATTTCAGATATTTTCTCTTGTGTGTAACCTGTGCAGGTTCAAGTGGATTTTGATGACACAACTAGCTGGGAGTATCTCTTCAAGGTCTACTGGATTTACTTGAAAGCAAAGCTATCTTTAACAATAGACGAGCTAACTAAAGCTAAAAATCCTTGGAAAGGAGATGACCTAACCAAAGTTAAAAGTCCTTGGAAAGGAGCTGATCCTTCAGGTGAATTTTGTCATAGCAATGATAATAATGGCTCTTTTTCAGACAGCTTCTGTGGAAACCTGGAAATACATGCTAAGAGAAGAAAAATGGAGGACCAACCAAAATTGCACATCGAGAACTCTCTTGTTATGGAAAAATCATGCACTGACCAACTTACGCATCTGCCTGACAGCACATTGTGGGCAACAAAGGAGCTCTTGGATTTTGTTTCACACGTGAAAAATGGGGATATGTCTGTGCGATCACAGTTTGATGTTCAGAGTCTTCTGCTAGAATACATAAAAAGAAACAATCTTCGTGATCCTCACGAGAAAAGTCATATTTTTTGTGATTCAAGGCTTATAAAGCTCTTTGGAAAAGAACGCGTGGGTCATTTTGAAATGCTGAAGCTTCTTGAATATCACTTTCTTGTAAAAGAAAAATCTCCAGTGGATGAAACCTCTGTAATGGGAGTTTCTAATGCTGGTGGTGGCCAGGTTGAGGCGGCTGGAAATAGTGACAGTCAGTTGGTGACAGGTAGTGATCGAAGGCGTAAAACACGTAAAAAAATAGATGAGAGAGGACCACAGATTAATTGTAATCCAGAGGAATATGCAGCAATTGATGTTCACAATATTAGTTTGCTCTACTTAAAGCGTAGTTTGATGGAGAACTTAATGGATGATGCTGGAAAGTTTCATGAAAAGGTTGTTGGCTCATTTGTGCGAATCAGGATTTCTGGTGGTGATCAAAAACAAGATATGTATAGGCTTGTCCAAGTTGTAGGTATTATTCACATCACTAGTGCCCCAAATTATATATCAAGAGGAAAAAGAAACGCTTCAGTGTTTTCTTCCAACACTATATTATATGTTTAACAGATTAGCAAGTTACTGATGATTTCTTCTGCAGGTATTGGCAAGGCTGCTGAATCATATAAAGTTGGCACAAAAACAACTGATGACATGCTTGAAATAATAAATTTAGATAAGAAGGAGGTCATATCAATTGATGGGATTTCAGACCAGGATTTCTCAGAGGTGACTAAGACACCATCCTAAATACATGTTTCCTTTCCTTTTCCCAAATATTCATTTTACTTTTTTTGATTGCTTACAGTTTGTAGAAACTTTCTTAACCATTTTGAGTTTTTTCTTGATGTGTTATGCTTGATGATGAGATTGTTATAATGAATTTTATGGATGATACAATTCTAAGTTTGACATCAGAATTTTGAATTTACATAAGTAAGGATCTAATTCTTCAGTGTTATCTCTACATACTAGAATGGGTATTTTTGGAAACATGGCACAGATGCCTGAGGGCATAACAAATTGTGGGAGGAGGTTGGTGCAGAAAGGCTTATGAAGTTGTGTTTAGGGCTGTGAACAGTAAAGTGAATTACTGTAGGTGTGTGTGTGGAATTTTTGATGGTCAATTGCTGTAGAATCGGCTGAATATGAATGCGGGGATCGTTAAGGGGTCAGTGATGATTATTTAAAGGCTAGAATAATGAAGTTTCATTTGCTGGAATTTGCGAGTAAGGTGCAAGGAAGGGTTTCTAGGAATCACATCTGGGAGGAGGAAAGACTAAGCATTTGATCTAGGTTAGAAGTTACAAATGTAATCATAAAACTTTATAGATTTCTTTAAAATCTTGATTTGAAAAACGGAAAGACTACTTGACTAATCTTTGTAGTGCTCCTAATCCTATTAAAACTTAATACTCCTGGCAAGAAAGCATAATTAAATTTTACTTAGAATAGGAAAAACCCCATCAAACTCGATTATTTTAGGACTACTAAGATACCAAATATAAAATGAAACCCAAATTTATAAATTCTCAGCTAACTTGGAAATTTGGAATATCCCTGAAGATTTTAGAATACAGAAATGCTCCTAAATTCTAGAACTGAATAAAATACATAAGAACCAATCATTTTCTGGTCGCTGCATTCAATTGTTCTTCAAGAATGGACAGATGTGTCAAGGCCTAGTTTCATGCTTGTGTTCCCTGGATTATCTCGTGATCTGTGAAGAATGGTTCTTTCTGATCTTTACCTATCATGAATGCTGCATCATTTACTTTCCTCTTTTGATTTTCAATGACATGGTAAATGCCAGTTTAATCAGACAAGATATTTGTATTGGTTGATAAAGTGTTTTTTTGGAATTGAGTTCTGGAAACTGTGGTCTGAAACAATAATTTTGTTTGTTTTTATTGTTCATACAAGTCTAAGAGTTTGATTAGAAAAGTTACCCAAACAACCCAAACATACTTTTTATTTTTTAGACCTGCTTTTGTTGACGTTACCACAGACACAGCTACAGCCAATTATAGGTATCAGGTGTGGCAATTTGAACCAAAAGAAATGTATAAGTTTTCCTTCATTTTTGACGTGTTAACTATGTTTCCAGGGTGAATGCAAACGTTTGCGTCAGAGTATAAAATGTGGGCTTATCAAACGGTTAACAGTGGTGAGTGTTTCTGTCATTTTCACTTCTATATCTCAGCTTAAGCATATGTGCCCCTTTGTCACAAACTACTTTATTGGTTATAGGGTGAGATACAGAAGAGAGCAATGGTGATCCAGGATGCCAAAGTTAGGGATGTAAGTTTTATCCTGGTAGTCGTGTGTATAAATATAACCCAGATTTCATTTTTCGTTAAGTGTTATATGGTTTTACATTGTTTTTCTTGTTACTGCAAGTGTAATTTCTGATCCCGATCATCTCTTGTATATGGCCATACTCTTTTGACCCAGCGTTTGGAAGAAGAGATCTTAAAGCTTAATCATCTTCGTGACCGAGCAAGTGAAAAAGGAAGTAGGAAAGAATATCCTTTGCTGTATGAAACTCTGGTTCCTTTTGGGGTTCTAGTCTTTACCATGCTTGCTCAGCTTATTTGCTGGTTTCCATTAACCATATTCTGTCTCAATGCTACATTTGAAAATACACTCAGAGCAAAATCTTTTGCTCTTATTTCATGGATGATGAGAATATGGCAACCAAGTGTGAGGGTGATGAGCACCATTAGTGGGTATGTACTTGATGCCAAGGTGGACGACAAATGACCAGTCACATTTTCCTGAAAATTCAATGGGCTTGTTCTTTACTCCTCTTTTTTTTTGCAAGATCATCTATCTCAACATTTTACGTGTTGCTAGTCTTGTTCATGAAGTTTGTTGCTTGGCCTGGTTGTGTGATATCATTTTCCTTGAATACTTAGTTTGGTTGTTCGAGGTTCTTAGGGAGAAATATAATTTCTACTGTTGTTGGCGTTGCATTAATTTTAACCAAAGCCTTCCCTACTTATTGTCCCTTTTCTTTTATACTGTCTCCTTAGTGATCAAACAGAGAACTGGATAGCATATTCGACATTAGCAACTTAGAGTGTTGTAGAAGGTTTCAATTGACTGCTAGTGCACCATTTTTCTTGATATTTCATATATATAATAGAACTTCATTAAGTATTGCTGTTCCTTGACTATGTTGCACCCTTAGAGAATGTGTGGAGAAATTAGATCTTCTCAAGTCACCTGAAGAACGTCAGCGCAGGCTGCTTGAGATTCCCGATGTACATGCTGATCCAAATATGAATCCAAGTTATGATTCTGAAGAAGATTCTGGAGAATCACACAAGAAGAAACAAGGTCCCTAGCTATGATTTTGAACAATTTGTGATCAGTAGTTAAGCTTGAAGTTGTCTGTAGAAAGTTTAGTTGGTGATAACTTTACTGGCATATATGCAGGTGACCATGCAATACCAAGAAATTCTAGTGCTGCTAGAAATGGGGCAGCACTCAACTCTTCAATGGGAGGAGGGGATGTCTTGAGTGATAGAGGAAACACGGGACAGAATTTAGCTACTGCCTCTGAGCAGAGTAGGGATACGTGCACAACATCTTATGTGGATAGAGAAGGTACTAATATGGTTCATGAGAGAGTGAGCGAGTCACTGCAGACTCAGGGAGGAGAACAAACTGGGCTAAATAGTCAGAATGCACCAAAGAACTGGGTAGCTTCTACCGGTTCAATGACTGATGATTGGAAAAGTCAATCAATTGTACAATGTGGATCGTATTCCAGGGTTGTATCACTGAATTTACCACCACCACTTTCTATAGGAAGAGAGCAATTGGTTGATGTGGAGATGGACAAACTGTGGCACTATCAGGATCCAACTGGAAAAACTCAAGGGCCATTTACTATGTCCCAGCTGCGTAAATGGAGTACAAGTGGGCTTTTCCCTCAAGATTTGAGAGTGTGGAAGATAAATGAGAAGCCTGATGAATCTATTCTTTTGACGGATGCATTGGTTGGGCGATTCCATATAGGGCCAGCATTGCCGGACAACAGCCACTTGCTGGCTCAAGAAGCAATAGTTGCTTCTGATAAAGATAAAAGGCATGAATTTGATTTGCATCAAAGTACTGATGCCTCTTTAGTAGACAAGATAAATATGGATCACTGGAAGTCGGTGCAAAACAATGCAAGTGTCAATTGCAATGATAATGATGCACTTCTAAAAAGCAATGCACTGGGCACCCATTCTTCAAGTTGGACTACAGGTGCAGATGCCATCATTCCTAACAGTGGATCGGCTCAACTTGCTCTACAACTCTTGGAATTGTCCAAGGGCTGCAAGTCTTGGTCTGATCAATCCCAGATTTGCAGTTCACTTTCCTCACTTCCATCTTCTGGAAAGATTGGTGAAATTCCACCACCTCAGGCAAAGGAAGAACATGAAGATGAAAAACGGAGTTATGATCCGAGTTATGTAAATGGGAATTCACTCAAGACACCTGAAGGTAAAAATAACATTGGCAAAAGTGAGGATAAACAGGCTGACAGTGAGAGTTATTCAAACCAATCTTCTGGACAGAACTGGAGACCACCCATTAAAAGTTCAAGCGGATGGGATTCCAAGCCGGCTTTTGTTTCTGGGGATAAGTCTGTTCAAACATCTCAGAAGAATGAGGAAATTGATTTCTTTGATCTGCCCAGTCCAACACCAAAGCAGCAACTCAAGGACTTGAAAGGTCATACTGCTGAAAACAATCACTCCATTTCTTCAAAGCTTCCTGTTCTGGATTCAGGATGTAGCTGGAGTACTGCTTCCAGTTTAGTGGTTGGTGGAGCAACGCTAGCTCGAGTAGCTGGTGAATGGGGTGGCTATTCCCCTGCTCCTCTCAAAGCTGTTGAGGAATGGGACTCCAATCATGTGTCTGCCTCTTCACTGAAACCTACAGATGGGGGCAGTGATCATGCTTCTACACAGACTCCAGATAGTGGCCCATTGACACACTCTCCCTCCACTCACCCAGTGATTGATGCATCTGGTTGGCAACCCATCATTCCTGAACCTACTGAGTTCTGCTCTTTGGTTGATGAATCTGTTTCAGATCTGTTGGCAGAAGTTGAAGCGATGGAGTCTCTTGGTGGTTTGCCTTCTCCCACTTCAAAACTGCGGTCTGCTGAGGAATTGACACGAGGTTATGATGATGATTGCTTCAGTCCTGTTGATGGGTTTAGCCCAGCACCTGATCCAGGCAAAAGTGATGCATTCAGTTCGACTGCTGATATACAAATACCTTCTCAGTTGACTGTAGCGAGCGAAGCACCGCTGTCATGCCACATGCCTTCTGAGCCCACTGTCATAGATAAACCACTTGCTGTATCTCCAATGCCTTCTCAGTTGACTGCAGTCACTGAATCACTCGGGATATCCTGCACGCCTTCTCAGTCCACTATCACAGACGAACCACTAGAGAGATCCCAAAAGCCTTCTCAGTCGACTTTGATAGATGAGCCACTTGGTTTATCGCAGATTGATGTTCCAAACCCTCAAAAGAGCTTCAGTGAACATTCTTCTAAAAGTCCTGAAGTAGAAGGTAATACTAAGCCCAATGATGTTCCAGTTAACGAATGGGAAAGAGGTTCGGAAATACAGCCTCTTGCGTCATTAGCTGGTAACCAGGGAGAATCAGGTGCAGGCATCCAATCCACAACTCCATCCACGGCCAGTCAATTGGAAGCAGGTTCAGATGTTCAACAACCCACACCATCCCATGGAGATGCTGGTCAGGGAACCATAAATGAAAGAGAAGCACAAGGAAACACAAGCATGGTTTGGGGAAACGGTCATGGCGGCACAGTTCAGCAACATGCTAGGACGAATGGAGCCAATTCTGCAGGGAACCCAGGCAGTTGGGGAAGCCAACCAAGGTATGGCGGGGACAGATTTTCTGGTCCAAGAGACCACCGTAACAATTTTCAAGGCAGAGATAGAGATTCTGGTTTTGGTAGGGATAGGTCATCATGGAACAAGCAGCCGTTACATGGTGGTGGAAATGGAGCTAGTACATATAGACCTCCGCCCAAAGGGCAGCGAGTATGTAAATTTTACGAAAGCGGATACTGCAAGAAGGGGGCATCATGTAGTTATTGGCACCCATGATATTTAGGTTCCACTTTTCCATAGGAAAATTGTGTGCATTTAATTCTGTAATCATTATTTGTATCAGCAATTCTGCCCCCCTTTCAATGTTCTAATTTAACTCCTGTATTGAGGTGGCATGAATACATATATATTCTTTGGATAGTCCAGCACAGAGCTGCTTGTTCAACGAACTCTAGAAATCCCCCATTTCCATAATTTTACCATGGGTATTGTTCGAGCTCTAATCATGTATTAGGGTTTTCTTTGGCTCATGGATACGGCAAATTGCGGCGTGTAAGATCATTTACGACAAACACACGTACGGGATCTTCAAGAGACTCAAGCCAAGTTTAGCATCCTATCTAATCTAGTGTGGTGTATTTCTGAATGTTGCTGCATTTTGAATCAATCCTTTTGTTCTTTTACCAAGAAGCAATCGACTAGCCCTCATGGTCACCGGTGATGTATCCACCAATCAATTCACTGACGTTACGTAAATGGCCTGTTTAAAACTAAAATCCGATCAAATTAGGAGTCAATGGCCAGGTGAGAACCGATCGGAGTATACCTTACCGTTTGGAAAAGAATAAAATTTAAACAAAAATCTTATGCAATGTACATCCTTGTAAGAAGAGGGAGGAACAATTAATATTTGTTTTTAAAGATTTAACCATGGACATGATTTATATAGTTATAACATCAATCCGACATTAGCCCAGCCAGTCATATGGATTGACCAAGTCTTAGTTTTTTTTTTTTAAATTATTAAAATAATAATAATAATTTTTTTTTTTAAAAATAAATCATAGTTATAAAATCTGATTTTGACATGGTTTAAAACAACAATGATTTATAATGTTTTTTCTTTTATTTTTATAAAATCCCCCAAATAATGTCGTTTTTGTTAAAAACAGCTTCTTACACTGACCCGGCCTTGGGTTGGCTAGTCACTTGTGACTAAAGTATAAATACAGAATCAGCGACCCGCGTTTGGATACGTAAGCTTCAACTTCAACACGAAAAGAGGAAGAGAAGACCATTTCAAACTATCACCGTTTTAAACCATCACTGATCGCTCAAAAAATGCTTTCTGCGACGATACGAATCCTTTAAAACGACAACAAAATCCAGTCATGTCAACCACAAGCTCAACCACGGCGACGTCGTTTTTATCAGCGACGCAGAGATACGCAGCCGGAGCATTATTTGCAATCGCTCTTCACCAAGCACAGATCCATCAAACCCGTCCGCTTGGCTTATCCCACGATGACTCGGAACAAGAGGAACGAACCAGTTGCAGCAGTAGTCATAGTAATGGCAGCAGCAGTGATTCCGTTTCTGAAGACCCTGACCTTTGGATTCACGAAAATTCGGGCCTCCTCCGACCCGTATTCAGGTACAATTCTTCTGTGATTGATGAAATTGTGACTTTTTTTTTAAAAAATTTAAATCAGAATTGATTTTTTCCTCTTTTAACGTGGATTAGGTTTTTAGAGGTTGAGTCAGTAGCATGGACTGGACTTGAAGAGACAGCTGGTGGTTCTCCTGCTAAGCATCATGTTGGAGCTGTATGTCGTTTTTCTTTATTTTTTCCTTTTTTTGTAATCTAATTTTTCATGTGTTTGATTTTGATAGAAATCAGGAAAATTTTACCATTCTTTACCTTGGTTGCTTATTTAGCATGTAAAGCTCATGAGTTGTTACTTCATTGAAATGTTGTTTTCCCGGTTCCTGATTCGTAGGAAAATTGAAAAAAAAAGGAAAGATAGAGTGAGGAGAAATTGTGTTAACTTCACCTTATTTTTTCTCATTTGCTTTTTTATTTCCTTTTTGAAAAGAAAGGGAAAATCTGTGAAACTACTGTTACATTTTCCTGTCAGGTTTCGGCATTTGTGGTCCCATGTGGATTCTAAATGATGGACTCGCAAATGCTGAAATTCGAATGACAAGATGTGTGTACAACAAGAGTAGAAAAATTCATATTTGACTTGGTGCTGGTGGATTTATGATATTATCTGATTTGTTGTTACTATATTTGTAACTGCATTGTGTTTTGATTATGTCTTAGTTCTTGAGGTTATTATCAGAAGAAAGTGGCAATGCGTCTTCTTCTTCTTCTCAAAGTTCGGATCAAGAAGTTGCTTTATCAAAGGCTGTTGATGTTATGGAAGAAACCATGGGAGCAAATCCTGTGTCTTCCCAGTCTAAGAAGGAGAAGCATAAGGAGTATGAGACTCAATGCCGTGAAAAGTTATCTGCTGGCAGTGAGGTGAAATCAACCTCTGAGGTGGAAAATGATCCACCAAAAACTGCAAAGGATGACCATTCTGCTGATGTTAGTGATGCACCTCGAGACTCTGGACATAATGTTGATGAGGAACCCGTTGAAGAGGAGAAGATGCTAAGTAATCAGAGGAAAGTGACAGTGCTGTATGAAATTCTTTCAGCTTGTCTGGCTGATAGACGAGAAGAAAATAAAAAATGCACCCGAAAAAGAAATGGCTATGATGCTCGACATCGTGTGGCTCTGAGATTGCTGGCAACTTGGCTTGATATTAAGTGGACGAAAATGGTTTGTGCACTCCTTTTGTCATTCTCATTAGCAGCTTTCGTGGTTATTCTTCCTTGTTTTTATAGCTAAAAAGATTAAATTGTTCCATACACTTGGTGGTTGGTGTGCTATCTCCCCTGCTTTCCAATGTCTTTGTACTTGGGAAAATTCCAAGGGATTTTTTATTTAGCTTTTGTTTGGTATGAGGTGAAAAATCAGGAGGTAAAATGTTAAGGTGTTAGTAAGATTTAATGGTAAAGTATTAAGGGTGTAAAATGTGTGAAGGGTGTTATTAGGAATACAAAAGTTTGAGGGTATTGGAGGTGCCAACAGTAGCGAAAGCAAATTTCAAATTAAATGTGATTATAAATAAAATTAAGATTTTATACATTTATGGTTTCCAAATGCAAGGCGTATGCAAAAGAGAAAAAGTATGGGTGAAAAAGCATAAAAGACATGCAAATTTTTCCCTTGAAACAACCCTGTCCCCAACCCCCGAAACCCCAAATGGGGTTAGATGTTAAACCCCTTAACACTCCCCTCTCCTAGTTTACCCAACACAATCAAGGATGGGACTCTTAATCCTCATAACAAACACAACCTAGTGACTTTAACAAGTCTTTTAGTAATTTATATCTTATGTGCTGCTGGGGTAAACAAATATTTTCTTTGCAGGAAGCCATTGAGTTGATGGTTGCGTGCTCTGCCATGGCTGTAGCAAAAGAGGAAGCATCCAAGGAAGAAACCAAAACTCCTAAAAGCAAATGGGCTAAATGGAAGCATGGTGGCATCATTGGTGCGGCTGCAATAACTGGAGGAACCTTATTGGCCATTACTGGTGGTATGAAACTCTAGTCGTGTTTCCTTTCTTGGGATTAATTTTATCAGATATTGAAATTGAAATGAGAATGTTATCGCTTTGGTTTTTTACTTTGTAATTCACATTTTACAGGATTAGCTGCCCCTGCAATTGCTGCAGGATTTGGTGCTCTAGCTCCAACATTGGGCACTATTATCCCTGTAATTGGAGCCAGTGGATTTGCAGCTGCTGCAAGTGCTGCAGGAACTGTTGCTGGCTCTGTTGCTGTTGCTGCATCATTTGGAGGTGAACACCCCCTCAGGTTACAAAGGAACCTGCCCAAAAGTTTTATATGATTGCTTGGTAATGGATAATTCATATGTCTTCCTGTTGACATCTTTGTTCAATCAGCTGCTGGAGCTGGACTTGCGGGGACCAAGATGGCTAGGAGAACTGGAAGTGTTGATGAATTTGAATTCAAAGCTATAGGAGATAACCATAACCAAGGCGTAAGTTTATACTTTATCCATTTTTCTCACTTAGCTCACCCTCTCTGTAGGCTTTCTTCATAATGTACAAGGCCACCCTTATATTTCTATTTGAAAATTTCCATCAGCGACTAGCAGTTGGGATTATGGTCTCAGGATGCGTGTTTGACGCGGAAGATTTTATAAAGCCCTGGGAAGGACAAAATGACAACTTAGAGAGGTAAGAAACGTGTATGCTCCAAGTTTCTCTTTGTTGCACCTCTTCTCCATCTGAATTTATCAATGTTTGATTTTTATAATTAAATAGCAAATGCACATGTACTTAAGTTGCAATTCTCGTTACTTCCTAGGATGTATTTTCAAAAAATAATTCTTTAGAAAAATCTGAATCAGAACAATGCTTTTTATTCGTGTTACATATATCCAAAGTAATTACTCTTCGCTATAATGACTTTGTCAATCAGCAATTTCCCTTCTGTTTGTTCTGCTTTTATTGACTGGAGTTTTGTAAAATCTTCATTGAACATGCATCCAAAACATTTTCTTACATTTTCCTCTGTTTGCTATGATCTGATCTTATGTTGACTGGTTTTTGTAATTTTTGTTCCAAAACAAAACTAAATTTCTCTTGTTTTTCATGCTAAAAATGGATCACAAGTCACATCTCTTGACTAATGATTATTTTAGGTATGCGCTGCACTGGGAATCTAAGAATCTAATTGCAGTGAGCACTGCCATTCAGGACTGGCTTACTTCAAGTAATTGGTTTGCCCCTGATGGGAGCACTTTGTTTTTCAAACTAGTAATTATATCTAATGTAATGATTACAGTTTTGTCTGCTGTTGACATTGGTGATCCTTGCTGTAGGAATTGCAATGGAGTTTATGAGGCAAGGTGCAATGCTGACTGTGTTAAGCACACTTTTGGTAGCATTGGCCTGGCCAGCAACATTACTTGCCGCTACTGATTTTATAGACAGCAAATGGACAATTGCTATTGACAGGTCAGCTTTCCTTCATTAACTATAGGTGAGATACTTCGATGAAAATGGGAAAAAAATGCCTTTCCATTGCATCAACTCTCTTTATCACAAATCTGGCACCTGAAATTAAAGTCTTCAGGGGAAATTGGTAATTAGTAGTAGAGAGTAACTTGCTTCCATAGAATTTTTCAATGTGAGTTTTCAACTATTGAATTTCCTGCCATTTTCTAGGACTGACAAAGCTGGGAAGCTGTTGGCAGAAGTGTTGCTAAAAGGATTGCAAGGGAACAGGTAGGTGAAATTTGATTGAAACCATAGGCATCATTTTTAGTTAACAACGTTACCTGTAGTGTTGTATTCTCGATTAATTTCTATCTTGAAGTCTTTTTTTAGTTAACAGTGTCATCTCTAGTGATTTATTTTCTATTAATTCCTATCTTGGGCTTTACATGACTCTTCAGGCCTGTAACCCTTGTGGGTTACTCACTTGGTGCACGTTTAATTTTCAAGTGTCTTGAGACTTTGGCCGAGACAGAGCATAGTGGTAAATATCACTTACCATTTTTAAAGCGAGTTTTTGGAATTTTTGACTGATCTTCAATGCGGTCCTTCTGAACTGACAGCTGAAGTTGTAGAAAGAGTCGTTCTTCTCGGAGCACCCATCTCTATCAAGGACCAGAAGTGGGAAGCTGCAAGAAAGGTGACTGAAGATCTTTCCTTGAAAGCGTTTTCTCTGCTGCTCCTTGGTCAATATTTGTTTTAGCTACTTACTTTACTGTCTAGGAAACTCTTCTTACATCGTACTGTTTTGCAGATGGTGGCTGGAAGATTTGTGAATGCTTACTCCACCGGTGACTGGACCCTTGGAGTTGCTTTTCGTGCAAGGTATGCCTGTTGCACTACGCTCATGTGTGGACATTACTTGATGCTTTTGATCTGCCTAGACAAATAGTTATCCGACTTCGAAAACTAATGTCTAGTTTTTACTAAAAGCCTACTCACTCAAGGATTAGCTGGAATTCAACCAGTAGATGTTCCAGGGATTGAGAATGTAAGCTTTTGTTTACTTTCCCTCCTTCCCTTCCATCACAATCTCGATTCTCGTTACAAAATTAGTTTATCCATGATGGAACATTTTGCAGGTAGACGTAACCGATCTTGTGGAGGGCCACTCTTCCTACCTATGGGCAACACAACAGATATTAGAACAGCTTGAACTGGATGCTTATTATCATGTTTTCAGGAGCCCTAATCCTCCTGAACACACAGACTGACTTTTCCTCTCGTGGAGCTAATGCCATGGCATCAAGCTCATTCACCCCATAACTTCATGTCTTGATTTTTGTTAATCTTCCTATATATATATATATATGTATGTATGTTACCACCCAGAAGAAACATTAAAATATGGGGTTGAATTTTTGTCAGATGATCAAAATAAAATCGGCCGTTCCTCGTAGAAAAGGGAAAGAAGAAGAAGAAAGGAATAGTGGACAAGGCTATGTATTAACTAACATTACTAATGGCCTAGTTTACGTTAAGGGAGGGAGAGGCCCCAAGTTACCACTCCAAAGTGAACCAAACGTGGCTACAGTATGTTTAATTGCTTTATTTGTATTGTAAATGCTGTCTATTTGTAAAATCCTAACACTATTATCTTCTAAGCTATCCATTCTTTGGATGATAAAAGTTCCGGCAGTACCATAGAATAGTTGCTTCTGCTGTTAGTGCCATTGCTCCAGCTCATGTCACCTATTTTATCATGGAAATATAACTGAAATTGTGTTTTTTTAAATGTTAAATTTTTTATAATTTTTTTTTTATTTTTTTATTTTTATATTATTTTGATGTGTTGATATTAAAAATATATTTTTTTAAAATAATTTTTTTTATTTTAATACATTTCTAAATAAAAAAATACTTTGAACTGCCATCATTATTATAATTCTAAACACTTAAAAAAAATGTGAAAATTGTTATACACAATCTGTCTTTATAAGTCAAGCTAGAGCTTAACTTGATCTAGTTTTTTAACAAATTTAAAATGATAATTGATCTGGTGTTAACATAACATATCAATTAATTTAATAGTGTTAATTTAATTTAATTTGATTTTATTTTTTTTAATAATTATTTCATTTTGATTAACTTAAATTAATTTATCTAATTCATGGTATAGATATTGAATTGAATCATAAAATCAGGTTAAGTTTAATAACTTTTTCTTAATTTAATTGTTAATAATAATAATAATACCTATCATTGTAATAATTTATTTTTCTTTGGATTATGGTAAAAAAAAAAGATAATCTTAAAACACCTAAATAACAAACTAGCTTATATAATTATAAAAACGACGTCACTCTAGATCGTGTCATTTTTATGACCATATCCACATTCTTAATTCTTCCTCGTCTAGTAAATATCACGAATAGACACAGAACAAAGACCCTAAACTTTCAGTTCAATTACCAATGGTGCCATCTTCGTGCTGCAAATTTCGTTATGCATTAGCGTAATTCCGATAATAATGACCGACGCACTTCAGAAGGCGAACAAATAAGAGAGATGGGCGAACAAATAAGAGAGGGGACATGACAGAAACAGGAAAACACAAAGAAGAGAGAGAGGGCATGACAGAAACAGGAGAACACAAAGAAGAGAGAGAGGCGGCCCTAGGCGTAGGCATGGAGTGTAATAAAGTAGAAGGAGAAGAGAAAAAGCGAGAAAACGAGAAACTAAAACAAATCCAAAATCAAGGTGGTGGTGGTGGTGGTTCTAATTTGAAAGGGAAATCATGCAAAGGGTATCTTTATTATTCTTCAACTCTCAAATCTAACGTCACTAATCCTCGCTGTATTGGCATCCCCCGTACTCTCCGCCAAAGTTAGTCTCTCAATTCCAATTCCAATTCCCAATCTTTATTCAATATATATTTTTTTGTGATTTATAGAGGGGAAGGGATGTTTAGGTCTTGATTTTTTTGGGTTCTTGAAAAGAATGAGAGAAAAGGGAAGGCGGGTTCTTTTTTGTAAGGCTAGATTTCAGGTTCAAAATTTGAGAGGTGTAGTGTCTGTCTGTCCGTCTCTCTGTACATTTGAAGAAATCAGGGGAAAGAAACTTGCCTTTTTTGCCAGTGATTATGGCATAAGGTTAAACAAGAAAATGCTTTGCTTAGATTAGCTTCTTTCTTTTGAAAGATACATGGTCTTTGTTACTTGAATGAATAAGGGTTAGGAATAGCAATGCACAATTTCTTGATTAGCTTGAGTAAGATTGATCCAGTTGTAGGAAGGCAAATAACTAATATGATAGCTGTCCATTCAATTTGATAAATAGTGGCTGGAAACAGAGACATTGGAAATTAATCGTCGAAAAAGGGGTGTAGGAAAGAATATCGTTGCTGAGCTTATTTACTGATTTTCATCAACCGTATTGAGCCTCGATACTACATTATTAACAACATTTGTTTCACTAGGGATTTGGGAATAGGATTTTGATTCTGTTCCAAATAGAAACACGCTTTGATTTTATCTGAATGGATATCAACTTGTACCGCAGTTTTAATATTATTACTAAAGAAAGGAAGTGATTTATCCCATTTGCAATACAATTTCTTGTCTTTTGTGAAATCGTAATCCTTGTTTTTGGTTGAACCAAACAAAGTTGCTGAGGGATTCCCATTCCATTCCTGATCCAAAGTTACCAAATGTGGCCTATATGCTTAAGCTTCAATTGTGGTGCATTGCTCTATCTGTTTTGTTTTATGTTCTGCACTCGTTATGAAATTCTGAGTGTTGGGAGAGCTAATTGTTTTGGGGATATTGGAGAAAATAACTTCATGTTGATGGTTTCTAATTACATCTATACATGGCAGGAATTCCTACACTGCCATTGCTATTTATGTTGAAAACTGAGTGTTGTGTGTTTGTGATCTTTGTTTGACGTAACATAAAGTAACATGTGTTCTGGTTTGGATTTACAATGTAACTTCTATTCTTGATTAGTTGAGTGTAAAATTTAATTCAGTTGTAGAAAGGCATGTAATGAATATGATGGGGGTCGGATTATGCAAGAGACTATATGCTTAATGAATGGAATGTGGTGCATTGTTTAATATCTAGTGCAGATGGCAACTGTTTCTCCGTTGTTCACCACAACATACTGAGTGTTAGGAGATCTATTTGTTTCCAAGTGCAACTGTGTATGGCAGGAATTCCTACACTGCCATCACTAATTATGTAGTTTTTACTTGGTCGATTTCCGAGATGTTTGATAATTTCAGTAGTTATATGCATGTTGTTGCTGTTGAATATTGGTGCCTGTTAATAAGTGCTGATATCTGAGTTTTATGGCCAGTTCCTAATTATGTTGGACAATCTGAGGTAGAAGCTTCAAAAGATGGAAGGGTTCTTACAGATTTTTATTATGGTTGTGCTGGGTACTCTCTTTATTCCAATAAAGACCACTCAACTGATAAGCAAGTGGCAAAAAAAGAACTTCCAGTCTGTGTGGGTCTTGAGGTATGCTCCCTCACTCTCTTTCTCTGTACGTGTGCCCGTGCTTGATTTTGTTTAGATTATTAGTGGCTTATGCCTTTTAACTTTCATGGATGTTATTGTTTTCAAATAATTTTGAAGTTGTTTAGCAGTTTTTGTGATCACACTCCCCCAATAACTTAGTGCAAATAATTAGTAACTGCACTCTTGCAGTAACTTTCTCTATGATTACTATTACCTGTTGTATGCGGGCTTTGTTATTTGTGAACCTTTGATGTGACTTGCTTCTTTGGATTTGTCTGTGCAAGTGACATGTTGCTTGAATGGGCAAAGAATAATAAAACCACTACCTCTCGTGTTTTATCCTTTCTTTTGGTGATCTGACCAACAGAAGTTTTTTCAGCTTTTGGTGGATAGAAGAGTTGCTACTTCAGAAAGTGCTTCTGCTCCAGCTCATATCCACCATAAAGAAGGTAAGCAAATAGTTGTGGTTATGCTGCATGTTATTGCATGCTCATTTTAGTGAAGTCAAGTTCTCCAGGCACATTTCCTGATGTGCAAATTGTAGGGTCTTACTGTTTGATTCTGTCCCAAGTTCTTTCAGACATACAAATCTGATTTTTCAGTTCTCGTGTAAGGTCAAAACAAGGGCTATTCTTGTCATTGTCTTATTATTATATATTTAAACAGATTGTTCCCACCATCATTGAAACTCTATTAGAGGATGATCCCATTCTCTCTTTATTACATGAATCTTCATATATGTTACATTCTGATCAAGTTATTTTTTTTTGTTTTATTTTTTTTTACTACTTGTCTTTACAACAAGATATTGAAGCATAAAAATGCAAAATGCTTCAGTAAGCTCTTGATCCCAACAATGAATAAGTTTCCGTCCTTCTCATTGGCCAGGACCCTGCCAGTTGTCTTTGGTTTGGGATCAAGATTTGTCAAATCCCGGCCTTGAACATCAGTGCTTCATGTGAAATTGTCTGATTCTTCTTAGGAACCATTTTGGTGGAATTGCAATTGTATAAGGGCCTTTTTTATGGTAAACTCGGACAACAAAAAATGAAAGAGAATCCTCCAAGCAAAATCTCAAATGGTCTCAAAATTGGTGCATTTTTTGATATTTCCTAAAGACATCAATTGCATTCTCTGAAATGTTAAATCACTTCACTGTTCATATCTCCCCATAACTTTTGGCAATTGTTTTCTTGAAGATGGTCGTGAATTGCCTCAGCCTCAGCCTACACGTGAATTGCCTCAGCTCCGAGCACAGAAACCAGCGAGTTCCCCAGCGGATGACTTCTTCAGCAGGCAAGCAAACAGTTTTGATTGTTTGTGAATAATGATTGTCAATATACTAATGACACTTACAAAACTGCAGGTATATGAGGAATTCAGGCCTGGTTGCATCAGGGGTGGCCAGGAACATGCGAAGAGTGGGGATTTACATAAAAGACAGCGTGGATGATATTTTGTACCCTTACAGAAGGCGACCGAAGTAGGTCATACACACTTGAATTGATGCATGGAGGAGGAGAGCTGGCCTGGTGATGTAAAAACATGCTTTATCCTAACCTGTGCAGTCCGCTTTCTGATCAGCGCTCACTTTTACTCCTTTTAAAACCCCTCAACACCCTTCCCTCGTATCAATAAAACAGTGTTGCAGGTAGTCGATGAAGATGCTGTTATCCATTCACCTGGACACGATTTTTATAGTTAATGTCATCTATTGTATTTAAAGCCCGGGCTGGGGTAAGTGGGGGTGGCAAAAAGCTCTTTTTGTGTGATACAGTGAGCTGATCTTAAAATTCTTGGTCATAATGTTGTTCATTTCCTAATGACTGTACTACACACATTTCTGTGCCTGTAATTTAAAAAACAGATGGTTTCATTTTGAATTACTTGACATGATAAATAAAGATAAGATTGCAAGCCTTTTCTTCTGAATGTATAAAGACCTAATTTTCGTCTGAAAATTAGGTTCCAAACTTTGATTTTTGAAGATGACAACCATGGCTTGCTGAGGTTGGTTAAGCTTTCAACTCAAAGCTTAGACGAAGCCCGTTCAAACTTTCAACCATAAAGAAGGCTTATCGTGTTATCCTCTCGACCTTTTCCTCTTCATTATTTAGAACGTGGATCCTTATCGTTTAAATAATGTGCCTCTAATTGAAGGATCTGTTTGTTTACTCTATTACTTTTTACATATTTCAGTTTCACACACAGTCACGAGACTCGATCCAGAAGCTGATCCAATATGAGGCTTGAATTGCTTATGTTACAGGGTCAACTGTCATATAGATTAACTGTTTTATTTCATTTTTTTTTTGAGGAAAACAATTTTTTTTTTCATTTTGATCTAGTCCGGTTTGAAATCGATGTAACCAAGTCATAAACAATCAAATACAACCAATTGTGTTTTATCAAATTTATGTATATTCTGATTCAATTAAAACCGAACCAATCAAAATCACACCAAAATCAAGTATGGTACCATTAAAACAAAAATTGATATATTGAAAATGTTGTCTTTTCATTGGGTACTTCAATGACAAATCATAGCTGTCTTTGTTACCAAATGTTAGCTGTCTTAAAATTCTGACACAGTTGGCAATTGTTATCGATTGCAAGCTCAATCCCTAAAATTTCCAGTAATTTTACTCAAAACTCTCTAAAATCACCATAAAAAAATTCATCACAATTCGATAAATTAAATATTTTAAGAAGCTAGATATTTGTACATTAAAAGAAAAGAAAAGAAAAGAAAAGAAGCTTATGATAGGACTTTCCTTAATTTAGAAAATAGAAACTACTATAATTAATTAATAAAATAAAATAAATTCTTGAAGCGCAAATTCTTTAGTTAAAGAAATGGACGTTGGAAGGAAAGCAAGCAATTACTTACATTTAAAAAACTTAACTTCCCTTCCCATCCCTTCTCTTTCTCCGTTCCTTGAAAGAACCAACCGCCAACTCTCTCCCTCTCTGCCTTTTGTTATCAACAACAAAGAAAAAAAAAGTAATATAATAATTCTGTCTCTTTTCAATTTTATTTCGGTCTTGCACGAGCAGGTAAAGTAAAAGATAATTTTCTGAATATAATTAGCGCTTGAAGTATTTTGTTTTATCTTTTTGACTAATTTTCTTTGATCCCTCTTGAAGAGGAATTTTATAGAGCTTGGAAGACCATTTTTTTAAGGATTTGGTTTTCAAATATTCGAATGGCTGCTGCTGCTTCTGCTGCTTGTAGGCGTGTTGTGGGTTATCAATTTGGAAGCAATTCTGGAGGTATTGGTTTTGGTAGGGGAGGATCTGGTGCTGTTTCTCCTCCAAATTTGGGTTTGATTTCTCAAAATAGGAATATTTCTCAGCTTGTCAACTCTAATGGCAGGAGATTATTTCTTGTTGATACATTAGCCCTTGTAAGTTGTTATTTACAACAAACCCTTTACCTTTTTCTTATTTACATTAATGGGTTGCATTTGTTTCCATGTTAATTTCTCATTTTCTTATAAAATTGCAGCAAGGAAATTTAATAGTAATATAACTCAAGAAACAACATTGCTGAATTTATTATTGAATTGGGAAGAAAAACTGTGGGGAGTTTTAATTGCTATAATTTGTTTCATGTTATAAATAATTCGCGTGCATATTTCTTGGTTGGTGGGTTGGACAACGTGGGGCCTACGAGATGATTGATCGAAGAATACTAAAATTTGAGTACTGGAGATGAATGGTACAATGAGAAAACTGAAAGTTTAATGCTTGGAAGCCGAATGTGGTTTTGTAAGCTTTTTTTTTTTTTTTTTGTGATGAAAGGTTGAATGTTTGTCAAATGATGTGGTGTGTTTTTTGGGTTTAGGTTAGAAGATTGGAGTCGCAGGGTGTGCCTTTGAAGCAAGCTGAGGCGATAACAGCTGCTATAACTGGAGTTTTGAATGATAGCTTGGAGAATGTGTCTCATTCAGTTGTCTCAAAGGAAGAGATGCAGAAGGTAGGTTCTTTACGTGGTAGTTTTACGTTTGCACTTTTCTGTTATGTTGACATGGATCAATTGATATTTGATGTAGCTCGATTTCAAATGAGCTATTTGTGCAAGGAGTTTGTTTATGCTATAACTGTATTTTCATTTCATTTTTGTTGTTGAACCTGTGTAATTATTTTATGTCTGGTTTTGTTGGTAGAATGCATTGATTCAAGAAACCAGCTTGTCAAAATTCAAATCTGAAGTCCAAAGCTCGCAGGTACTAACTAGCTTTTTAATGTTGTTTTCAGATGTGAATTTGTTGAGATTTTAGCTGGATATGAAATTTGTTGGGTTCAATTGAGCAATTGCAAGTCTGGCATTGTTTTGTTGATGTTTTGCAGCTGGTCTTTATAAATATTGCCGATTGATGCTAATAGTGTCAGTATTAAGAGTAGTTTGCTTATATGAAGACCGTGGAAAATTCAATGAGTGCTCAAGTATGTTAACTCAGTTGCTCAATCTTTGGCATTCCTGTTCTGATGTATAATTGGTCCTTCTGTCCCTTGGAAACATTGGTAAAAATGTAACTAGGAGTTGCCTCTTCCCTATTATAGTAGTTATACTTATTTTCTTCATGAAGAATGAGTGCTAGAAGAATTTCATTTGGATTCTGATACCTTCTAATACAATTGATTAATTCCATGTTGAACAGGATAGCCCTTCTTTGTGCATTCAATCAATTGGGTGTCCCTAAAAATTGAACTGCGCTGTTATGGTAAAAGAAAAAAAATCTAAAGAGCATTGAGAATCTTTTTTTCCATTCCTCTTTCCCTCTTAAGTTGTGAACTTTATTGAACCATGGTTATTCTACTTTCTGGGTCTCCAACATGTGTGCACTGAATGAATTTCAATGAAACGTAATGATTACATTTGAAAGATAACCTTGTGAGACTCCCTAAAGTGGAGGTATGTTTGGTGTTAACCTTATTTTCTTGCTAGTGGTCTGGTCCATTCTAACATCAGTTCCTGCTGCCTGCTTTTGAAAATTTTTTTTTTTTGGGGGGGGGGAGGGGGGGACAGAATGCAACTAGAGTTTCCATGCCTTTTTGTTTGTGTTGCCTGAACAATATTTATTGCAGGAACACCATTTTTCTTTGTTGCAACATGAGACTGAAAAACTCCGGCATGATATCGAGAAGATGCGCAGTGAATTGAGGTCAGGTTTATGTATTTACCCTGCATGCTGGATTCGCTTGTTACCAATCTTCTTCATTCTAAGTCATTGATTGTGATTCAGGCATGAAATTGACAAGCTCAGTGCTGGTCAACGGTTGGATCTGAATCTTGAAAGAGGGTAAGAAATGTACTGAAGAAATTTCTTTTCTCCAACAACTAAATTACCGACATGAGTTATTTTCTCGTGGTTGTACAACCTTTGCAGGCGGATAAGGGAGGAGCTAGCAAACCAGAATGCTGAAACCACCAACCTCACTAACAAACTTGATGGCGTGAGTACTCCGGCTGAAATCGATATAGATAATGCAGTTTGGTCAATTTGCAACTTTAACATGCTCCCTTTCTATGTCATAATTTCAGGAAATTCATGGTTTAAGGGCCCAGTTGGAAGCAGGAAAATATGAAGTGATTAAGTATTGCCTGGGTACTCTTGTTTCCATCTCTGCTGTTGGTCTTGCCGCAGTCCGCATCTTGATGTAAACATTTATAACTCAAATCAGTTGCTGCATAACAAGAAGGGGGCAAGTAATAGCTTGTTTTTTGAAAGCTATTATTTGCATGAAAAACGTGAAAACAAAGTTCAATTAACAATTCAAGTTTTTTTCCTTGTTTGTATCTGTATAATAAAAACAAGAACAAAGCTTTCGTTATCCAGCAACCTCAGAATCCTCAGTGGTTTCATGTAAGAGAAGTGGTGTTGGTGGATGGAGTCTTTAAGTTTTCTTTCAGGGTGCATTTTAAGAATGTTATCTTGTCGAGGTCATTAAATCCACCGATGTCCACTCAATAGCTGATCCCACTGTCTCCGTTCCACCAAAAATCACATCCTGCCACATATATGCGTGCCCTTATAATTTCTTTTATTACAGCAACGAAAATGTATGCAAAATTGGATTTCAAGAATATTTTCTGCACTTGAAATTTTTTAAACTAAACACCTTCAAACTTTCAGATTCATGACGCAGAGCTTACGCATCTGGCGCTAGAATGGACCACAGTAGGCAAAGGCAATGTCAGAACGATCATAGGTTAATATTTGGTAGCTATGCTGGCTGGTCTGTCGGAGAAAATGTTATCTCGCACTTGCAAAATTGGACGAACTATATATCTCCGGCGATGGAAACAGCCACCGCATGCAAGTACCCCATTCGGAGAAGAAACATTGCACCATTTTGTCGCTAGTTTAGCTAGACCATGTTCAGTTTTTGGTCCATCAAAAGCATGTTACCTATAGTTGGTACCCTCTGCAGATGGATATGGTACCCTTCGGTAAAGGCTGCGAGCTAGCCGGAAAAGAAAGGGAATATAGAGAAGAGGAAGAGACAGGTGTTAAAATTGGTGGGTGAAGGGTGGCATCCAGCATGGTCATTACCTATTAATGTTTCCTTTGAGTTTTTCACATGATCACCAACAACACCTGGAACCAAACATGAAGATCTACCCCAGAAAGATAACATGAATCAATAGATTTAACCCATCTTCCATTTTTTCAAGTCATGCGCACCTTAGCTTTTGACACGGCTTTCGTAAAAAAAATTCTAGTTCAAAAAGAATTTGAGACGTGTCAAACAATTTTTATATTTTGATAATTGAATTAAGATAAAATTTTACAGAATATTCTAAAGATTTTACAAAAGAGTAGAAAACAATTTCATCCGGAAACATGACTAACTTCTAATTTGAAATTTTACATGATTATGATGGTTTTTTTTTGTTTTTTTTATTTAGTTCGGTATTTGATTTATTGACTCAAGTGGATTCGAGTTAATTATATTTTATAATTAATTTTTTTAAATAATTTTTTTCTCCAATATTTGATTTGCTATGAATTGAATTTTTTTTTATCATTTTATTTTTTATAAGATTATTATAATTTTATTTACTTTTTATTTTAATTAAAAACTTTTAAAAATATTAGAAAATATCTTTCTATAATATTATAATTGATCCTTGTTTGCAATTGATCGTTGCAACTTTTTTTAGTTAAAATTGTTTATTATATTATTAAAATAACCAAACTTACTACACCAAGTCAAGTTTATAACTCAAGTCTTAATTTTTTTTACTTCTTTAAAATGCTAGTGTCAGTTGGTCATTTTTTTTATGTTAGGAAAAAATTAATTTAACTAAAGACATAACACGTGTCAATCTAGTTATTAACTAAACACTAAAGATTTTTGAGAAGTTTTCTCAACTACTTCACGATTAATATAAAGTGAAGCAATTTCCCTTATTTTTTTCATTTCCATCCTTGTTCACGATTCACATGACTATATGACTATACCAATTCAAAATTTGTCTTGCATTGCAAATTGAATAATCGTTGGAATCTGGCCTAACTTTCTATCTTGGACTAAGTGAAATATGTACGAACATCTTACATTATGTTTTTTAAACGTATTTTTTAATTAAAAATATGTTAAAATAATATTGTTTTTAATTTTTTATTATTTTTAATTTTTAATATTAACACCATAAAAAATAAAAAAATTATTAATTTAATATTTTTCAAGACAAAATAATTAATGATCACTAATTAGATTCCACAACGTCTTTCCATCTTTTTGGATAAAAATACATGATTAAAAACACATTAGGGTAATCAAAAGCATGCTCATTCTTGTTTTGGAATTTCAATTAAAGAGAAACGATGAGAAACATAAACGTCTTGCTTAGAAAGGGGTGGGGTTTGGGGTTTGCTGCACTCTAAATGAACAAATCATTTATTAAAAGGTTATAAGAACCTCATTTTTTTGTAGTTATATTATTAAATGAACCATTTATATTAAACCAACTCAAGTCATTAGGTTGATACTTATTTTTTTTTTACTTCTTTAAAATGCTAGTGTCAATTGAGCATTTTCTTATCTTTCTGTTAGGAAAAAATTGGTTGGAATAAAAACATAACACGAGCCACCAATCTAGTTATAAACTAAAACACTAAAGATTTGAGTTTTCCCAGCTATCTCACTATTCATAGGAATAGTGAAGCAAGTACCTTTATTTTTTTTATTTTCATTCTTATTTTTAATTTTTTTTCCTTATATTTTTTCTTTCATTTTGATTTAATCCTTATATAACCTAATTCCATAAGATAAAATTTTAAATTGCAGTACAAAGATAAAATTTAAAGTGAAAAGACTACAATATAAAACATAAAAATCTCAAAATTTTTAGAATTTTCATCCGAGTCTAAAAGTTTATTTATTTATTTTTTAGTCATTAAATCTGGAAAGGAAGAGAAAAACTTATCAAAAAATAATAATATTACTAGTTGGCCACATTTAAACCCTAAAAAATGATGAGTTTTGTATGAATGAGTTCATTTTCTCAAAAAAAAGTTCGATTTTGCCTCTAAAAACAGTGAAAAAGTAGTAGAGAGGTTTGTTTGGTTTGTTTGGTTTGTCTTAATTCAATTGATTTTTATTTTTAAGAGTAATTTTTAAGTAACTTGGGTTGCCTCTAAATATGGTAAAAACAAGTTGACATTTAAAATTTTAGGGTTAAAAAACATAGTCCCGGATTTTCATCTACACGTTGTCTTTCAGTGCATGTGAGATGTCTCTGGCCTTTTAAAAAATATTGGAATAGATGAAAAAAAAAAGAAAAAAAGAGGCGAGGTACACTTATGTTTTTTTATTTATTAAGACCAATCACGTGTACCTAGCCTATTAATCTATCTTCTCACATGTGGGTTTCACAAATATGTAAGAATATTTGAAGTGCCCAGTTGATATTTCAGATTTGGAAAAACATGCTATTTGGATTCTTTAAAGTCTAGCCCCTGGGAATCTGCCCTATTTGTCTTATAATATGGCCTTTGCACCTAATGCCAGCAAAGATGTCAGAAAGCGTAGCTAATAAAAGCTGATGTGAATTTCAATTCCTCAAATAGTTTGAAGCATTTTGAAGGAAGTGGAAGCATGGCCCTTCAGATATATCAGACCTAGGCATGGATAGGGCTAATGTAAAGCTGCAAGCGAGGTCCTGGGCTTATTGCAACCCCCTCAAGAAATGAAAAATAGAATGCGCTCATGGTAAAAATTTAAGATTTAAAAATATATATTTTTTTATTTGAAGTTTAGGTATTGCTAATATAATAGTCTTGTATAGTTTTTAATTTCAGAATTTATAGAATTAGTTGAAGTACGCGTAAGCTGACCCGGATACCCATATTAATAAATTAAAAAAAAATTCTAGATTCTAAATTTATTTTTTAAAAATTATTAATTCAAGTTTTATAAACTTAGAGATTTATATTATTGTGAATTTTAGGGCCCGTAAAGTTAATTAATATACATATAAATTAACTCGAATACTTATATTAAAAAAAAAGAAAAAAAAAAGAAGAAGATCGAGTTCCCAGCTCAATTCACAAATCAATGTTCATCGGTGTTGCAAGTTGTAACATTCCTATCTCGGCATTTAATCCCTTCTGTTTGTAGTATGAACACTAAAGCAACGTTTTCACCACTGTAATACGATTCCACTATTCAAACCCTTTTACTTTTCTTACCGTCGTCACTATACCAATTCAAAACATTTTGTCTTGCATTGCAAGTTGACCAAGCAGTTGAAATCTTGTCCTAACTTTCTATCATGGACTAAAAGTTGATGGAGTACGTTTTTAAACTTGTTTTTTTTTTTAATTAAAAATATAATATATATTTTTAGATTTTTTTATATTTAATATTAAGACCATTATTAAAAATAAAAGAAACATCAATTTAATACTTTTCAAAACAAAAATAATTAAGAAGCACTAATTAGATCCCACTAGTCTTTCCATTTTTTTTTATGGATAAAATCACATGATTAAAAACACATTAGGGTAATCAAAACCATGCTCTTTTTTAGAATTTTAATTAGAAATTGTTTGATAGTGTGATTATGATTGTTTTTTAAATAACTTTTTATATTAAAATATATATTAATAATATTTTTTTATTTTTTAAAATTTATTTTTAATATTAGCACATCAAAATGATTTGAAAATATTAAAAATATTAATTTAAAATTAATAAAAAAATAAAAAAATTTATTTTTTTTTAAATATTTTTAAAACATAAAAATAAATAAGCTTTAAAAAGGAAACGGTCTACAAGAAACATAAACCTCTTGCTTAGAAAGGGGTGGGGTGGGGTGGGGGTGGGGTGGGGGGTTTGCTGCACTCTAAATGAACAAATCATTTATTAAAACTTTATAGGAACCTCAAATTTCATCGTACGAACACTCAATCCAAGTGGGGGAGTTAGATTTCTCGATCCCAAGTTATTTTCAAATCCATTAATGAGCTTGATTGGAGGACTTGAAACTTGAAACGGGCATGCATAACACCCGACCGAACATGGTGTTCTTGGACAGCATGCTTGGGAGATAGGCAAGGTAGATCATTCAGGTGTGTGTGACTGAGAGGTGCTATCAATTGAAGAGGAAAGGGAAGGGATCCCTTGGAGGCGGAGGAAATGAGAATATCCATGCCATAAACTGTCTTGATTAAGAGTTTGTTCAGCAGTATGATTATAGTTGTTTTTTAAATAATTTTTCATGTTAAAATATATGTTAATAATATTTTTTTATTTTTAAAAAGTTATTTTTAACACCAGTACATCAAAATAATTTAAAAACACTAAAAATATATTAATTTAAAAATAATAAAAAAATAAATAAAATTTTAATTTTTTAAAAAATATTTTTAAAACATAAAAACAAACAAACTAAAATATCATAACACCTCTAATTTCATCAAGCTCACGGTCCCAATTAATTAATTAAGAGAGACAAATACATGTGATGTGGAGTTATGCTAGATCTATACATGTCTAGATAATGACACCGACGCCTAAACTTATAGCCTTTAAAATGGTCAGGTTAAAATTCTCTTTTCTCCAATTGGTTTCTTTCTTGAAATCATACATAAATTTCCCTGGAATGATACCATATATAAGATTTATTAACATAGGTTAATTAAAATTAAATTTGTTTTAAATCATTTCACACATCATCATCAGTCACATTTCAAACTATGATATCATGCAAATTACAATAAAAACAATGCTTCTTTTCAACCCACCACAATTTCAAACTTATAGCTAGTTAATTCATCTATTTTTAATTAATGCTTTTTAAAAATATATTTGATTTTAAAAATATTAAATTACTACTTTTTTAGTATTTGTTAATGTATTAATATTAAAAATCTAAAAAAATTATTTTAATAAATCTAAAATAAAAATCTATTAAAAATATTCTACACCACGTATCAACATCAATATCATTAAACTAATATTTTAATAAATCTAAAAAAAACCTATTAAAAACATTTTTCATCACGTATTAACATCAATATCAATAAATTATTATTTTAATATATCTAAAAAAAACTTTTATAAAAAAAACATTCTCCACAACATATCAATATCAATATCATTAAAATAAACACCTCTCAATTATTTTATTAATGCTGGAGTTGTTTTCGACTTTTTTTGTTTTTAGCATGTACAAGAAAGGAATCGTTTGCTTGATTGGAGGCACCAATACATGTCTTTTCAATATTAAAGTAACTAGAATTTTAATAGATATAATTTAATTGATTAAGTTTTAGATTTATTTTATATAAATTATTAATTTAAGTATCATAAATTTTAAGGTTACTAAAGGTTTATATAAGGCTTAAATAATTATTAATTTAAAGGCTTGTGAAATTAGTTGAAGTACACGCAAAATAATCAATATATCAAAATATATATATATATATATATATATATATTAGAGTAACTGGGATAGCAAGACCATCTCCTTTCTTTAATATCTAGCCATAATTTTTCATGGACATGGAAAAGAAGAGGTGGGAAAGACCAAAGAATAAAAAGGCACAAACACTTTCTCATTTGGAAGCTCTTCTTCTTCTTTCAATTGATCAAGATAAAATTTCTTTTACAAGCTTTATTTGATTGGTACAAATTAAAAAGTAAAGATAATCTTTTTAACCCAATTATATATTTAAAAAAAAAACCCTGCAAATTGACCCTTTGTCACCATGGCCTCAATTATGTATAGAATCCACGAAAGAAGGGAATCCCATTCATTTCCATCCCTTACCTTTTTCCCTTCCTTAGAGAGGACAGAGCACACGCTTGCTCGGAACGGCAACGAGTCGAGTTGCTCTTGGCGCGGTGAGCCCAAACATATCAGTCATGTCAAGTTCACTTGGTTTCATGCCATCAGGCAATTCCCATGTGAAACAATGAAGCAAGTGAGCAACAGCCAAATCAAGTGTGTATAACCCAAGCTGCATACCGGGGCAAGACCTCCGACCAGACCCGAAAGGAATAAATTCGAAGTGATTCCCTTTAAAATCAGGCACCCCTGGTTTCAAAAACCTTGAAGGCTTAAAAGCATCAGGATCTTCCCATGAATTCTTGTCTCTCCCAATAGCATAAGCATTGATCATCACCCTTGTTTGCTTTGGAATGAAATAACCAGCAACCTCGGCATCTTCAGAAGTTTCATGTAAGAGAAGTGGGATTGGTGGGTGCATCCTTAAGGTTTCTTTGAGGGCGCATTTCAAGAATGTTAGTTTGTCAATATCACTTTCCTCCACGCGCCGCTCTAAACCCACCACCTCTGCGAGCTCTTGCTGGACTCTTTTTTGATCCTCTGGACTCTTCATTAGCTCCGCCATGACCCACTCTATTGCCGACGCCACCGTCTCTGTCCCACCAAACATCACATCCTGCCAGAATCACTTGGATTGATGAGTAATTCCTTCAATTTCATCTACCCACAAATGAGAGATATGTGTAGATTTGCACGTTATTGATTTTTTGTTTCATTGGAATTGAAACGACAAAAACTGGACTGCAATATTGAGATCATATATTAAATAAAAAGTCTTATAGGTATGTGTGAGTACCTCGCACCTATATTTATATATAAAATGTTATTTTGTGGGATGATTGGATTGTAAGAAAAGAGTATCAGTACTTACCATGATTATGGCTTTGATGTTGTCTCTAGTAAGGCTGATGGCTTTTTGTAAATCATCTGATTCATCTACTTTCCTTGTTTCTTCACCATAAAAGGCTAGCATGTCATCGACCATATCGGTTTCAGCATCTTCAGAGAAGTTTTTCTGTTTTCTTTTTTGGATATGATCATCGATGATAGAGTCGATGAATTTATCAAGAGCCTTCCGAGCCTTGACAAGTCTAGCGCTGAGCCCTTGTGGGTCAATCCAGCCCAGCCAGGGAATGAAATCAGACATGTTGAATGCTCCAAAAAGCTTAGAGAACTCCTGCAAAATCTTGATGAACTCATCCTGTCCTTCATTTTTAGCCCCGAAAGCTGCTCTGTAAGTGATATTCATGGTCAACGTAAAAATCAATTCTCCAAGATTCACAGGCTTGCCTGTATTGGCTTCAACTGTCTTAAGCATTGAGTCCACCTCATCTCTCACAGACTCCCATGATTCAGCCCTTTTCCGGCTAAATAGCTTCATGACGCAGAGCTTACGCATCTGTCGCCAGAAAGGACCGTAGTGGGCAAACGCCATATCTGCACGATCATATGTTAAGTAACTTATGGCTATGTTGGCTGGTCTGTTGGAGAAAATGTTATCCTGGACCTGCAGAACTTGGCGAGCTATTTCAGGAGACGAAACAGTTACCATATGCAAGTACCCCATACGCATATGAAAGAGCCCACCATATTGCTTAGCTAGTTTAGCTAACCCACGGTGAGTTATTTGGTCCATCATGTGCATGCTACCTACAAGTGGCAACCCTTTAGGCCCTGGTGGATATGGCAATCTTCGGCGAAGGCGACAGACTAGACCTAAGAAGAAGAGTGAAGAGATAACGATCAAGAAGAGAGACATGGGTGAAGCTTGCAAAGATTGGACAAGAGAATCCATGGATGGTTTATGTGTTGGTGCCTATGGATGTTTTCAGTCTGTATTTTGTGTTTTCCACAAGACTTTACTCCTCGCAACTTTCTGATGTTGCTAAGTTGAGAAAGATATCATGGGGCTTTATATAGATTTTTTTCGTGGTCTGTCTCGAGCATTTCACAAGTTGGGCACTTTTTATTTATTTAATTATCTTAAATTATCTTGGAAAGTTTCGTCTCCAATTTGTAAAAAAAATTGTTTACATATTCAATGTTGAAATCAATTAAGTTTATATTTTCTCTTGTGAAAGGTTGAAAACAAGTGTAGACTTTCTATAAATTAGTAGAGAAGGCAGGCCCAGTAATTAATGACTTTCCTATTCTTTTTTTCGATTTTTTTTGGATTAGGCAAATGGAGGCCATCCACATATACCTCCTATCGAATATATTTGAATCAGCGTAGTTCTAATTGCCAAATTCATAGAGAACATGTATGATTTTTGTTACAAAATAGCAACTATGATTTAATATAAGCTCTCATTCAAAATCTGGATGGAGATGAAACGACAACAAGACAGAACAATTTCACCTATGAACCAGCTCACATGTTGAGGTCAAAATAACCACTACCTACGAAATTTCCTGTCATTATTTATATTTTTAGTCTATCAATAGGAATTTTACTAGCAAGTTTATGGATAAAAATGCTCTATCAAAATTTTTCTTATTGATGTAGACTGTTGGTGAGTCTGTTAGTAATAATTTTACTAATGGATTTACTGATAACAAAAGGTGGCTAAAAAAATTTACCCGCTTTATTTTGTTTATATTTTCATTGGTGAATATAACATATTATCAACAAAAAAATTATATATAATTCCATCGATGATTTTTTTTTTTCATCGTCACTATTTTTATTGATGAGTCTAACATATAACCAACAGAAAAACCATATGCAATTCTCTCAGTGATTAAATAGTGCGAGTGGCATTTATAGTAATTATTGTTTAACTCTCTAGAATATACCAACAAACCTAATCCTTTGGTAACACCGTCAGTAATATATATATATATATATATATATATATATATATATATATATATATATATATATAAGAAGTACATAATAATTAAAATAAATTAAATTAATATAAAAACAAAATATTTATTATAAATTTAAACATTTATAAGTTCAAATACAATTAATTTAGAATAGAGACACTGGAGGACGAGGAGGGTCTTCACAAGGACCATGGGGACAATAAAAAAAAGGCATATGTACCACTTATCTGTGATATCATCTTCATTACCAATAAGCAGAGTTCGACCATTTCAAAATTGAGTTGTTCATTATCAAAAGCAAGATAGGTTGTTCAAGCTTGAACTTGTTGGTCTAAAATTGCTTTGAACTATGGAGTTTGAGTGCTCCAATGCGATTACTAGCATCCAACAATTGAAACACTGTAGGTTGTCCGCAAGTTCTCGGTCGTAGTGTTAGAGAGACTGTACATTTAATTTCTATCAGGTCCACTAGACAAACTTGCCTTCAATCATAAATTCATATTGAGATCTGGAAGAGTCGAAGAATTATCCTCGTATCACTCCTTCAATTGGGTGTTATATGTATCCCGAAAAAAAGTTAGTAAATTCAAAAAAATAATAACTTAAAAAATGGTTGAAAACCAACATACCACAAAATGCTGAGCTTAATTATCCACGAGCTACTGCACCTAGTTTTGGAGGTCATCACTTCACACGTGCATTTCCATAAAAAGCTCCATCGAGTTTGACTTATGTCCAAGAATTGTAGTCAGTAAGAGAAAATTATTGTAAGTTAAATATATTTATAAAATAAAAATAAAAAATATGTTATTAAAAATAATCTTACCATCTGTTTCGCATGTGAAACGAATGGAGTCACCGATGTGCATGGCAATAAAATTATGTTTTCTTGATACATCATAAGTCAAAGTCCTGAATAACCAAAATTGCTTCAACTCATCGATCAATAGTCGAAGACAAACATTTATATTTCAACCCAAACTATTAGGACCGAGTATGACCTCAGATAAAAACATGAACTTCAACCTCAAACACATCTTTGCTGGCAAGTTGTAAATCATGAGTATCACTGGCCAATAAGAATAAAGAGTAACAAATAACCCAACTAGATTGAATCTGTTTGTATATAACCCAAACGCATGTTCCTTGATTCTATTAAAAATTAAGGATGCATTCTATTAAAATGTTTCCAGGCCTCACCATTAGAAGAGTGCATTGTTACTCCATCCACCACATTATATGAATGATGTCATGTCATGTGCTCAACAGTCTTTGGTGACATGAATATCATTTAAAGTCTAAGTGTGATTGAGAAGTATTTAAATTTTCTATGTGCGAAAAGAGTTCTTTTCCTGCTAATTTTGGGTTTATAATGAGCTTGCTCATATGTTTTACTCTCAGTCAATTCTGTATTTTAAAAGTAGTACAACATGTAGAAGTTTAAACACATATCAATTTTCTATATCCCAGACCAGGAGGTTTTATTATGGATTTAGCAGTATAAAAGTTCTTTTTTAGCCTTTTCCCTTCAGGTAAAATACTTCTTGCCAATTTGATAATTTTCTCATAATCAGGCTCACTCAACCTATGATTTGACTTAATGATGAATACTTATGCAATAATCAATAATTTACTAAGATTTATGTACCCATCCTATAATGGTTTATTGAAGTCTTTCAAAATATCAAAAAGCTTTGTCGCATCTGGATTAGGTTCTTTATTTATTATTGAACATTGACTAGCATAACGCATCTCATTCACATTGCATCCGTGTAACTATATTCCTATAAAAATTACTATTATCATCTACAACTTCATGTTGTTGCCAGAACTCGAAGTTGACCTAACCATTATTTCTACCATAGTCTCGTGAGAAACATATGGTTCTCTATGTGTAAACTAATACATGTATCTCCTCATGAACCCTTTTTGTAGAAGATGCATCGTTACAACATCTGTATCGAGAAACATTTTATTTTTACAACTCTTACATGAATATCTAACACCACCTCTATTAATATTTCTCGGATTAAATAGTATGTAATTAATAAAACTCCAAACTCCATTACAAGAATCTATCATACACAACCCTTTGTGTGAATCTTGATATATTTATGAACAATTATCCATTACTTATATTAAACCCATATAGAATATTGATGACAACATGCATTGATTAATTACAAAAACTAAATAAATTTGAAAACATTGGTTTAAAAAACTTATTCAATATATTTTAATAGTACTATATCCATTATCAATTATCTACATAAATTCAATTTTTTATACATTTATCAAAAATCTTAAGTCAACAATAAAATTGATAAAATATAAAATGGACCCATTAACCAAGCCATTATTTATTTTATTACAAAACACTTAACTCACAAATTCAAAATAAATCTCATCAATTTACAAAAAAAAAAATTACAATTTTATAAAATCTTAAACAAATCTTAACATGTACAAATCATATATTCATACAATAAATTTCTATAGGAAAAAGCTATAAAACAAGCAAACACCTAAACAAAATGCATATACAACAAAATTATACAATAAAAATTAACATTTTAAAATTGAGTTAAAATAAAAAATGGGTAGTTCTACTTACTTAAAGTGAAGAAAACCTCAATAAAATTTGAATTAGAAAATGAATGTTGACAAACTAAGTGTTGAGGTGGTGGTAGCTAGGGGGGTCGGTGCCTGCTGGAAGATACAACGAGTAAATATTCTGTTGGTAAAATTTACTTTGTTTGTAAAAATGACTCATTATCGTACTTTTTTTTTGTTTTTTTTTTCACTGTAATTCTCTCAGTATATATCAAGGGGATATTTTTATCGGTGTTTACCGATAGATATAATGAGGGAATATTCTATCGGTAAAATTTATCATAATGAACTACAATCATTTTTTTAATCATTTTTTTTTTTAAAATAAGAAGGGGTTGTGCGAATAGAATGTAAAACAAGTACATTGATTTTCCTGGTTAATTTTACAAAAGAGGTTTAATGTAGTATCTGATTACAATTTTGGAATGTATTAAAAAAAAAAGATAGAGGAAACAGGAAGGACATGTTTTCCTATACTTTTTATTCTGAAATATAGAAATATATTTTAAAATTATTCAAAAAATAAATTTATTATATACTTCTATTCTTATTTCTTTAATCAAATACATTTTTATTTCATTATTTTTATTTTTTTTTAATTTCAAAATAATAACCAAACGACTACCATAAATGTTCGGATATACAAAGAAGTATCATTCCTTTCCAAATCTTTAAATCCATACCTCATTTTTCCCAAGATTTAAATCTAAATTCTGTTAGTTAAAATGCCAAATACTAACACCACATGCATTAAATCACGAAACTAAACGATCCACGATTCATATTCTCTCCTAGCTCCTTTATTCTATGTAATTTATAAAATGAATGATATGGAAGAGTCTATACACAAATCTTGAACTCAATTATAAAAGCTAGTTTACATCATAATCAAGAGATAATGTATAAAAGTGGATGATTAATTAATAGGCAATATCTCATAATTGTATTGAATTCATATCAAATATAATGACAGCTCATTGAAAAATTCCCAAGTGTTTCTGATCTGTTTCTCACAGATAAGGGTGGACTAAATCCTTTATATTATATCTCAGCTTGAGGACGTAGTATATAATATCACTGTCCACACTTGTATAATTATATAGATTTGGATATTAATTTGAATACACATTCAAACCCTATTAAAAAAAATAATACATTCTATATATTTCAATCCCTATCTGTATATTAGCGTGCACATAATTGCAGTGACATGTTATATATATATATATATATATATATATATATATATATATATATATATATATATATATATATATAAGTATAGTAAATGCAGAAAATAATGACTTTCATAAAACGCAAAAAGAAATATACGTACAGTGCTAATAATTAATTCGAACTTATTTGACCTTAATTAATACTATTTATTTATTATTGATGATGGAAAGCACGCGCTTTGCCTGTATTGAAGCACTAATTAACACTTGTGAACTATGGATTGAATTGGTCAGTTAATAGAGCATATTACAATTATTTGAAGGGTAAAATGTGACAAATATACAGCTTAAATAGGTATTGAATTCCTTTTATAGTGCAAAGTTGAATCTCCTAATTAAAATACTGCTTGTGGATTGGATGTGAATGTAATTGCTTCATCTCATAATTGCCATGAAGACCCCTAGCCTCGTGATATTGGTAAAAATTACACGTGCCCCATGATATTGTTGTTGTTTATTCTAGATATACGCGTCCCTGGGAAATCTACAGTACTTAAGGACATCAAGACCGTCGCCATGTTAGAACGAGACCTCCTCATGAACCGGTTTTATGTTGTCTACAGTACCAGGACAAGGTTTCGGTTGTTGATCAGGCTGTTGAAAACTTCACAAAGATTATGATATTTTTAAAGTTGTTTTTCAAAGTTAGGATGTCCTTCAAGGCGTAAAAGACTGGACTTAAACATTGAAAAATCTGCAAAATTAACAAGTCTTTTTGGGGTTTGAAAAAAACCTTCCACACTTAATTAAGTTAACACTAGTGGTTGAGAAAACGAGCTTTAGATAGTTTTTTTATTATGTCTAGTTATAGAGTAAAATTAACTTGAAGAGCGAAGCTTAGAAAGGAAGATGTAGTTTTTCTATGGAGATTAAGATTTTGAAAGAGAGGAAGATGCACTACCTTGATGTTCAAAGCTATTTATATAACCTTGAACTCATGTAAGTGTGTCAATATATACAAATAGCATAGGATGATTTATGTGTTTGTTTTCCATAATTTTAAACTACACGAAGATAAAAACCGAGTGTGACAACAAGCTCTACCAAAGCTTTCCTTGCTATGGGTTTTGTTGAACTTTATGGACACATCAGGTCCAATATAATGGCGAGTCTGTTGGATTTGTTAGGCATTTTAGCTTCTTCTTTTTTAATTATGAGTATTTAGGCTAGTTTACGTGTATCGTAATTAATTTTTTAAAATTTTTAAGGTAATAACCATGTAAGTCTCGAGTAATTCTGAGATTTGTGATACTTGAATTAGTTATTTTTGTAAAGTAAATCCAGAATTTGACCAGTTAAGCTATATCTCTTAAAATTATCATTTTAGCATTTAGATTATCAAATATTGATGATCTCTATTCTAGAAGAGCATTGAGCCATGTGATATGCTTGTATTCCAACATATATATATATATATATAGTGAGTTTAATGACATATCATAATTTAAAGATTATGTCTCCAACAAGCAATATTCTGAGCACAATGCATTATTGTTGGTGAAAACAAAATGCAAGTTTCCTTCTTATAAAAAAAAAAAGAAAAAAAAGAATTAGTTGACGCATGGTTCTTAAATGTGGTATCTCTCATTGATCACTAGCTGTCATATGTGCTATCTTTCATTTTCTTAAATGCTTGCAATTAAATTTCTTACCTAGTGTAATTAATATGGCTTCAATGGAGCCAACTACCTCCCTCAACAAATTTTCAAATACTTAATTATAGCATAGTTAATTAATATCTAATAAATCTGCCACGCACTCATGCAATGTGACACTTAATTACTTGTGTATACATGAGGTCCCATGCAAGTACTAGCTAGTGATCAGTGAGAGATTTTGATGCCCGACCTTATTAATATTGCTTGATAACCTTAGTATAATTATAACCTTTACAAGTCATTTTCGTGGTAAGACATTGGAACCATTTCGATGGTTTCATTCTACCATTCAATATGGTTAAATATATATATATATATATATATATATATATATATCTCCATGAAAATAATATGCAAGTTAATTAAATTATTTTTCTTAATTATAGCATTTAATTAAATTTAAGATATACTATTAATTTTAATAAATTAATAATGATATTTATAGATTTAAATGCCAAACTTTCACAGCAAATTAACTAGAAAAGGAGCCTATGAAACATTTCATGAAAGTAAGTTTAGTTAATAGTTAGAGATAAAGATAGGAAAAAATAGTAAATTTCTTTATAAAAAATATTCTAATAAAGTCTGAATTGTTTATTTTTATTTTTATATTAACGTGAATATGTTGGCTAACTCGCATACATCTTGACTAATTTTACGGATTCTAAAGTTAATGTTCATATAAGTCTCTAATGGTTATGAGATTTGTGAGACTTGAATTTTTAGAAAATTAAATTAATTATATTTAGTCATATTAATAATAGATGGTAACTTGATCAGTTTTGATATGAGAAAATTAACTAAACAACCAGGAAAAAAGAGATAAAAGATTATACTTATTATCCATGATATATATAATATAGTTAGGTTGCAAACATTGGCATCATAGTAACGTCATGTTGGACGTAGGGTGTGAAATCGATCTCAACACTCGTCTCTGTTTACAGCGAAATATGTATACATCAATGTGAAAGCCACCTTGATCAAAGCTTCAAGCCACGTCATTACAAAATGGAAGTGAATTTTAATATTGATTACAAGACTGAATTGTTGTAAGAACTCCTCGGGATTTTATTGGACCAGCAGAGGCTACTGAACAACCCAGCGGTTGCCATATCACATCACAAAATGATGATTTAGCCCTAGTTGATCAATCGATCCTTGTTTTTATTCATGGCAGCTTCGCTAAACCTATCAGATGCAGTGGAAAATGAGATCAGGAGAGGAGGAATCCCCGTCCATAATGTTATTAAGTGAAGTAGACAATAATCAACATAGGGCTGAAGTCGAGGTCTTCAACCGAAACCTTTCATTTCAACTAATTTTTATCCTCGTCTTCACAAAAAGTTACAACTTTTGCCTTTTCGACTGCCCATTTAAGAGATGATGTCTGTGTGACCTGGATTATCACATGCTACAATTCATCAATCCACCTTTTGCAGCGGTATAATAAGAGATTGTGCATAATTTTCCTTCCTATACCGGCACTGTTTCCGAGCTTCACATACATTTTCAATTATGTTCTTGGTGCCATTTCCTTCCAAAACGGGCAAATGGGAAGTTGAAAGAGAAATAACGACGGACAATAAAGAATTAATCATGAAAATTAATTACGAACATAGCGATTGATTACAGTATATGGTTGGTGGTCATGTTTGAGACAGACAAAGAAGGCGGTGGTAGGTTAAGTAATCTAGAAAGACGCAAGAGACAAAATTAACCATTCGAGATGAAGAACGTGACATTGCCCTGTGCTCACTCCAATGGCCATCAAACACAAAATCAAGACATGACTGAATCTCTAAAGCATTGCTAAGACGCTTTTAGCCCCTTTGATTAGCATGCTGCTCGGTTCTTTCTCTCGATTGAATTCTACACGTCTTTTGTACGTTATGATCTTATTTTTCTATCTTTTAATTAAGTGTCACTGTTTAGATAGTTAGAGAACAATCACGAGAGAATGCATTTAAATTGATTCAGTTTCACAACATCTTTAATTTATTCCAATTGCATTCTCTGAAGCTACGTACAGCTAAAAGAAACGTTGTAAGCATGGAAAATATCAGCTTTACATTGCGATATAGTGGCGGTTCTTAGGTCACTGTTTGCCACAATGATGATTTGTGACCCTATACATCGTACTAAAAGCAAGAAGGGCACTAAAAAAATCATGGAGGATTGATCCATCGAGGCATACATCTTCCTACCCATGCAGTACTCTCTTTACATGTGCTTTCCAGATAGGGTTTCCACACGCAAATTCGTACACTTGTAAAAAATCTGAATGTTTTTCAACAGTTATAATTACTCTTTCATCCACATTTTATTATAGATTTCGTGCCAATAAGCTGTGGTTTGTATTATTTCTTCCAAAAAAAAAAAAAACAATCGGGCCAATTTTCTAGTGTAAAAATTAAATATTACCCTTAGCTTATTTCAGATAGATGATCACCACCAAATTAATTAATACCACAATTAATCCTATTGTGAGCTAGCTAGGAATGCTGACTGCTGAGCACCCAAAACTCTTAAAATAAAATGGTTTTTGTGAGAAAAATGAGATGAAAATTTTTTAATATTCTTAATATTAGCATATTAAAATCATTCAAAAATATTAAAAAAATAATTTAAAATAAATATAATCATGGCCACACCGCTCAAACAAATGGAAAAAAAGAGAGAGAAATCTCAACATGGATGTCACTATATATGCTCTCTCATCTTCTGACTTCTACCTATTTCCATCGGTCAATTTCCAATCAAGACGTTGGTGGGTTGGACTCTAAAATAAATAAATAAAATCAAATCTTTGCTATTTGATTCACGTAACTATTATACTTAATAAATTATTTTTGTTATGTAATTGCTTTAAAGAGAATGCTGAGAAGGGGAAACCGGCCATAGCATTAGCCTCTATATTTCTAAAAAATGTTTAATTAAGACAGAAATTGATTTTTCATTAAAAAAAACTTGTTATTTAATGCTGAATCAAATATTTATATATTAAAAAAAAATTGTGGTATAAGGATACAAAGAACAGGCTTTTTATTACCAGGTGTTTCTTTTGTGATATCGGTTTGGGGAGACATGAGAAAAGAAAAGAAAAAACAGCAACACCATCATATTAATTGCTGCTCTGTCGGTTAGGTGAACGTGTGTGATTTTTTCAACATTTAGAAATTTCAAGAAACTAAATAAAGTAAAAGCTGCAACACTAATGTGAAATCGCCGCACTTAGAATTCTTGATCGGGTACTGACGTTCGGTCATTGCCATCCATAAACAGAGTCTTCAACTCCCACTTTGCTGGACCGTGACCAGCTGAAACGGATGCTCCATGTCCAGTTGTGGTTGCAGTGGAGGTACCGGCATCTATTCAAGGGCCGACGATCATGACAGATCCAATGGCGTACAAGTTAAATATATGTGGTTCCTAAATTTGGACGGAAAGTCTGATCGTTGAAAAGAGGCCATATTGACCGGTTCCACATCTTCAAAGAATAATTTGAATCTGATCTCCCTTGATATCTGCGGTGGTAGTACTGCGTTAAATGTTTTTGATAAATTAACATTTTTTAAAAAATAATTAGAAAATAGCAGAATTATAGAGAATGCGTTCCTCCAAGAGAAACAAAAAGCAGGAGATTTCTTTTATGGAGGATACTCTTTCAATTTTGTACCGGGAGCGCAAACTCTTAAACAAAATGTTAAATGCATCTGCGACTCGGAGTAGTTCAATACTGCATTCAACATAATATATTGACTATTTTATAAGTTTAGGGATTTGAATGAAAGATTATTCAAAAATCCCTTGTTATTTGGAAAGTGAATTTATTTTAGCCATCTCATTTTGTTTTTATGTGACAACCTGTTTTTTAAAATATTTAATTTTAAAAAATTATTAAATTAATTTATTTTTAGATGTTTTTAATGTGTTGATGTTAAGAATTAAAAAAAAATTTTATATATTTTTTATTAAAAACATTTCAAAAAATCAATTTATTAAACACACAATTAGCTATTATCCTATTTATAGGAACTGTTGAATTAATTACAAGTTGAGTGACAGGTCGCCGCTCCACTTTAATATGTTGGGGAAACACGTTGTTTTGGCTTCGAAATTTCACCACAGTCGTAATTTACAGGATTACAGTAGTGGAGTGTATGATAATAATTATTTTTAAAAATATTTTTTATTTTAAAATATATTAAAATAATATTTTTTATTTTAAAATATTAGTTTAAATATAAACATATCAAAATGATTTTAAAATATAAAAAAATTTAATTTAAAGTAAAAAGAATAAAAATTTTCAAAATATTTCAAAAATATTTCCAAAACACAATGCTAAACACACCCTAACAATTTAATATTTCCATGGCTAGTACTCTTCATTTGCAAGCATGCAACCCCATCAAGATATAATCTTAAGGAAATGAAACTCATAATTTGATTAAAGATCTTCCATCCACATGCAATCTCTCAGATGGATATTGTCAAAACAGAAAAAATAAACAAAGAAAAATGACACTATTTCAATATTTCATTTAAAGTCGAGCACAAAATCAAATTGGAAATAGTGGAAGCATAAATAAGTTGAGGAATATCATATCTTTGATGGAATATGTTGTCCATAAGATTTTTTAAAAAATATATTTAAATTGACTTTTTAGATTTGATAATTGATTTTGAATTTCAAATTAAACTTTAAGTGAATAGTTTTTATTCTTAAATTTATTTAGTTTTTTTCAACAATATTCCACTCAATTGATTTGCCTTCGTTTGTTTATTATTATTTTTTAAAATAGTTTATCCTATTCGTAGAACTATGGAATGAAGAATGACGTGCATTTTTTTTTTTGGGAATGTAATTGATATATATAAACCACCATTAATTTATGTAAAGATCTAGTTATTTTATTTCTATTCAAACATAGTGACGTGTCTTACCTACTTCTTTATATAATCTTGCTTGCCTGAATCTTCAAGGGACCCAGATGATGTTACTAGCTAGCATATCAACAGTCCAGCAAACCATCTCAGCAAAGACATAAAGAACAAGACAGTAAACACTCACCTACCACCCTTCCTCAGCCACAATTTTAAATCAAAATAAAAGAAATTGAAGTAAACTGTAAAAAGGGACGGCTATTTTTTTTTTTTTAACGATTCTATCATTTTCATGTCGGTAGTTTATAAGTGAATAAAAAAAAATTATCCCATGGATAAAATAAAATATTTTCCCCTGGATATTTATATTTATAAATGTAAGTTTTTATTATGCAATAAAATTAATGAAAGTTATGATAAATCTAGTGGGTTTTTTAATGTAATTATATGAATATTTATAATATAAAAAATATTTTTAACTTAATATATCAGTAAGATTAATTTTTATAATTAATTTTGACATTTATGACTATTGGAATAAAATTAAATAACAACCATTCATTTTAATTCAAAATATAATCATTTAATTAAGAATTATATAGTTTTATTAATAGTTATAATGTTTCAAGTCTATATAATTATTTATATTTAACATATTTTTTTCTTTGTCTTTTTTATTTTTTAATATGTTTAGATGATTTAGTTATATCTTGAAGATGTTATAAACAAATAAACACTTTAAAAATAGTATATTTAGATCTTTAAACCATCTATTTATTTGTTTACTTGCCCAGACAGTTTAACTAACAACTCAAGCATGATTCCATTGTCTTATTACTGTATCTCAATTTATTTATAGCCATGATAAATCATAAATATTTAAAGTTATCCTTATATAATGAAAGACATAAATATTTAAAGTTATCCTTATATCATAAATATCTAAGTTAATCTATATGTTATTATATAATGAAAGACATTGACCAAGCCTAAGTTAATCTATATGTTATTATATAATGAAAGACATTGACCAAGCCTAAGTTAATCTATATGTTATTATATAATGAAAGACATTGACCAAGCCTAAGTTAATTTTTATGTTATTACACAAAGAAAAATATAAAATAAAAAACATATTTTTTTTTCTTTATCTTTTCTTTCTATTATTTAATAGATTTAGGTGGTTTAGTTATATTTTGTATGTATTGTTTTTTCATGAAACAAATAAATATCTTAAAAATAATATTTTCACTGTTTTCTTGCACAAACAGTTTATCTAACGTCTCATGCATGATTCCATCATCCTATCGCTCTATCTCAATTTATTTATACCCATGATAAATCATAAACATTTAAGGTTATCCTTGTAATAAAAGACATTGAAGAGGCGTAAGTTAATCTATAACAACAAGCTTATATTCTTTATTAGCTTCAATATACTGACATAATTATGTGTGCCAAAGTGAAAGTGATAGCAAGATAGATTTACCTAATGCTTGCATTTACGTATGAGACAAGGACTCGTAACAATATCAATTTCTGCATTTGAAGCTGTATATCCCGATTGGTCAGTCTACAATTTAATGTGTACATAATTATATGTGCATGCGACTCGTTCTCCAGAAAGAAAGTAAGTTGCATGCTTACATCTGTTCTAGTAACTATAAAATTTAAACCTTCGAGATTCCTGTTGACCTGAAACATTTTCACAATTTTATCTTTCATATATGATTTCATCATCTCCCTTTTCAACTCGCATTTTATTTATTAGCAGATAATAACCGGAGGCATTGACTTGGATTAATTTTGTCCATAACAACAAATTGTTTACGTAACATATAGTAGAAAGAAAGATACTAAGATTTTACAAACTCTATATTATAATATTATGGCCAGAGAGAAAACTCTAATTTTATAAATTTGAATGTAAATAGGTATCATGCCAATAGGATACAAAACTGTTTAAATAGCAAACCATAGTGACCTAGCTAATTAAAATTGAATTTAAGCATGATTCTAACCTAACTAGGAAAGGAGTATGAAAATAACAAGAAAACCAAAGAAAATTCTAATAGTAATTTTCACGACTATATTTAATAGTTTTATTGATAAAAATTTCTATTAGTATCTACACTCATAGTCCGTTGATACATATATTATCAAAGGGCTCACGAACATAAATAATTTGTCAGGAAAACTCTTGTCGGTAGTTTATGGTATGTCTGTGAGTCCATTACAAATAAACATACTGGTGAACCAACAAACAAACAAAGCACACCAAAAAAAATATTTTTCCCTCTTCATTCCGTTAGTATCTTCATTGGTAAATTTAACATATCACTAACAAAAAAAGTCGTATTTAATGTCATAGGTGTTTTTATTTGTCAGGCGATATATCCATAGGTAAATAAAATATACTGCCGACATAATATCATCCATACTTCTATGAATATAGGCTATACATCACTACAAGATTTAACAGTTTTACTGATAGAATTTTTTCGTCGGCGTGAGACACGTATTCCGTCGGTAATTAATTTACCAACGGAATCACCGACGGAAATGATCCGTCGGTGAATCTTTTCTCGGTAACTTTTTTATATCAATAAATCTCTTGGTAATAAAAAAAATATTATTTCCGATAGATTTACTGACGGAACAGACGCATCGGTAATAATATTTTTTATTACCAACAAAATTACCGACGGAATTCCGTCGGTAATTATTTAAATTTTTTTTAAAAAAAATTCATTTTATAAAATAATTAAATTAACATAAATCAACACTCTATAATATATATTCAAAATGCTTGGAAAAAAGAAAAAGAAAATCAACTCAAACAAATTTGCAACAAATAAATAAAACAAAAAAATAAATTCAATTGCTAAAAATTTAAAAATCATATAAATAAATCAACTACAAATTGATCTCATATGAAACAAATATAGTGAAAAAAATCATGAAAAAAGAAGAAAAAAAAATCTTACCTTAATGTAGTTGCTAGTGAAGCTAAGAAAAGAAACAAAATGTCATAAAGCATATTAATTAAAAAAAAAACTTAGAGGATAAAAAAAGAAAGAAGAAGAAAACATACCCGAGCATGAAGGAGAAGAGAAGGAGATGAAGATAGAAGAGAAGAGAAAGAAATAGATATTGATGTCTTTTTACATATAGCGAAGAAGAAGAAGATGATGATGATGATGAAGAAGAAGAAGAAGAAGAAGAAGAAGAAGAGAAGAAGAAAATAAGAAATAAGTCCATCTCTTGTGAAATAAGAGGATCAGGCTTTTTATTGGGCGCATTAGCGATGGAATTACCGATAGAATTTCTGTCTGTAATATTTAATTTAAATTTTCAATTTCATAAAAAGTTTTCAGAAACCGCCAACAATCACCAACGATTTTTCAATCCGTTGCTAATATTTAAATGAAACTTTTAAATTAATTGAATATTTTCAGAAAACCGCCAAATAACACCGACGACTTTTCAATCCGTCGGTGATTTTGTCCGTAAAGAACAACAATTAACAGTGCAATTGGAAAATGAACAGTTCTGGAGTCCTCTGGAAAATTCCGTCGGTGATTCCCTTTGTAATTAACTTGATGAACAATATTCATAGTTTACCAACAAATTTTTTCCGTCGATAATTCCGTTAGTAAAAAGTGACACGTCATCATTTTTTTTTACTTTGTTTGAATTTTTTTTCCGACGTTCCCTCGGTATATACCAAGGGAATATTTCCGTCAGTAAAATCCCTCAGAAATGTACTGAAGGAAATATTCTCTTAGTATGTCCGTTTGTATTTAGCGATTTTCTGGTAGTACATGTTGTAAATAATGAAGTTTAAAAGAATATTTTAAGAAGTTTTTTTATGCCACATTGAAAAGATACTATGTTATTATTTTAAGTTGAAGTATTTAAACCAAATTTTTTTTTTTTATCCCATATTGAAAAAACATAACTTTTTTCTTGTGAACATATAGTATATATACTAAAAGGCTTTAAATCCCGCATTGAACACATTGAAAAAACATAACTTTTTTTCTTTTGAACATAAAGTATATATACGAAAGGACTTCAAATCTCACATTGAAAAATAATTTTTTTCTTTTTTTTATTAATGCTTGTGAAAGAGATATCATTCTCCATTAATGCTTGTGTAAGAGATATTCTTTCTTATTAATACTTGTGTAAGAAATATTTTATCCTTCATAAATGTTATCATGATGAAATTACTTTGCAGCCCCTCCATCTAAGAAAAAAGACAGTCCAAGAGCTATAAATACGCCTTGAATTACTAGATAAAGAACAAATTTTCTTACATTAAAAAGATACATATTCAACACAACAACCTAAATCTTAGACTTTAAAGCCTTTGAATGTATTTATCATTTTTTTCTCTAAAAAAATGCTGACTTTAATTTTAGAGGGTTCTCAAATACCCTAAAACATAACTTTTTATAGGTATCTAGAAGCATTCATCAAGAAAATTTACTTTTACAGTGGAGAAATAAGCTATTTAAAAATTAAGATACTTAATCGATTCGACCACTAAAAAATCTTATTTTATAAATACTTCTGATGTTAACACTTCAGTAATAATAGGCTGTTGATTTATATGTCTGTGTTAATCTGCTGCCTCACTCTGATTCTCCTTGCTTCGTGTGGGCAAATTGCTCTTTTCCAGGCCTTGGATAATGCGTGTGAGATCGTAATCAAACTGTGCTACTCATGCCCTTTCCTTTATAATTCCTTGCCGCTCTCTTTTCTAATTTTGTCTACGAGAAAATTGTTCTCTCATGGGTAGCCTTGAGGTATTCCTTGATGTCTTATTATACAAAAAAGGGAAGAAAGAAAAAAGCAAACCGTTGGATCATGAGTCTAGTCATATTTACGAATCTTTCATTTTCGTGATTTCCAATCAATGTAAAAGTTTCATACACAAGCCACTAACAAAAAAACACACTTGCAAGTTATGAAATTATGAGTTGTACAAAATACAATTTTTGTACAATTTTCTTTTTGGTTTTTAACGAGTAGTAGTTGCTTGGATCATTGAAAAGACAACAAAACATATTTGTCTCATGACTGTGAAGCTAGCCAAATCAAACAAACAAGTGCAAAACCAACCAAAATAAACGGAAACCACTCTAAGTAACTAAATCAATTTAATCATAGATAAAAAAAATTATTTATTAAAAAATAATATAAATTATACTTTAAAATTTCACATAACAACTTAAATTTTTAAATTGAATTAATTTTTTAACAATATATCAGAACTTTATTAATTAAGAATTATAAGTTTGAAACTCATATTTTTATTTGAGAAAATTAAAATTTTTATTTGAAGATGTATTTTAAAAAATAATAAAAATTATATTTTTATATTTTAATTAAAAACTTAAAATTTTTATTCTTTAGACATCATGGTACCGACCTAAACAAAAACCAATCTATGATTTTTTGTAAATGGCTTATTTATGGAAAAGCTAAATTTAAGACAGCATGGTCCCTCCCATGTTTAAGGATCAATGTCAAATCAACTTTTTACAACCATTACTCAATGTGCCCCCTTCACCTACCTAAGAGATCAGAGCAAACTTGTTATTTTAATTACAAATTATCAAGAAAGATATACGGTAAACCATTAACATCCACTCATCTTATTTAATTATGTAGATTTTTTTTTATTTTTTTTATTTTCAATTAGACAGCAACACTTCCCTTAATCTTTATCAATATTATTAGAAAACGATGTTTTCCATTAAGATCAACATGATGACCGACATGAACTGGATACAAAACACGGTTTTTTGAACAAGTAATGCACAAATAATCATATAAAAATCTAGAAACTTACTTTTATACTGAGGTTAATTAATTTCATAGCTAGGAGGTCATGGTTTCTTACTTCAATCTCCAGTCACCCTGACCTCACAAGGAGTACTATTGTCTCTCGATGGGATATGTCAATCCTGTGCCGCCTTCTTTGATTTATCCTCTTCCATTTCTTGACAGAAAATAATATATTTTTCCTTTTTATTGCATAATGCTCTCATCATCATTGATGAATTAAACCATTTACTTTGATGCAAAGGAACTGGATCCATTTTTGAATAATGGAAGTCTTTGATAGCTACAGGGGCAACTAACTCGTACACACTGTAATAGAGGGAAGCTGCCCTATCTAGAGGATCTGTGACAAAATTTCTGTTTTTATTTCTAGAAGTATTTTAAAAGTAATTTTGGTTTAATAAAATATTAAATTGATACTTTTTAGTAATTTTTTTATGATTTTTTGACATGTTAATTTTAAAAATAAAAAAAATTCAAAGACAATTCATTTTAATATATTTTCAACTAAAAAGCTATTTTAAAAAACACTTTAGTATTATAATCTCAAACACCCTCTTAGATAATTTAGCTTTTTTAAGAGTTCACTTTTTCACTTGTATTTTCCATTCTTTTCACGACGCAGAAGAGCAATATTAAAGAATCATCTCCATGTAAAAGTATAAGTTATTAAGTTATACCTTAAAATATAATTTTATATTTTTTTAATTTATACTCTCAAGTAAAAGTTCATACCATCTCAGGTGGAAGCTCTTAAAAATTAAAACTTGAACATACAACACTACACTGTTATTAATATAAAATAAAAATGGTGAGATTCAAACTCATGACTACTTAATCAATAAAACTTTAATATCATATTAAAAAATCATTTTAATATAAAAACTTAAACTATTAAGTTAGATTTTAAATTTTAAATTTATATTATTTTTTAATAAGCAATATGATAGAAAAGGAGCCTATCCTTGGATATATACAAATTTAATATCGTAATTTTTAAAAAAGAATAAATAAATAAAAGAAATGAAAAGGTAATTAATATATCATGCTTATAATCTATTTGGAAAAAAAATAAATTACTAATTATTTTTGTTCCTTTTTCCGTTTTTATTGTATAATGCTCTTCTCATCATTGATGAATTAATCATCTACTTTTTAATTTATATTTTTGCTTTATTCAATTATGGAAGTCTTGATAGCTTTAGGGGAAACGAAGTTGTCGGAAACTGTTATTACTGTTTGGAGTGTTTTTTAAGGCTTCACTTTCTTATTTGTATTTTCCCTTCTTAATTTGGATGAAGCACGAGAGTAATACATGAGGGAGGGGGTGCCTATTCCTTGATTATATAGAAAGTCAATATCATCATTTCCTAATGAAAAGGTAATTAATATTATCATGCTTATAATCCATTTGGAAAAAATCCTAATGAATGATGAAATTGAAATTACTAATTATATGTTTCCTATAGGATCTCTATATAGACCTTGAGCTACACATACATATCAACTAATCCCCTCCAAATTAATTCATCTAAACTAGTTTCCTGGCAGAGTACATTGGAGGGAGGATAAAAAAAATTTGAATGTGAAAAAATACTCAAGTCACATGAAATTATTTCATATTATTATTAAATTTGATTGTTAATTTTAAAATTTCTTAACTTGACTCTTTATCTAACTTGTGTTTAAAATTAACTCACTTGAGAATTGTTTTAACATTACTCAATTGTATTAGCAGTGCCAAGAACAAAACAGATGATTGGTGAAAAACATGGTCTAACTTTAAAAAAAATCAACATAACATCTTTTTTTTAATATTAAGACGATAATATTGGATCTACTTAGGCTTTGTAGCTTAAAATGTCAAACTTGTAATGTAGATCATAGACTCCACTAAGTTTAACAATTTTTTAAAACTATTTTTTACTTAATGATTTTATAACAAAAATAGACACTTACAAAAATTAAATACTAATGGATCAACCTTGAGACCTCTCGACTTGACACATTGTTTATCATGAGTTTAAAATTAACCCGACTGAGAGTTGTCTTGAGGTGATAGAGTCAATTTGGTGGTTATAAAGGCAGCCCAGACTACTAGTAAAAAGTGTGGTTTGTTTATATATATATATATCACACGATGATATATTTTTTGTTTTAACATTAGAATAATAATATATTGGATTGACCTGAACTTTGCAGCTTAACTCGTCAAACCCACAATGCGGATTATGAATCTTATTAGGCTTAACAACTTTATTTTGTTATTAACTATTTTTTACTTAATGATATAATAACAAAAATAGACACTCGTAAATTGAATACCAACCAAATATCAAAATGTTTGTTTGAAACTGTATTAACATTATAGAAATAAACTAAAATAAATTATAAAGATCAATTCAAAATCAATAAAATATTGAAGGATAAAATTAAAAGAAAAAGAAAACCAAAAAGGATTATGATAAACCTAAATTTAGCAGGCCTTGGGCTACTATGTCCGAGCCTAACGTGCTTGGATTCAAGCAGTGCGCTTGAATCCATTTTTCATCTCCAATAGGCTTAGGCACCTTGTTCGAGTCCAACATTCTCTTGGGAACTTTTTCAGAACACCACGCGGGTCCCTCTATGTTTTATATTAATCCAATATGTATTATTTTGATTAAAATACAACTCAAAATATCATAAGAGTAAAATTACACTTTAGCCTCTCATCTCCACAAATAAAAAAAGACTAATAAACTATAAATATACCATGAATTCTTCAAACTTTAGGTTCATAATTTTTTTATTTTAAACATTTTAAATACATATATTTTCAAAGTTTATCTCTCTAAAAATATCATTACACTTTCTCTTTCTATAAAATTACTGATTTAAGCATTTAAGAGTTTTTACATTCATCAAAAGAAATCTTTTGTAAGTATCACCTACCAACCACCTATATTTTCATATCAAGTCATTAGACATCTTAGTTAAGAAGAATAAATCAAAATGTTTGAACTAAAAAATTAATTGATTATCTAATATATAACTCTTATTTCTAAACTTCTTGGATTTCAGAATCTCTTATTTAATATATAAAAACAAATAAAATATTAAATTTAAAAAAGGTAAAAAAGGCAACTCCTCCTGGAGTTTTACCCCAGTTCTCGTAGCATTGGCGATAATTATTTATGAACAAATTTATTTAAGCTACCTAGACAATCATTTCTTAAACTTCAAAAGAAAGTGTATATAAGTTTCTATCTTCTAAAAGTTCATATTTAATTGTGCTTTCTATATTACCCTCTTCGTATCCTTAAAACAATTACCCATAAATTGAATTTTCTTTTCATTTTTTAGTTTTCTTAGAAACCTTTCATAATAATTTTTTAATGTCCAATTTCTCTCATTTGTAAAATAGTTGATAATTTTAATATATATATATATATATATATATATATATATATATATATATTACCATTATTTTAAATCTTGATTCTATTTAAATCCACTTATGATAGTAAAATAAGAAAATATAATTATTGATATTTGTAAATTTTGTTCTTAAAAATAAATAGAAATTAACAATAATAAAATTGTGAAATAATAATCTTTATTTCAAAAAAATATCTAAAAAAATGTTTTAGGAAAAAAATCCATAAAAATGTAAGTTTGAAAAATTCCATGATAAAACTTATTGCAAATTGTTTTCTAAGAAAAAAAAATATATATATATATAAAGAATTCAAATGTATTCTAAGAATTTTGTAGAAAAATATAAGAAGACATAATCTTATTTGAAAAAAATAACTTGAAAACTGAATCTATTGGTTTAAGAAAAATATCATCGACCTTAATGGTCATTTACCTTTAAAAAATGAACTTATCTATACATTTTCATACTTAAATAATTAACTAGCTACATAGCAGCACTAACTACATCAAATTAAGAAGTAATGATTGATTAAAGACCCAAATTGGCAGACGGAATATAAATATAGTTAGCATCAAGAACACCAGGTTTGAAAACCTTGAAAATCCGTGTTATGATCACGAAATGCTTGACCTGGATAGATCTATATACAGCCACTGGCTACCGGGAAGTTTTGGCCGTTTACGGTTTGATTATGATCGATCAGGTCAAATCTATGAATTTTCAGCACTCACTTGTCCATTTCAAGCCCAAGGTTTCAGCAATGAAAGGCAGCCATGGCAAATGGCCATGTGACCATGTGCCCAGCGAGAGTTTAGAAGTCGAGGTTTGATCAATGCTACAGTCGCATTCGGGTAGCAGCAAATTGAAATAACAAAATAAAGCTATGATGTGATCACCATGAGATTTTAAGGGTATGGTGAAGAAAATGCCGAGGACAATCGGTGCCGTTGTCCTCCGGGAGCTTCAATGTTAATTCTCCCTCGGGTATACCGCCCTAACTTCACTTGCAATACTCCTGTTAGAATATGGCTTCTACCTAGATAATTTAACATATATATTAGCCACAAAAGGAGTGATTTGCTTTTAAATCCTTACAATTTTTGCTCATTAGCATGGTTTTTAAAAAAAAATAATTAGTAAAATAACTCATTTTAGAAAATAATTAGTGAAATAGCATGATGTTGAATTTTATGACTAATAAGCAGATGCTGGAAAAGGGTATTAAGCGAAGCGGGGCGAAACGACAACAAGGATTTATTTCATGTTTTGTTGCTAGGGACAATTAATAGGTTGGAGATGTAGAGGCAATGCCTCTATGGTATGGTAAAGGGAAGCTTATCCAACATCCCTAAGGAATGTCATCAATGGTTATAGAAATGGACCACACTTGATATCCAAAGATGGTGTGAGTGGCTCACTTGTTTTTGGCAGCAAGTATGGCTCACTATAATCATTATTGGTGATATTTTTTGGTGTCATTGGATTCGCCACATCGAGATGTTTTCAATGTATTAGTGGTGTTATAATCAAAGTTTCGATGTGCCTCCAGAATCACTTTCTTAATTTCTTTTCTATTTTCTCTCTTCACAAATTACAATCAAATAAGAGGGGAGAAACAGTCAAATGCAAGTGAGCCATCTTTTAATGGTAAGTGTGACCCACTCCATGCATCGTTAATGACCTTCTTTGATGTTATTGGATTTGTCTTATTGAAATTTTTATAATGGTATTAGTGATGTTATAATTAGAACTTTAACATGTCGTTGAAATCTCTTTCTTTATTTTATTTTGTTTCTTCTCTCTTCCTTCTCCTCCATTGTAATTTGTGCAAGTCATTTCACAATTTAATAAATATTTCATAATAGGTATGGGAATAGGTATTTTTGTCATCAGTTTAATAAATATTTTTTTTATGATTGTTATTTCGGATTGGGTTCATTCATGTACTAATAAGATTAGTTGGGTTATAAACATGAAAGCTTAAAAACTTAAAAGTATCTCCATCAAATCATATATGAAAAAAAAGGCACCATTGAGTTCTTAATAATGTTTTATTTGTATAAATAATAAAATAAATTTTATTTTATCGATTACATTTTTCTAATATTTTAAATATTTTAAAAAAAAATTCATTACACTTTTTTTTTCTGTGGTGCTTGTAAAAAAAATCATTTCATTTCATTTCATTATACTTCCACTATTAATTGATTCTAGAAGAATAAGGAATAGTTTGATTGTTCTTAAATCTTGAAATAAATTGATAAGAACGTATTCTAGAACTGGTAAAACAGGAGAAATGGGAATGCAAAGACAACAATAACTGACAGGTTTTAGATTGACTGATTTAATTCGAGAATTCTTGACTTTTCTGCTTTCTCATGTTTTGAAAAACAGTAGATCATAAATGACTACCAAAAAATATGTCAAAAATGGTGACTGGAGTCTGAATTTTGAGACATAAGAGTTAATGATAGTTCGCAACCACACACTTGATGTAGTTCGGTCTGAACAGAAAAGTCTTGTTCAGTCAATTCCAAAGATTTTTTTTTTTAATGAAATTGTCAAAAGACGAAATATATGAAAAATGAAGTTGGAGCTTAGTGCCACCAACTATCAATGCTTAAATGCTTGGCTACTGAATTTGTCTCCATTAGGGCACGAACTAATCCCTTGCTTATACATTTGGCTAATTTGTAATAGGGATAATATCTGCTAAATATCATAAGAATATCTAGCATATATATTTTATTTACTTAAATTAATTATTGTGGACCAATGGGATACATTTGATTTGAGGTGGATAAACTGGACTCAATATTCAATTAAGAATATATGTTAATATCAACAAACAAACAAATAAGATTTTCTATGTATACAAATAATTATGGATCTAAGTTAGTTTTGTTTTGCATAAAATATTATACACAAAAGTATTTTTTTTATTTTTTATTATAAAATAATCTATAAAAAATTTGACAACATCAATTTTTAAATTTACCTCATTTGATGAAAATTATTTTTTACTTTAAAATATTTTATGTATAATAATTCACTCTAAATATAGTCCAACTATTTCAATTTTCATCACTACTTTACTATCCTAACCTATCAAATCATAAACAATATCATCACTATCCCGTAGCTGTCACCACCACTAATTCTCCTATTATCATCAACATTGTCCTTAATTTCTCATCGTCACTACAACAACGATATCTCATTACAATAAAATATTATTGATTTATTTATTTATTATTATTATTATAAGATAAAAATAAAATAAAATATTTTAGTAATTTATTCATAAAATATTTCATACTAGATGTATAGACATAGGATTTAAGGCCCAACAATGACCCAACAACACTTGACTTATTTTTTATATATATAATTTTGGCAAATTTGCTTCAACTTTTTTCTAAAAAATAATTCTTAAAAAATTTTCTGCAAATAAAATTATTAAAATAATATTTTAAAAATTTTACGGTTATAACATAATTTCTAAATAAAGTTATATCTTTTATGGTAATATTAGTAATATTTATATAAATAATTATAAATAAATCTAATATGCAGAATTATTATAAATTTTGCTAAGAAATATTTAGTGAGAATAAAATATATATATATATATATAATATATATATATATATATTTTATTGTAAAATTTTATATAATTTTCTCAAATTAACCATTCTTTTACATTTTTATACAATTGCGTAAACATATTTAGGCTTTTTTTTTTTTGGAAAATATAACAAATTTTTATTTAAAAGTGTTTTCTTTTTATAAAAAAATATACAAAAAAAATATACGATTAAAACTGAATTTTGAATTGAAAAATAAATTCTTAATCAAGAACATAAATCATTTTTACTCAACATATCAAAGTCCAACATATCAAAGTCAGGCCCTTATTATACGATCAAACCTTCCTCTTTTCTTTTCTTCTCTTTTCCTTTCTTTTCTTTTCTTTGATGGATGACATACTGCAGTTTCTGTTATTAAAAAAGAAAAAAGAAAAAAAAGCATAAGCTTTGTTAATACCATAGGGTGCTAATGCGGAACCGTGACGGCGACGGACCTGATGCTTCCCAACTACCAGGTGGGTTTGGAGTTGGTAGGCCTAACGTTTGGAGCTTTGTTATCAAACGAAGAAGGCTACAATGGGCTAATGATTAACAAGTATAAAACCCCAAAGTCCAGTTTAATGATAGCTATATCCTCAATTAATACCATACGAGTCCATTGTACCGTGCTCCATGAACCACTTTTTTTAAAAAAAAATGAAAAAACAAATGATGGGGATTTTTTTTGGTAATGTTATTAAATTTAGGTAAGGGGGTCAATCTTGAAATCTATGTACTAGCTTTTTTGTTTAGCTAGAGTTTTCAATTAAACCATATCAGAGCTAGTCTGATAATAATCAATTGATTTTATAAGTCCAATAATAACCTAAATGACTGATAAAAACATGACTTAACTTTTAAAAAACTTCAGGGTAATAGCTTTAAGAACAATATATTAAAATGATAATATATTGAATCAACCTCAGTGACACCGTCCTGAGTCATGAACACTACTTGGTTTGATAACTTTTTTAAAATATTTTTATTTAATTATATATATATATATATATATATATATATATATATAGAGCATCAACCCTAAAATAGATATTTGTATTAAGACAGTGATAACTTTGTAAAAAGCAAAAAAAAAATAATCATAAATTTTATTTTCTAACCAATCCAATCTTGAAAAATAAAATTAGAAAAAAAATCAATTAAAAAAAGATATATATATATATATATATAAAAAAAAAACATACTAGGTTTGGTGATTAAACCTGCAAAACTTGTGAATCAAGTAGCCTGAATCTACATGCTAAACTCATGAAAAGGGTCATGGAATCCAATGATATTAATAACTTATTTTTTAAAACTATGTTTTATTTAATTATATAATTAAAAAATAGATAATTATAAAATTAAGCACCAACACAATATCATAACTTTTTTTTACCTCAATAACCTCATACCAAACTAGCTTGCATGGCCTATTCATCAGGGCTTGTGCCTATAGGCCTTTTTTTTTTGTTGCATCTAGGGTGGATGGATGTTTTTTTTTAAAAAAAAAATCAGATGATGTGTTATTTGATTTTTTTCAAAATTTACCCTCTATGGTAGTTGAAAAATTAGGTCAAATGGTTCATTGACTCAAAAACTCATGTTAAACCATTTTTTGACCAAAAATATGCAAAAAACACCCTAGAAGTTGTGATAAATGTATCCCAGAATAAAAAATCAACTCAAAACTAAAAATATTCTCAAGCTAATATCTATTTTTTTAAGTAATTTCAAAGTAAACAGTTACTCAATATGAACCATTTAACATAGATAGACCATTTTGGTGATCTAAATCGGTGTTAATGATATATTTTTTCTATACTAAATATTTCTCTCAAATTAGGAATTAAAAAATAGTAAAAATGAATTTTTATAACAAAATAAAATTGGTAAAATATTAAGCAAGTATTATAGTTTGTAAATTATAAGGATCAAGTTAAATTTTAATACAATCATACAAAAAAAATTGAGTACTAAATTTTTAAATTTAAAAATTTATATAGAAAAAACCCATGCCTTTCACTTTTCTGCTAACATAACTGTAATTGTAATAAAACAAACATCCCTAAAGGACTTACACGTGAAAAAAATGCAAAGGCTTTAATTATCACAAGGAAGAAGAAGAAAAAATTGTGGGGCTTCTGACAGTCAAGTAGGCCGAATCGTGCCTGTCTATTCTTGTCTTTTCTTATCCACAAGGCCCATTAGATTCAGTGAAACAGAAGTTCGGGCCTACTAAATGATGCACTTTTCGTTGCCCGTAATCCGTCAGCAAATAGCATATGATTTGGTTCTTTTCTTCGTTTTATTTATTTAAAATCCGGTGGTGTTTTCCGGTCACTTTTTATATGTTATATGGTGAAACAAAGTCTATGTTTTCATCCGGTTAAAGTCAGATCATAATACTCACCTCATACTTTGATGACCCTTGATTATTTAAACAGCAAGAAGTAAAAATTATTAGAAAATAATATAAATTATATTTTAAAATTTTACCTTACAGTTTAAACTGTTAGATTAATATGGTTTTTTAATATGATCTCAGAGTTTTGATAATTAAGCTGTCACGAGTTTGAATTTTATTATTTTTATTTATTTGATAAAAATTAAATATAAATTAATATAAGTCTGTACAAGTTTCAAGTTTAAAGGATTTTTACTTAAAAAAATATATTAAAAATTAATATAAATTATATCTTAAAATTTCACTCAAAAAAAATGATTTCAAAACTATTACAAAGAGCAGAGAAAAAGTTTTAAGAGGGTTGCATATCCACTTCTGGAGCAATCATGGCAATTTCTTTATTTTGTCGTGTATCGACGCGCAATGACCTTGAAAAATGTTGTGCCGCATCCATGGAGGAGTGGAGAATTCTGGTGTAAGCAGAAGGTCAACGCTTGATAAATACTATGGGTGGCATAAACAAGGAGCAAAGGGGCCAAAGCAACAGGTTCATTGCATTTAAGTAAATCAATACATGGCAAATGAATCATGATCCGAGATCATAAAGAGCATACTGTGAATCAACAGCCACAGGGAGGTATCCACTACTGCAGACTGCATGTTTGTAAAGCCATAGAAGATAATTTGTAGCAACCATCGAAAAACCAGCATAAAAAATTATTTAACAAATAATCATAATCACATTATCAAATAAATTAAAAAAATATATGTTTATTGTAAACCATTCCTATAATAGAAGAAGAATGAATTATTGAATTTGAGAAGACTAGAATGATCCCTGGGATTTGAGTGAGAATGGGAAAGAATAAGAGATTGCGATAGAGGTGAGCAAAGTGCTTTAGAAACTCAGAAAATAACTAGAAAACTTATCTATCCTTTTGCGGGTCATATTAAAAATTATTTTTAACAACGTAAAAAAAAATAAAAGCATTGTTAATATTTCTTTTTTAACCAAGAAAATTTTCATTGTGAATTGAAAATTTAACATTCGTATTTAATAAAATTATTTGTTAATTATATGCATCAATAAATATTAAAAAAATAGTTAATGATACTAATAAAGTTAAGAAAGAGATACAGATAAAAGTATATGATCTTATGCTGCATGGAGATATCCAAGATTGTTTTATATTTAATTATATGTCAAGTCTTTTATAGTAAAATTAATCATTTAAATTCAATTGAGACAAAATAATATCATCTTCTCCTTAATAATTTGATTTTTTTTCTCTCAATGAAGCTCCTTATTGGTCCAGATTTCAAATCAAATATTGTTGGGGTTGGCCGAACATGAGCAGTTTAACATGGTGGGTCCCATCTAAGAAAAATGGAGGAAAATGAAAGTCATGGACACGGTCAACAGTCAACACTGTGAAAATCCAATTTGCCCCTCTAGACACGGTTTACACGGTGGACACTGTGAAAACCCAATTTGATTAAAACATTTGTCAATACATTGTCATATTAACTTTTTATATATATAGTTTTGAGATGACAAAGTTTTAGATAAGTTTGAGTTAAACCGCTAAATCAATAAGTCATGAATTTTATTAAGTTTAATAACTTTATTTTTTTAATTAATTTTTTATTTAATAATATGATAATAAAAATAGACATGTATAAGAAAGTTATCGAATAAATTATAAGAAATAATAATAAAAAAAAAGGTGATGCAAGATTGTATGAAAAGAATACTTGCTAGTAACATATAAAAATATTATAATTTTATTCAAAAACAAAGTAAGAATTGAACAATGTTTAATAAAATAATATCCTAAATATATTCTTAATTAGATTATCTTAATGAATTGAGGTTATGGGCTTAGGTAGGTCAACATTACTTGTAAAAAAGCATAGGCATGTGGCTTTATAAAAACATACCCGTATTCCTGGGTTTTTTTTTTAAAGGGATAAATGACATGTTATCCATTTTTTTAATTTTTTTAATAGATACCCCGTTATCTACTTGTTTAATTTTTAATTATTAATGAGGTGGTCAAAAACTCAGATTGGACATTTATTTTTACCCAAAAAAATATTTATCAACCTATTTTCATCAAATAATACCTAATAAACATTCTTAGAGCCAATTTAAATCAATTTATTAAGTTAAAACACCCTTGAATTAGTCCATTTAAAACATCAATTTACTTTTTTTGCAAGAAAAAAAATAAAGAAAAATATTAATGAAACTTCTTTCATCAAATAGAACTCATTTATATCATAATAGAATTTTTTTTCGAACTTTCTCTCTTCTGTTCTTCAATTACTTTCTCTCTTCTTTTTTAAATTCAAGTATTAAAATGCAAATAATGTAATTTTTTGTACAAAAAAAATATTTCAAAACCAAAGCATCTAAAACATAGTCAAAGGTATACGAGGGGGCACAAGATAGCTTTTCTACATAAATTTGAGATAAATCACTCTGATTATTTTCTCTCTCTCTCGGATTCATTTTTATTATTTTAATAGTGTATTATTACTACCAATTAAAACCAAATCTACATTGAATCCTATTAAAAATCTACATTTAATCATGTCTTATTACTACAAATTAAAACCAAATCAACATTGAATCCTATTAAAATTTTCAAGGAAACGCAAAGAATAGAAATCATCAACCGAAAAAAAGACGAAATGATAAAATCAAAAAACAAAGTTGGATTAACAAAACACGAAAAGAAATCACCATTGCAGTACATAATGAAACGTGATGGGCGCTGCAGTATAGGGAGGCGCTGTTGAAAAACTTCAAACCTTTTAGTTTTTCTTAATCATTCAAATACACGATTAATTTCTTTCCACACGGGAGGAGGACGCACACAAAAAAAAAAAAAAAAAAAAAACGAAGGTAGATACTGTACCTCAAATTTGACACAGATCTACAAGCCCAATAAATGAAAGATTTGCTGTGGTTTTAATGTGTTCGAGTGGGAGGTTTATGGGCCATGAGCAATCAAAAATAGTTATATTGATGATCTTTAACTGAGAGGATAAGCATATAAACGCTCTCCTAACCATTTTAGAAGGATAAGAAGAAGATATAAAAACTAGAGTTTCGGCAAAGGGGAGCAAGAAACAACATAACAATCGATTTGCAAACTAAGAGCAGCTCCCAGAGCGTTTTTCTCTCAAATCTTAGCACAATTCTAGAACACTTGTTAGGCTATAGCTTATAGACAGTAGTGAGGAGGTTGATCGATTTGTAAGCTGATAGTTTGGTTATTTGATCTTTCTTAAAATCTAATTCATGTTTGTAAGCTTCCGATCATTTCTCAAGCACTGGATTCTTGTGTGAACACCATATCTTGAGGAAGAATCCCAGTTTATAAGCAAAACTTTTTTACGTGTAAGCTTTCTTTTAAGTACTCTTACGAGTTCTTAAAGTCTGCCATCTTACTTTCATCTAGTGGGATTTTTTTTCCAGCTCTTCATGATAATTTTCTTCTTTAAAATTTGATTTGGTGGCTTTCATGTGCATGCCAAATTTTATTGTGATATAGTTGGATAAAAAAAAAATCCAAAAAATTAAGTTATTAAACCCATTCGAACCCATTACCTGGTTTGCAAGTTTTGCGGGTTAATCCAAGTTGATCCGAGCTGATAAAAAATATTGTCATCTCAATATATAAAAAGAAAATGTTAAAATGATATCGTTTTGAAATCTTTTTTCTTGTGATTCATAAGTTTTTAAATGAATTATAGAGAGTTAGTTTCCACCAATTTTAATTTAAAAGCAAATTAGATAAGAATCCAAGTTAGGAAAACTCTAGGTTAACCTATAAGGCTGAACTAGATTTGATAAGACTACAAAAACAAAGTATTGGACTTATATATTTCAATGCATCCATGTAAAAAATAGTTGGCTTTCTGAATTAAAAAAAACCAAGAATTCTTGCAAAGAAAAGCTAAGCAAGCAAGTGAGCTAATAGATAAAGTGATTATAGTCAAATGATAAGGAGGTCACCTAGGAGGATAAGATATCCATGGTTTGAATATCTTATACCACTTGCATCTCTCAACCTACATGTAAATGTTGGCACTTGGAGTAATCTTCAATCAATATATCATGTTCAAAGTGTATCCATGATAATAAAATAAAAAAGCGAAGCAAAAAGGGAAGTGTGTTGATGAGATTAAAAAATTTGGATTCGAGGGATGCTTCACTCTTTCAATCCGTCCAAAATTTTCTTATATTTTTTCATTGTCACCACCATGAACATCCTCTCAGCTTACCTTAAAAATGATCTCCCACTTCATCCCTACCACATGGCCTGCACTTGATTGCTCTCCCACCTCGTTTCTCATTCGTCAAGCAAAAGGCATGGCGTGTCCCCTCTTTCAACCACTTCACATGTGACGCAGGGCACTATTCAAGGCCACCCTCTTTTTTTCCCTTGCAAATTCTAGGCCCTAGGGTAGACTTTAAGTAGGTGATTCCCAGAGTGGGTGGATATTATATTCGATGATATTTCTGACCCACAGCTCAAACTAATTGGATATATAATCTAGTTAATAATTTAATTAAGAACTTAAGCACCCACTTCTCTTGGTTCAATTCCTATTTGTGTTAGACTATATGCATTGATAAAGAATAAACCCTAATCAGTGTCCTAATACACATACTATTCGGACAAAAAGTGATCATAAGAAAAGGAGCAAAAGCGATTACTCTTTTAATGCGTGCAGACCTGGATGCACTTTTTAAGCAATAAGCACTCTAGGATATTTAAGATTCCAAGAAAATATTAGGTCCAGAAACCATAGGCGTCCTGCCATTCTTGAAGTGGGAGGCCCGCTAGGGATCAAATTGGGTGCTATTAAGATAATGAAAATAACATTATTGTCTGCCCTAAGGTCCATTATTTATATGATTAATCAAAGACCAGCATGTTTCCTTCATGTCTGCTTATACAGTGACTAGCTAAAATCATCGTCACAAACTACAATACCTTAGATTCATATACCCTTGAAAAGGACAGCCAGTACCCTTAGCAGCTCATTAGGGTCCTTAATTCTATGGTGTTTTTCATTAAAACAGAAGGCAGAATCTCTTACGTAGATTGGTCATGATCACTTGATAATCGATCGGTTACTTGTGAAATCTGATCAACACCTACAGCCATGCAAATTGGGAAATCCTGTTCGCTTTTTAAATGTTACTCCAAAAATTCTTTAATGTTCGAAAAGGGCATTTGAAGCTCAATGCTCTGAGATCATCCAAGAGCATTGACAGAGTTTGCCAGCTCGGTATTATAAATTATACTGTAAAGAAGAACTAAATGCTGTTCTGTCGTGTTAAACTTGTAGGCGGCGTGGGGCGAGCCCATAGTGCCCCCTTCTAGCGTGCTTTAGGGGGAAAAGAGTAGGGGTGGGGACAAATTGCGCCGCAAGGCAGAGTAGTAATCTATCCCGGATAATTTTAGGGTTCCTTTTGCAGCCTTATGAAATTGGGTATGCGTTTGTTGGATTCTGGTTTGTTCATGTGGGGACTGTCTAGCTGTCAGTGGGTTTCAAAGAGTATAAGAACGTGGGTTTGCACTCCTGGCTGAAGCAGGAAATTAACCAATGGAGATTGCAAGAGAATTTGGAGCATTGCTGTTCATTGCATTGGTGTTTCGCCCATTTCTGGTTCTTGGGCTAGATCATTTTGAGGAAAGAAACGGTGTGGCTCATTTTAACACTACTAAAAATGATGTGCATTCAAGTGGAAGCCACAACGTTGAGGATGATATAAGAGAAGGAAGAACAAACTCAACTTATAAAGATGCTGCTTTAGTCGAACACAATAGTGATTTGAACAACGGTGGAAGAGGAGGAGGTGGTGGCGGTGGTGGTGGTGGAGGAGGTGGTGGTGGTGGTAATGGAAAGGGAGGAGGTGGTGGTGGAAGTGGAGTCGGGAAAGGTGGTGGTAGTGGTCATGGAAAAGAAACAGGAAAGCCACACCAAAGAAAAGGAGGAAAGCCTAGCGGTGGCGGTCGAGGAGGCGGTGGCGGCGGAGGCGGTGGCAATGGTGGTGGTAGAGGAGGTGCTAGCAGTGGTGGTGGTGGTGGAGGAGGTGGTGGCGGAGGAGGAGGTGGCGGCGGGGGAAATGGTAAAGGCTATGGATGGGGCCATGGAGGTGGCGGTGGCGGAGGAGGAGGTGGTGGTGGAGGAGGAGGTGGTGGAGGCGGCGGCGGGAGTGGTGGTGGTGGAGGAGGAGGAGGAGGAGGTCAAGGGGGAGGTTGGGGTTGGGGAGGAGGAGGAGGTGGTGGAGGGGGCAACCAAGGAGATTGTTTGCCACGGGGATGTGGTGGCCACCCAAGAAAATCAATGGGGGCAAGATCAGTTAGTCCTCCCTGAAACTAAATGAAAGGGTGATCATGCACATTATTGCATGGGAAAAAGACGTTGCTAGCTAAGTGGGAACAAGTTTGAAATACCCCTCCCTCCCTCCCTCCCTCCCGGATTTCAGTTTCTACCTTTTTCATATAACCTCACATCAAATACTACCTTCCTCCCTATCCAATCTTATTCTAAATCCTGTGCGAGTCGACAGTTTGCCAATACTTTAAAATGTTCGCAACACTTTTGTGTGAGAGTGGCTAATAAAATATTCCTACTGATTTCTATTTCTTAGCGCCGTCTGCTCCGTGGCCAGCACCGCCACAGAGCTAGTTGCTCTCCTTCACTCTTTCTTCTTCTTCTTCTTTTATGAATTTTGCTCGACACCATGATCGCATTCCTTCATCTCTCATCACTTTCTTAAGAGATTATACATGTTTTCTTCTCAACATGATATATATATATATATATATATATATATATAAGAAAACGATAAAAATGGAAACATCTTCTAAGGTTATGTTTTTCCCCTCAGGAACCTTTAGCAAGAATCTCATCATGGCACAGCAAGAGAAACTATTTCATCTTATGCAATATAAGAAAAGCCCGTATGAGTGTTTTTTTTAAAACCTGGCCCATTTCTCAGTCCTAGCTAGCCGTGAGATTGTACATATAGGCAGGCCTTGCCCATAGCTCAAAAAGGCCCAGCATTATTGATAGCGAGAGAGAATTGAAAAAATAAGGTGGAAAATAATTTAAAAGCCTCAAGTCAAGTGAATAACATCGAATCAACAATCTAATTAACCTAGTGTTGTGTTTTATTAAGATTAGTACAGTACATTTTGTTCTCTGTTTTTTTTTTTTAATATTCAAATTTGGCCACTATTGTTCCCAATATTCACTAATTTTATATTTTCTGAGTAATATTCACTTCATTAAATAGCTAAGGGATGCTCCTTTAGACCTTGGCTGTCACTAAGGATTTAATGGTTGATATTTAAAATCTCTCAATTATGGGACAGATTTGGTCTCTGACCTCTCGATTACATCTTAATCTTATAAATTTTACCAATTAAGAACCAAACATTTACCATATTTCTTGGTTAAATCCTTTTGTTTCGTTAATATGTTCCATTTAATATGTATAATTTATGAAATAAAATGGCTTAGAATAGAAATAAATTCGGTGAAAAAGTTTATTAATATTTACATAATTAAGGACCTCAACGAGAATTGTCTAAAACACATTAGAGACAAAATTAATAAAATCTAAGATTTTGGATCTAATTGAGATTACGTATATAGGTTATGGGCTAAATTGAGTTTTATCCAAAAAAAGAAAAAACTTCAAGTGCACAAGAAATTCATTTAACTAGTTATCTGAGTTGTGATTCGTTGCGGATCATTTTTGTTTTTCAAAAACAAATTTGTAAATGCAGGTTTTTTCAATATGTTTGTTTTTTTTTAAAAAAAAACAAAGTACAAATAAAAAAACTTATGCAAATATCTAATTAAAAAAAATCAACAATCATATATGTAAATGAATAAAAAAAATGACATTAATGATAACTAAAAACGAAACTGAAAAAAATTAAGTGATGAATGTAGATCAAGATATTTGACCCTGAGACATTAACCCCATTATGTTTAATGAATTTATTTATTAAAATTAATTATTTATTCATTCAAACTATAATAAAAATAGACACACACATAAATCTAATTGAATAAAATAAAAGGAAGAAAGATTATCCAAGGTTGCATATATTAGAAATGTTATCTTAAAATAAATATTTTTATTATAAAAAATAAAGTTCATCTATATAAAATATAAAAAAATATTTGCAAAAATACACTCATACAAAAACAAATAAAAAAACCTCTATTCAAAAAAGGTTAAATAAAAAAATGAAAAATCATATAGAGATATTAATTGAAACATAAATTTAAAGATAATTTTAAAAAATATATATTAAAAAAATTACCAATTAAAATAAAACCCAAAATAATAATTAAGAAAAGAAAAAAAAAATACAAAGGTAATCCAAATGCCGCAAACATGTTTAAAAGAAATAAGAAAAAAAACAACTTGGCCTACAGACCTAACTAGTTTTAGTAAGTTGATTCTATTTTAATTAGATAATAAAAAAAAATAGGCAACAATAACAAACAAAAAATGTTTTTATTAAAAAAATCACGATAACTTAGGAAAAAACCATTGGAAGCATGAAACTGAAAAACAAATCTACACAAAAAGGATCTAAAAAGGAAAAAATATAATTAAAAGAATAAGGGTGAAAATCAAAATAAAAAATAAATTAGAGAGAAACCATAAATATTTGATCGGAGGGCTAAATTGAAAAGAAAAAAACTTTAATAAAAGAGAAAAATCAAAAGAATAAAGATCAAATTAAAAAAAAAATACACCATAAACTTTAATTGAATGATGAAATTGAAACCAAAATTTTTTCCACAAAAAGATAAAAAAAAAATATTTATTTGGTCCACACGCGGTGGCACATAAAGAGCACAAGCAAGTAGTTTTTTTAATTTAAAAAATTATTTAATCAATATAAAAAGACTAAAATATCCTCTATGAATTTAAAATTACAATGCTCAGAGTTTCATATTTTAAATAATGTATGGATGTAGGCTAGAAAATATAAGCAAGAAGTGTTTGAGAAGTAATGGCAAGGGCACATGATAAAACATCCATCCATGTCAAAAGGGTTGGATGAGGAGGGCACAATCACCATCACTACTACTAAGTAGATAATGTTGCTGATGGAGCTAGCAAAGCTTTGAGCATTTTGTCTTTGGATTTTCCAAGTGGAGTGCACAAGATCATAATCGCCACATCACTCAAAACAAACTGAAAGAGCCGGCCAATAAATTTGACCTTCCCTGTTTATTGGCCTTAACTGATGGATATTCAACAAAATTAAGAACAAAAAAACTTTAATAACCTCTCATTTATTACCATCAAAATCAGCATCATCACTACTACTTGATGGCTTCTTTTTAAAAAAAATCTGTGAAGCTGAAAATGTTTTATATTTATTATGTGTTTAAGAGTATGGTAATGGTCCGTGGCAGCATGTTGGGAACGCACAGCACCTAGCTTGGGAGCACATGCATGGTCTGATAGATGCAGCACCTCAAGGTCCACGAGGCTTGAACTCCACTACAAAATAGTGTCAAAACCCCACACAATTCTACCATCTAATCAAATCCTTCCTACCAGACTTCCATGGTGCTGGCTTGTTGCTCCATCACAGACCTTTGAGAGTAGTTGGAACTGGTGGGAGATAGCCATCGAGTAACTGCCACGCAACAAGATCAAGTGAGGTGCTTGCATTTGGAACTTTCCGCCTGCTTGTTACTTCATATAGGTGTTTTTCATTTAATTAAACTTCATGTTAGTTGTTGATAACTTGTATGTTAAATTAACTTGTATAAATTTCATCGATGAACAATAATTGATTATGTGTATTGCTTGACCTCATGGAAAGAAAAAATTACGATTCTTATGGTATATATGAGATATAAAACATTGCCAAAGTGGGCATAAGAAGGAGAGACTTTCGTTTTCTTTGTTATTTTAGAAATGACTTGCGCTTTGAGGAGGAAGAGGAGCCTTGTAGAAAAGTCTGAGGACTGCAATTTGACATATGGCATTTGGCATGCACATTGTAACTAACGTTTCAATTCTTAATTAGTGATAACCTTGTATCACAAATCCGCCAGCAGCATTAAGATTTACTGTGTTCTGTGACATCCCAAGTGCGATTTTTGAACAAGAAAACGTATCTTGTTTTTTTGTTTTTTGACCTTTATTTGAATTTTATGCCCTTGTCCTTGATATCTGTATTCACTGTACAGTGAAACACTCAGGTATTTCAATGCAATTTTTATTGAAGCCGCTTGAGAGCTCCAACGAATGAGTGGGACAAAAAGGAAAGAACTCGAACGATTAGGAGCATAGATTTTGAAAAGAGGTTAATTTGGACTGCAAATGTGTTTAGCATCGGCAATTCTCCCTTGCAGAGAAGATGAAGGGAAAACTAATTAAAGTATGCTTTCAAATTAAATTATATCCTTGTGGTCTTGGAGGATTTTTTTTATATAAAAAATGAAGTGGGGTTTGGACATTGAGTTTCAATTTAACATGCAACAGCCTTCATGGATCAAAGGACGTGGAAAACTATGAATGATGATTTGTCATTTGTTCTTGCATGACTCAATCAAATTCCAAATTTTAGATTCTTAAAGAGGGTTTAATTTATCTTAGCAATCAGATTAATCATTCAACTAAGAGTACAAAAATTTAAAAAAAAAAATTGCTAAAATTTAATGTGGTTTGTATGTTTTGGATCGTTTTGATGTGTTGATGTCAAAAATAATTTTAAAAAAATAAAAAAATATCATTGATATCCATTTCGGCACGAAAAGTTATTTAAAAAGCAACTATTATCACACTGACAAACACATTTTTAAGTAGATCAAAGGCTGGCACGGTTCAGGAAGTGATCAAGCTCATTACACCGGAGAGGAAGCAATAAAAAGGGCCTGCGACTGCAGATTGGTCTGCATTTTCAGAAGCTCCTTATAAAAACAAGTCAGGGTTGCCCCATGACATGAATGTGGGGAAGATGCTCGTCACTACATTCGATAAATCACTCAACTAAGTAGCCCATCTTGCAAAGTGGTTCAGGCTTCAAAAATGGCACCTGAGGAAAAAAATAGGTGCAAGAAAACAAGATTATCACTGTTGAAGCTGTGTGGAGGAAAGGATTTGAAGATCAATGGAGGGAAATAACCAAAGGCACGCCATCCATCCACCATCCCGATGCTAATTTAAAACCTTGAACGCTCAACCTCCGCCTTTATGCCTTGGCCCAAATGTCTCTTTTGTGCAAACAAAGGGAGGTCCATTTCACCATTCAGCAGCATCGAAAATCCATGTTTACTGTATATGAAAACAAAGTATCCATCAAAGATGACAAATAACACTCTCGCCAATATATCTGAACCCTCAGATTCCCCTTTCCAAGGGCAGGGATTTTATCATCTGCGAAAGTCTCACGCTACATGCATTACACTTTAAAATGTTTTTCGTTTTTTAATAATTACTATAGAAGAAACACTCTCCTCTCTCACAAAATACCTAGACGTCGACAATATTTTTATTTTCTAGGATAGGTGTGTGAATCGAGAGGAGAGGGAAAAGACGAAATGAAAAAAAAAAAAAAAAGATTTTCGCTGCGCTGTCAACAGTAATGGGAGAGAGTTACCAGCAACACTAAAATAGGTTATTATTGGAGGTTAGATAAACCAAGTTGGTTGAAAAAAAATAAAATCAAATTTTGAACAAGATAACCGATAATGTTTTGGATCCACTCGATCAAGCACGACCCACCAAACCAACTCCAACAAAATTGAATTTAAAAACCAAGCTGTCCGATGATGGATCACGACATGCGGCAACGCTAAATAAAAGAAAAAAGATGATTAAATGTATGGCATCCATGGCACATCCCAGTCCAATCATTGCTTTTCATTAACGAGTGCTTTTATTATTTTTTTAATCCGTAACTCAAACTCTCCATGCGCATTTTAGATTTTTCATCAGCTCAAAATTTAATATGGCCAACATGTGGCGACACTGGTCTTCCCAATTCTCCTCACAACTGCTTCAGCTTTCATAATGTTCATGCTTTGCAACGGCCTTCAAGAGAAAACTCCAAGAGATGGACGGTTTCTATCTCAAGCCTTGATAGTTTTTAGGGTTTTTTTATATGAATTGTCTGTCCTTAACCAGAACCTCCCTGAGCTTAACTTGAAATCAATGGAAAATAGAACATAAAAAAACAAAGCTGCGACCTTTAGTTGAAGTGAAAAGGAAATGGTAAGGAAGTAAAAACAAAGAGCACGATATTAAAGGTCGTCACTAATTCAGTTACAAATACTATCTACCTCACCCACCCTGAAAGGAAAAATGTACACTAATAAACCGAACCTAAATAAAAACCGGTTTCAATGTCCCCGGTTCAATTTCCTATCCTCTCTTTTCCCTAATACCCTGCCTTCCTCTAGACTACGATTCTAATCTACCCAAAACTGGGTACAAAGGGTTGAGCCAGACCTGGTTCAGTCTGAACCGAACCCTCCTTTTTCCTTCGCATTTCGAGCACTTTACGATGATGGTTCGAGTGCAATTCCTTTGAGAAAGTTGGGCTGCAAGCCGGTCTGTACTCGGGCAGTAACCGACCCGACTTGTATCGAACCCCGCAAGCATTGCAAAGGGTTTTGGAACCATTTGGACCCGCTCTCCATTGTGGAGTCTTTTGAACCCCACAATGGCTGCACCTCCTCGACGAGTTGGAACCACAACCTTTAGCCGCTGCCTCAACAGCCGGTTTTTTCATCTTTTTCGCCACCGGCTTCTCGAACCAAACCGGTTCAACTTTCAAACCGGGTTTGGAGTAAACTAACCAAGGGCTTGAAGGGCTTGAAGAGGATGTTGAAGAGGAGGAACTTGATGATTCTGTTAAAGAGGGCGACCCGAGTGGCCAAACTCTTACACCATTTCTTGTTCTCTTGCTTCTAGCCTTGCCTGGAACAGGGGTCTTAAAACAGGGCTCTTCTAAAACCAACTTCTCCTGTTCCACCGGGTTCTCTTTTTTCGGCTCCGGCGGAGAAACATTTGTCGGAAACGGTGCGGCGTATTCCGAGTTGGAATCCTCCACAAAATGTGACAGCCATTCAAGACTTGCAAAATCATCCGTCTGTAAGAAAATGGCACCTTTTCAGTGAAAAAAATACAACAAATTAAGTATTCAAAGAAAGAGAGAATGGAGAGAGCAGGGCCACTCACCGGCACACAAAGTTCACTTGTAGGAACGGAAAAAAAATCATCTTTGACAGCAAAACCAGGACTACTGTCACTGTTTTTGTCTTCTTCAAGGGCTTCTTGCTTAGGAGAAACAGAAACAGAAAAAACACAAGGTTTCTCTTTGTCCCCCCCCTCCTCTTCTTCTTCAATGAAGTCGTTTTCATTAGAGAAGTCTAAGAGCTTTTCAACAGAGAAGTCATCAGACGACATGCCGTTGGGAACACTAACTGCCCAAAAATCGTCTAAAACTTGCGGGCTAAATTTCATAGCCATTTCTTTTCTAAAACTGGTCTTCAAAGCGCCTTCAACACATTCCATTTCTTGTTTCTTGAACCTAAAAACAAAAGGCAAAGGACACACAAAACAAAACCCAGAAATTTAAAAACTTGATAGCAAAACCAAGAGAGAGGAGAGAAGAGAAGACACAACGGGGGTGTGTGTGTGTGTCTATATACTCGCAGAGGTATACCTGAAGCGAAGAGGATAAGAGAAGGAGAGAAGAGAGGGGTTCTGAATTTTGGAGAGGAGAAGAGTTTGGTAAAGCATTGAATGAGAGATGAAAGCATGCGTGGCCTCTACCATAAGTGCCAGTTTCTTTCTTTTTTTATTTTATTTATTTTTTCTCTGTTTTTTTTCCAAGTATTTATATAAAACAGTAGTTATCTCTCTACTGTTTTTTTTATCTCTCTATTTATTTATTTGGACGAATTTTATTTATTTTATGCGTTTGCAGTTTAAGAAATAACGTCCTAATGTTACATTTTTTTTTACTGAAATTACGAGGACTACCCCTTTGAATTTTCAAAGCCAGATACTCTTTTACATTGTTACCTAAATTAGTAAATTGGTTGACCTTCTTAGGGTTCAAATTGTGCTCATATACAACTGAGTTCATATAGTTTATTTTGGATTTCAATTGAAGTATTTTTCTTCTTCTTTTTAAATAGTTAGATACTATCAACGCAAGTCTTTGCATTTTTTTTTAAAAAATTTTAGAAATCATAATTTGAATTTGAATTCAAACCCAATGTAATATTATAAAAATTAATCCATTTATCCAAGATAAATTAAAAAATATTTAAAGTGTGATTGAAGTTTAACCTACATTTAGTAAGTGTTAAATAGTGTGGTAGTGGTTGTTTTTTAGAGTGTTTTTCATTTAGAAATGCATGAAAATAATATTTTTTTATTTTTTAAAATTATTTTTTATATCAAAACGATCAAAAAAAATATAAGAAAATTAATTTAGATTTATTGTAAATAAAATTCATCTACTTAATATATAATATTTTATTTGATTCATTATTTCAGGACATATTAAACAAATGCAAAGAAAATATAAATGTATTTGATTCAAAAAATATAAACAAAAATATAAAATAAATTTATCTTTAGTATAATTTTTGATTGAATTTATGTTTTTTTAGTACAGAAAAACATTTCTTTGTTTTCAAGTTTTTTTATTTTGAAATAGTAAATAAATACAATTTAATTAACTAATTTAATTTCCCTTTGTTGCTAATTTGAATTGATTTGAATTAATTGCTACCAAAATAAAATTAGATCAATTTCTATAACAATCAATTGTAACATAGTTAAAAACAAAACTCAAGGCAAACTAGAAGGACTAAATTCATTTACAAAAAAGAGTTGGTTTTGTTACAAATACAAGGCAATGAAAACCATTTATTAGTCCAAGGATCTCTAACTTCGTATTTAATCTAATTTAGAAACTCTCTTATTTCATTATTTAATTTTATTTATTTATTTATTTATTGGTCTGTCCGGCCTTTCAAACCTCGAATTCGTGACGACCTAGAAAACCGCCACCTTTTGTTTTTTCTTTCTTTCTTTTTTACTTTTCTCACTTGGTTAGATTTTTCCCATCTCTTTGAACTAATCATCATTCATAATGCCTCCCCCGCTTTGATTGCTTAGTACTGTTTTTTATTATTTGCTTTAGGGCGAACTACAATCATGCCCTCTATTTATTTAGTAAATTTCATTTTGGTCCCTCTCTTACTGATTACACTGGCAACATCCTCCACTTATCAGAATTATGTAACTTTTATGTGATATTCATGAATAGAGCAAATTAACATCTGACCATGGGGAAGAGATCGATATAATTTTGATCATAATTATTAAACACGATCCAAGAATTGATATAAAGCTCGAGTCATAAATGAGTAGGATAACTCAAAAATTAAAAAAATCAACAAGTTTTTAACTTGGTTATGAGTTGATATATCAAGTCAATCGAGTCAAAATAAATTAATTGGATTTTTTTTTCACAGCTTGGAACCAGGTGGCAGATCTCCAAGGTCTTGATTCAACCAACTGGAAAGGGTCGGGTTTAATAACAATAATTTTGTTGGGTTCAGGGTTAACATTGGTGCAATCAGTAGGAAAGGGACCTAATTGAAACCTTGCAGCAGACACAGAATATAATTATAGTTTGCCCTTTGCTTTATTGCTAAGTTAAACAAGAAAAGTAATTTACATGTAAGAAAATTCAACTAGTAATGCATTTTAGACGTTTTCAAAGCGTGTGCGAATCTGTAATGTGTACATGTACCTGTATTCTTCAACACGTTATGCTGTGATTGTCTTGTTTATGTGGCAAACTTTACGTGAACATGTTTAATTTTATGTAACATCCAGACGATAATTAACATTTAACCTGTCAAGAAACTTGTGCAAGCTTGAGACAAAAGAAAATCATCAGGTACACACCATTGATTCAGAAGAGATTTATTCTTTTGTGGTTTTAAATTTAAACCTTGTAATTATTAATATAATAAACACTAAAACTTTATATGTTGTTAATTTCATGATCTGTAAAAATAATTAAAATACAAACAAAGTGGATTGGATATCAATGTTAATAAAAAAATAATAAAAGTTACAAAAACTATCAGGCATTGAAATATTATCAGTGAATTAATAAATGAAACCGTAAAGAAGATCTAACCCATAATTATTTATATAATTACTTGAAACTTTATCTCTATTATTACATCTCCATTGTCAGATTGTTTGTGAAACATGTGTGACTGTGCTTTTGATGTCGAGATATTGCTTGCTGTTGTGATGATTGATTTACTTTTGATCATCCACTTCGGCATCTTGCCAAGCATGCTATCAGCTCAAGGGAGAGCTGGGAAATTTCTTATAAAAGCATAAAACGAAGTTTCTCTAGTGATATGTGAGAGAAGTGTTGTTCGAAATTCCATCTCGTGAGGATGGTCCACATATGCCAAGAATGACGACGGACGAGTTCTAAGGGAAGGCAAGGATCCATATATATATATATATAAAAGTGTATTTTAAAATATTTATTAATTAATTCATGATATATACATGTTCATTTATCGAATAAACTCCCCCGTCAGTCTTTTGTTTTATTTTCCTCAACTTGCTGGTTCGAGATATATATACCTCGTGAGATTATCAAAAAAGATATCCAATAATTACTAATAATTAAGTCCATAAAATGCCCTCTAAGAAAATCATAAAATAATAAGAAAATCTATTTGATAATTAGCTTAATCTTAATTTATGATTAGCATTAACATCAACTGTGACTCGTTAATTAGAGGGTAGTAAATAGGTTTGTTCAACTAAAATAGTTGGGTTTGTTTCTAAGTTATCATTTTGAATTCTAATCTAATGATAGATTTCAGGGGAGAAAAAAAAATCTAATCAATGGACTGGTTAATTTGAGAGTAGCTTAACAACTTAATAATTCTTAATCAGTGTTTTTTTCTTTCGAGTTTTCATTCTTCTTGTAAATAGTTAAAAAAATATTAGCATCACCACAGTTATCCACTCAGTGAGAGTTTTTTTTTTTTAGCTGGATATACTTTTTAATATTTTTTTTTATTGGTCTTAAAATGATAATGTTAAAATAAATTTTTTAAAAAATTATTTTTTATATCAGTATATCAAAATAATCTAAAAATATAAAAAATATTAATTTAAAAAAAATTATTTTTTTAAAACATAAAAATAAACAATACTCGAACATGATAATTAAGGGTTTGAGTAAGAAGTTTTAGCGGCCTCTTGCCGCCAGGAATGACGAATTGACAAGGCATATACCCTTCTCCGTATTTCCGTATAAATATACATCCCCCTTCTTTTTATTCCTTTGGAAAATAAATTTTATGCCCTCTCTGGGCTATAAATAAGTGGGAAAATGTTCAAACATAATAGAATTCGGACAGCTTATGTGCATGCACACTTTTGTTCGGAAGTACTCGTAATAATGAACAAAGTTCATGACAGGACCTGCCTTCTAAGCAAAGAGTGGCAAAAGTTGATACAAAAACCGAAGGTCCAGCTTTTGTCCCCAACCGGAAATGATTCCCCTCTCTTACCCTTCCTTATCCGCTTTATTCAATGGCAATTTAATATTCAAATTATTTGCTGTTTAATTGTGATTTTAAGAATTTTTTATTTTTAATTAATATTTTTACATCATTTTAATATACTGATAATATAAAAAAATTTAAAAAAATAAAAAAATATTATTTTAATATATTTTCAAGTAAAAATCAATCAATATAACAATATTAAATACTTTTTATAAGATATTATGTCCTTCTCTTTAATTAGATGACATATGTATGGATATGTTGGGTATGGCGGTGAGTGAGTCCGGTTGAAATTATATTTTATATGAAATTATATTTTATATTGATTATAATTTTAAAAATATTTTATTAATATTTGATGTGTTCTCTGCATTTCATAATTTTAATATTAATATTTAAAGTTAATTTTTCGAACTTGTAATCATAAAAACTGCTTTAATATCAAATACGTGCTAAATGATGATAGGGTAAGAGGGATAATATAGCCTGGAAAATCAAGACGGTGCAGTAACAACACAAACCTACTAATACTGTATCAGCAAACACTTCAAAAGCATGAGTGTGGGAAAGTTAAATACGTATCTTTAATTCCTAAATTTGGACTCTTTTTAGTTTTTTTTTACCCATAAAGAAAGAAAGTCGGCTCCACGTCATTTTCAGCCGTCCTAACTCCTAAGTGGTTTTCTGACGTGGTGTCTTCCTATTGAATACAATCCTGCCGATTTACGTGTCGTTAGTCCACGGTGTCTTTCAGAAAATTCGAGTGTTTTAAATTTTGAATTTTGAATTCGTTAGTTTCATCATGCCCTCCCTCCCCCCCTCTTTTACATCTTTGAACATAATTGTCAACAAAGTTTTACTACTTTGGCTTTTCGAAAAGCAAAAATAATAAATAAATAAAACCCTAAATTGAGTAGCAACTAACAAGTAGTGCTACCAAGAGAATGTTTGATCTTGTTCCAGGCCCGCTTCTTTTATAAAAAGTGGGTTTACATGAATCATTTTACAAATTTCTTCATATTTAGTTTTTAATAGAACAATTTATGAATGAAAAATATTTTTTAATTAAAAAAATTTAGCTTGATTTATAGAAAAATACTTTTTTTAATTTTAGATTGAATATATTTTCTAAAAGCTATAAAAAATTTAAAAATATCATATTGATCACATCAAATTTAATTATTAATCTTTTATCTTTGTTTGTTAGTGTTATTTGTTTTTATGTTATCATTTTTATAATTAAAATTTTTATATTTATCAAATTTGATATATATATATATATATTATTTATTTAATTTAAAATAATTTATGAGATTGAGATGGGATTTTTCAATTTTATTTATTTATTAAATTTAATAATTATTTATTTTATTTTAAATAATTTATAAAATTAGATAAAACAAAAGCATCTCACGTAGTTGAGGGGCCAAAAGAAGCCCTGCAGCGAATCTTGGCGTGGAGTTTAATAATTATGGTAACAGGCTAACACTGCTTACAAGATTATTTATTTATTTTTAATTCTGGGGGTTTACTGTCAAAGGGAGTCTGTACTCGGAAGACTTTGAACAAAAATGGGTACGGGAAAAGGGCAGAAGAAACAAACATAAAGTACGGAATCTACTGAAATTTCCGACGAGGAAATCGTCTCTTGTTTTCGCAGTACAATCTCTTCTGGTATCGTAACTAAGACATATAAAATCTGTAAGACATGCTTCAGGAAGTTTCCTGCAGCAGTACAAGAGACGCTATACTCAAATGCCTTCCATGCAAGAATTTCCATGTCTTCAAGCATCCTCATAAAAGATAAAGTTGTAATTAGTTTGTGTTTTATAAATTTTAATTTATTAAAATTTTATATAATTATTAATTTTAAAATTTATGAAATTAGTTGAGATGCGTACAAGCTGATCCAAATATCTATATTGATAACAAAAAAGGTCTTGATCAAAGCTGTACAGGTGACACGTTTTTATGCCGATATGTAAGATAAAAAAATAATCTTGACCAAGTCGTGTTTTTTTTATTTTGATCGGGAAGTCTTGGCATTTGTTTTCACATATTTATTAAACTTAGCCTAGTCCGATTCGGCTAAACATGTAAGATTTAGATAACTCATTTCGAGATATTTTTAGAAAGCCAATCTAGTGTTCACCGGACAAGTTGACCTGTTACCAAATCAAAACTCGATTTATTTTATTAACTTTTTAAAAGAAAATATTAAAACTAAATTAACTTGCCGAATCTGTAAAGCAAACTTTGGACAGGATGGGTTGAATAACTTTGATTTTGAAATACAACGGCCATAATTGCATAGTTTAACTCTATTTTGAAATTTTGAAAGGTGAGTTTGGTCTTTAAAGAATTATACACTTTTGCTTGGATTTTTCGGTTCAAATCGTATGATCAATATTCCTCAAACACATCAGACTGACATGAAAATATACTCTTAAAACCATGCAGAAAAGAAAAATCTCAATCAATGTCCAATAATCTATGCTAGCCATAGAATTGCTCATTAAATTCCCAAACCATGTTAATTGACATTTGAAACGTTGACTGAATTATTTTGAATTTTCTTTTTATTAATAGGGTTTTCAATGAAAATATATATATAACAACCCATAATTGAATATTTCTGGTCCCTGTAATCAATTTCGAAGAACCTAATGATAGCTTGGATCAGCTGGAAGAAGGAGGTCCATGAATTTGAATAATGTGACCCAACTAAGGATCGATCGGGTTTCGTTTGTTTAAGCCCTCTACTTTTGCTTTCTAGGTTGAAAAACCAGTAAAATAAAATGATGATTTTTTTTTTAACAAATATTTTGAAATTGAATGTCTAATAGATCACAAGTCCACCATGGGCACCATAATGGAAAGTTGACCACAGCAGTGGTGATGATGTTTTCGTGGTGAAAATGAAAAGTGAAAACAGTCGAGGGTAAAGGAAATACTGCAAAATACTTTACTACTGCCAATGTCTATCTATCATCCTTCTCTCCTTCCATGATTGAGTGAATTCCTTGTGAGTTGTGGTCCATGACATGGGTAACATTAAGACTATATTATATATTATATTAAAAAAAAACTAAAGCTCTTATTGAAATTTATGTGCATGCAGAGATAATCCACCATGGATTATAACAGTAAATGTTCTTTGGTTTTCTTTTTGGCTTTGTGGGGAGTGTGTTTTTCTCCATAGTTATGTATTTTAGCGGGTCTTTGGCTATGAAAAGACAACTCATAGTTAAATTAAATCATTAAAAAAAAACCTAGGAGTGCTCATATTAATTTTTAATATGGAGTGTAATGTATAGTTATCAAACCCGGCTTGAGGGTTGACCTGATCAAGGGATCGAGTCCCGAGTTTTATGAGTCAACTCAAAAAAATTAAAATTTAAAGTTTTAATATTTCATATGAAAAAATCAAGAAAAAATCAATGTGAATATATGCTATACACGTTATAAATAATGAAGTTTAAGAGAATATATTTTTAAAAAAATTATCTCACATTAAAAAGATACTATGATATCATTTTAAGTTGAAGTATTTAAACCAAATTTTTTTTTATCCCACATTGAAAAAACCTAATTTTTTTCTTGTGAACATAAATTATATATACTAAAGGGCTTCAAATCCCACATTAAAAAAATAACTTTTTTCTTGTGAACATAAAGTATTTATACGAAAGTGTTTCAAATCTTATATTGAAAAAAATAACTTTTTTCTTGGGAGCATAGAGTATATGTATGAAAGGGATGCAAATCCCACATTGAAAAAATAACTTTTTTTCTAGGAAAAATAGAATATATATACTAAAGGATTTCAAATCTTACATTGAAAAAATAAAATATTTTTATAATATTTATATAATGAACTTTGAAAAGTGTTAATAACCAACTAAAAAATATAAAAAAAAAAGGTATAGGAGAAAAACCACATTTAAAGAAAGAAAGAAAAAAACACATCAGGTCTCGTCCAGGTTATAAGTTGACCCGCTAGGTCCATTGGATTTTTCTAAATTATTATATCAGTCAGTCTTTTAACAAATTCAGACTGATCCAACAAGTAAAAAATGCTAAATAAGGTGACACTTAAACTTGGACTATTGTCTGTCTGCAAAATACAAAGACTAAGAAATGTTTGCAGAGTCATTTTCATGCCTGTTTGGTATTGAGGTTGAACCTGTTTTTTGGAAAAATTTTAATTTTTTTTTGCTAAAATTGAGTGCGGTTTATACTTTTTGGATCGTTTTGATGTGCTGATATCAAAAATAATTTTTAAAAAATGAAAAAACATTATTGGCATGCTTTTCAGCACGAAAAGCTATTCGAAAAGCAACCGCTACCAGACTCCCAAATATCCTCTTCATACATCCTGAATCTCGGGCAACCTAGAGGTTAGCATGAGTTTAGTTGTTCTACTTCTATTCTTTGTTGCCTTTCATGGACTGAATTGTTGAATCTAAATACATTCAGATGCTAAACTTATATATAATAATGACATTGAGTATTATAGTTTATTATACACATTATTAAATATTTAAATTATTTTTAAATTTTTAAATTGATTGATTTATTTTGAGTTAGTTTTAATATAGTTTAATTAAAAACTTGAATTAGATAAAAAGTTTAATTGATAAATTTTAAAATTTGATTTGATTTAATAATATTGTAAAAAAAAATCTTCATAACTATAGCAGATATATTTTTTTAAAAAGTCAAACCCATAGGACAGTGGAAGAATGTACTAGTTTGTAGCTACTTGATGTGGACTGTAGTGCTCATCTGCTTCATCACCAACAAGGTAATTTTGCCCCCTCATTGAGAGAGAGTGAAATTGGCATTAAATATTTTATTGTTTTGGGTTTTAGAATTTTTCCTACGACGAAAAAAATATAAAAAATCTAGTAGTAGTATAGGGTAAAATTAAAGTGTACATGTGCTTCCTTGCAATAATTAAGAAAGATCGATGTTTGAAATCTTCCTGGGCATGCAGGAGTTCTTGAAGCCAACAAGATCTTGCGTAATACCTCTCTTCTCTCTATTCCACAGTCAAGCCTTCCTGGTAAGATTGTGTACAAAATTAGCTTCAAAAGTAGAGGAAATTAAGGAGAGAAAGAAATCATAAAAGAAACAATTCTCGCCTAACGTCCATTTCTGCCATAGACACAGTCCTTGAAGCCAGACCCTTTTTCCTCCATGCACCTGCAATATCTTTTTTAGCTATTTTACTTTGGTGAAGACGATGACGTAGAATCACAAACCTCTGCCACTATGTGCTAACATAAGCAGTGCATGTTCTAAGAGATCTTTTTGACGTCCAGAGAAAAATCTGTTGAGCAATCCTAAACCACACTGACACCACAGAACATGTTTGTTTTTAGTATAGATCTTTTGTGTGGCTGGTAGTTTTTCGAATACGTGCTGTCATTTCTTTAAAATAGTGTTATGCTCCTTAGGCACGGTTTGGCAACGCAGTGCAGGTTGCATCGCAGCAAAAAAAAATCATTTTTGATGTTCTTGTTAACGAAACGCAGGTTTAACTGCGTTGCCAAGCGACCATAGCTCCTTAACCTAGCTTATAAAATATAGCCAAACTTGTGTTTCTTCACACTTATCTTTGGCAATGGAGAGCCCAATCTTCCTTTTCTTCTTTCATAGTTTTTCAATCGATCAATTTTTATTACTTTTTGGCAAGGCAGAGAAACCCAAATTATTCTACCTAGGGACCATAGTTTTAAACCCATCTCGATGGTCCATCCACCTCAAAATTCAGATCATCAGTTATCTTGGAACAATTATATTTTTTTATAAAATAAAATGGCATTGTTTTTTGTTAAAAAAAATAATCAGCAGGTTATAATCAAATTTTTAACTGAATATTACTAAATAAACTTGAGTTTTTAACCAGATTACTCAAGTTTTTGCATTCCTATATTTTTTAAGAAACTTGATCCAATTTCATTGTTCCTGCTTGGGCCAAATTTTAAAATTATACCTAGGACATGCAACGACACTAATTAATATGTCAATGATAATGTTTTTGTAAGGTTACAATTATGATAACTAAGCCATTTTTGTTAAAAAAAACTATCTCAATTTTAAAATTTAAATTATTGCGTGAAATTATAAAATTGATTTTTATGTTAATTTTATTTTATAATACAATATCTCAAGTAATAATGATGAAATTTGAATTTTTAATTATTTAATCATGAGATTTTAATACTTAAAATATTTAATTATTAGATGAAACCCTTAGAATAATTTTATAATAACTGTAAGGATTTTTCTAACAAAATCCGCGGAAACACATTTAAAAATTTATTTGGCTTTCTACAGAACTCAAAATTGAAAGTCTTTACAAATCACACCTGATTTTTAGCCTTCAAACTTTACCTTTTGGTTTTTCTTTTAACACTAGAGATTCTTAGGACAAGCAATGATGGTGAGAAGAAATGGCAAGAGGCGAAGAAAGTAAGAAACTTAGGGATTTTTTTATTTTAATATAATTTCTTTTTAAGAAAATAACCCTACTAATTTTTTAACTAAGATGGTATTGGTCCTTCTTAGAGGTGAAATGAGAAATACAAATCGTTTTGGTTCAAGCAGAGAACCATTGACAACACTGGTTTGGTTTTCAGCAATAAAGGTGTTCTCAAACCACTATTCATTTGCTCAAATATGGTAATATATCTTATTTATATACAGAGATGCACCAAAAGATACATGCACCCATCATTATAAAAACCATTATATGTAATTTTAAGAGATATAGTTCAATTGGTTAGATTCTAGGTTTGCTCCCTAGTAGTTACTAGTTCGAGTCTTATAAATCTCAGGGCCACTAGAGGTTTATATGGTCGTTAATTTCAAGGTCTACAGGATTAATTAAGGTGTGCATAAACTGGCCTAAACATTCACGTAAATAAAAAAAATCATCATATATATAACCCTGAGAAATATAACTCAGCTGGTCAGGTTCTAAGTTTGCTTCCTAAAAGTTAGTAATTTAAGTCTCACAAACTTCAAGGCCATGAAAGCTTACATGGTCGTTAACTTCAGGGCTCATGAGATTAGTTAAGATGCGCTTAAGCTAGCTTGAATACCTATATTAATAATAATAAAACATTCATCATCATAATATAATAGTATAATGTCTAACTTGAAAATCATTTAGATTATTGATATGTTATATGAATGATGACAATGTTAAAAGGTAATGGAGCAGTTGGTGCTAAAAGGTTTTTTGTATTTTTTAAATACGTGTCAAAATAAGTTTTGCAATATATTTAATATGTGTTAAAAGGTATCGAGACGTATAAGATTTTAGTATTGAAATTACAAGGAATCAAAGCAACAAAGGATCCGATGCAAATAGCTAATATTATCTTAATTTGTCACTTTTTATTGTAATTCTTCCCAAATAGAGAATTAACATTATTTTTTTAACAAATTAAGATGATGCTTATATTGATATAAAGTGTTTGGTGTTGTCTTCATGGTAGGAAAATGACATGTATTGTATATCTCAAGTTTCATGACAACAACGTGCAAGCAGGTTTTATTCAAGTCGGAATTGAAAACTTGTTTAATAGTCAATGAGAAAGGAGAAAAAACTTGACTTTACCCTGATTCTTGAAAGTTCTGATGAAAATTGTTTGGAGATATGATTGATGACCCAAAACATCATTTAATGAAATTCTATAAACAATAATAATGTGAGGAAAAAATAACAGAGAGGATAGACCAATTTTGGTTGTCCTAAGTTTATATTTAATTTTCTCCCGTGTCTTGATTATCAAAATCTTATTCAAGAAAGACTTACGAACTCTATTAGTCAACTACACACATTATATGTGCGTGTGGGATGACATGGGTCCAATAATTAAATTTGAAATTTAGCATAATTATATCTATTATTTAGTTTCATGCTATCAAATATAAATCTTAACCCAATCATTGGATCGGACTAAAATTTTACAAGGAACTTTTAGATATTTTTCTATATTGGATTAAAATTTCAGATCAATCAAAATTTAAAAAGTTCTTGCAATACAGGTCAGCATATGCAGTATATATTTTATTATTTATTGCCTTTTTTAAGATGCCCATGTTTAAGGATGATAATGATGATTGTGCTAAATACCCGATTGAAAGGGAGGCGCTTATGGTGAAGCGAGGATTGAATTTGCAAGTTAACGTGGAAGACTTGAAGAAACAACAAGAGAATATCTTTCAAGCGAGGTGCCATGTTCAGAATAAGGTGTGTAGTATGATCAATAATAGTGGGAGTTGCACTAATGTAGTTAGTATTGATTTGGTGGATAAATTGAACTTGCAATATCATATTCCATGAAAGTTGCAGTGGTTGAATGATTGTAGAGAGGTGAAAGTGTTTAAGCAAGTTTTAGTTGTATTTTTTTTTTTGATAATATTACAATGAAGTGTTATATGATGTTATGTCTATGCATGCTAGTTATTTTTTGTCGAGCAAGTCTTGGCAATACGATCAAAAAACTATGCATGACGAGTTTAAAAATAGATTTTCTTTTGTGAAAGATGAGAAGTCTACAACTCTTGTTTTTTTAACACCTAAGTAGGTTTATTAGGATCAACTGAAGCTTAAAAAGAAGAACATGGTTGAAAAGAGAGTTTATATGTGAAGAAAAGGTGTATTCAAAATATTTTCTTTGCTAGCGAGATTATGCAGGGTTTTGATAACGATCCTTTTGTTTTAGGTTAAAAGTGGTTTGTTGCTTTTAGAAGGTGTTCTTCATGTTACAAATTTGAGGACGAATCATCTTAAACAGAGAGGGAATGATACGATCAAAGAAAAGTTAAACAAAGAAATTCAAATTTTAGCGTAGTTGTATCTACTGTCTAGTTTTATACTATTGAGCATAAATCTCATTTTGATTATTCGATCAGGTTGAATTTTACCAAGAGTTTCCAAACATATTGTTATACAGGAGGTCGAGATTTTAGGTCAATAAGAATTCCGTAAGGTCTTGCAATATGAATTTTATTATTTATTGTGTTTTGACTTGTGAACTTTCTATTTGGAAATGGTTATTTTTCTTATAATGCAAGGATGTTTTGATAAACTTGTATTTTACGTAATGCAACACTTTTTTTTTTATACTAGGACAAAGAATGAATTTGACTTATTAATGTATAGCTGACATTGTGACATCTTTGTATATTTTAGGTTCTTGATTTTCTATAATTAACAGGTTCAATTTTAATTTTTAATTCTTTTAATTCTTAGATACAAGATTATTTTTGAGTTAAGATTTATCTATCTCAAATTTGATTTTTAGCTTTTTTAGGTTGTTTATCTATTTCATTGTAGGTTTTTGGATTACTATCATAAAAGTTCAAAAAAAACCCTGCATATTTACACTTTCAAGTAAATAAGAATTTTACCAAGTTCATACCTTGAAAATATAATCAAGGGACTATTCATGGATCACACATATGAAGAAATTGTTCTTCAAAAAGTGATCAAAGAAATACTTTAAAAAAAAAAACAAAAAACTACTCCAGCATAAAGTAATGCTACTTCTCACTTATAAAGTCTTAGGTGCAATTGTTCATTAATTTAAGCTTTTAATCAGGCTATTGATGAGAGAAATGGTAATCTTACAAAATTAACAGGCTTAAAAAAATCAATCATTCAATTAGTATTTCAATTCCATTCATAAATCTTATAAATTATATATTTTAATAAATGAATTCTGCAAACTTATTATATAAAAAGGGTGATGGTTGAATTCTGACGAATGATAAAAAGCGTAGTTAAAGAGGAAAAAGATACGAACCTAAATTTTCTGCCTTCCTGTGCATTTATGGATCGTGGGAAAGCAGTATAAAGGTACAACACCTTTTATCAAGCACGCTAGTCAAGCTTACAAGCGTGGCATTGAGTCATTCCTGTCAACCTCCATTGCTGTTAAATTATCTATTTGTTCATAATTAACTTAATTATGACATGAACTTGTCAGGAAATACATCATCAAGTTAAAAGGGACATCTGATATCATCATCCTGATTGTATATCTAGCAGGAATTGTGCCAGAGAAATCATCATCAATGGTAGAATTAAGTTTACTCTGCTTCCAAAGTACTATGTTGGAAATGCAAACTGGCAATTGGGATTGTGTGCGTGCACTAGGATCCTTTGTCAGAATTCTTGTAACTTATGATTCAGGAACAATTATAACCAGTGCACTAATCAAGAACAACGAAAGACAGTTAAGAATCTCTGTATAATGTTCTTGGCTGATAAGCTTTGAGGTTTTGACTGTTGATTATGGGTAGAAAAGTTCTCTTAGCCGCCCACAAGAAGTCTTTTCTTCAATAAAAGTGATGAGGACAACGGAGGAAGGAAATTTCCAAAAGCTGAAAGAAAAAATGGAAAGTTAAAGTCCGAGGAATTCGTTGTTTGTGCTATGTGCATTTTACACTAAAGAAATGTGTGTTGGTCCTATTTTTGTCCTGTCGTGAAGGAATCTACACACAGCTTTATTTTGTAGCTCCTGCAGAAGTGAAGAGCTTGAGATGATGAAGCCATCAATTGCTAATGTTGGCACAAATTAGATATATAATGTAAACATTTATGGTGTCAGGATTGGATCCTCAGTTACTTGGTAATTGTTTCCAAAATCTCATTGGATCTGTCACTGAAAACATAAAGCTGGTTTGTTGTCTAGGACCAGCCAGGAACGGAACCCTTGTCTGTAATTTTGCAGAACTTCTACAAGATTTAATGGCTACGTGACAGCAAGATCAGAACCCAGAACCCTAGAGAGTTAAATCTTTTACTATGTTCTTCAAATGAGCTTAAAATTTGACCCGCCGGGCCATTCCTGTTCTTATAACTAGGTTTTGGACTGAGCTAAACTAAATTGCAACAACGATAAGGTTCATTTTCTAATTTTTTAAGAATTGAAGACGAACTCTGACTGTTCTTCCAGGCCCATTTGAAGGGCCTGTGTAGTAGACTGCTTGGAAATCAGATCCATTTCCATGAGCAGAAATGGAACGAAGAAATACGCAGATCCAAGTATTTGAACCTCTCTAACCTGCTTTTGCTTTCTCACCCAAAAACAGTCTATTTTGTTTCTGTACATATTACTTCGCACAGACACGTTCATAAGAAAAAAAGCTTAGCATAGACAAGATATCTGCCTTCACTAATAAAGACGACCAAGCAAAAGACATAGAGACATGATGAAGCAAAAGAAAAGATGCCATGTAGAGGGGAAACCCTCCATATGAGTGCTTTAATATATAACATCAAGAGCTCACATGGAGCTAGTCAAGAAACACTTAGATATCTTAGTTGAAGATGAATTTACTGCATCAAATTTTCATGATCAGGCATGTTCTTCTCGTTGAAAGGAGAGACAAGGTAATCTTCAAATTTATACTGGAACACCAGAATTGAAATAGCACACAGAAAATTTGGTTCACTCTATATTTTCTAAAATAACAATGAAAATGTCAAATTCTGACTATTTCAAAACTTAATTTTTTTAAAAAAATTATATCGTGTTGATATATTAGTATTAAAAATAATTTTTTAAAAATATAAAAAATTATATTATTTTAATATATTTATAAATAAAAAATATTTAAAAAAACAACATCCACTCAAAACCCATCTTAAAATGTAAGGAGTAACTATGATTTGGTGGGCTGGGCTCATATTGACATTATAATTGTGTCTTGCCAATAATCGTTTAATCCCCCCTGCCAAAACAACTTCTGAAATAAAAAAAAATGGCTGTGAATGGATGGCAAGTTTGAAAAAAAAAAAAACTTCTGTAATTAATATATTTAAATTCAATAAATTTATAATTAAAACTTGTAATTGCATAAACAAAATACTTTGGAATATGGATATTCACCATTAAATTAAATTGATTTACATAGTTAACTAGTTTAGCATCTCGCTTGAATATTTAATAAGTGTTTAGTATTATGGTATATTTGATTTTTTAAAAGTATTTTTTTAATTGAAAATAAATTGAAATATTATTTTTTTATATTTTTCACATGATATATTAAAATCATCTAAATATATATATAAAAAAAATTTAAAAATACTTTAAAAACATATTATAACACAAAAACAAACACTAATGAAGATTAGAAGGAGTCATGTTCTCTTTTGAATGCCCGGAGCGGACTCGCATCATTATACAAAGAGAAAAGTAAAAGGTTGGATTAATTATTGATCTCTGATGCAACTTGAGAGTGATAAACAAAAAGCCTTATTGGACAAACAAGCTTAATTTGTCTTTTTGATTGGTTAGCATGGAGTAAAAAGGTGCAACACCTTTTAGCAAGCACGCCAGGCTCCACAGAAATGGTTTCTCGGTCCAGTCATTGTCACTGCAACAATGGTAGAGAATTTGAAAGGATTCATTACTAGCATGATCTATTCATACTCATTGTTGTCTCATTCAGTTTACAAGAGGATATGGACATATGGTCATTTAGCTTATTAGCTTTGAAAGGAAATATAAAGTTCGAAGAGATCAAGGAAAGAGACTAATCATCTGAATAAATACAAACTTTTTCAATCAGAAGAATTAGTATGAAACATAACGAAACTTTGAACATTAAAAGAAAGTTGAAAAGGAAAAGAAGGGGAAAAAAAAGATCTTTCAGAAGAAATTAAAAGTGTTTGCAAGGTGGAAGTGGAGTTCCACACAAACCAGGATTGTTCTTGAATGCAGACGCAGGAATTATGGCTTTGTGAGGAGGAATCCTGCCCCTTAGTCTGTTACTAGACACATCAAATTGCTTTAGCTCCTTCAGATTTAGAACAATCTCTGGAATAGCACCAGTCAGATTATTTCTTGAAAGTAAAATTGTGGACAACTCCTTGGCATCGCCAAGCTCCTCGGGTATCATCCCAGACAGCCCAGTATTCACTAGCTTCAAAACCCGCAATTCTCTCATTTTCCCAATTGACTTTGGTAGTGATCCTCCCAGTGTGTTGTGTGATAGAACCAATGAACTAATAGAAGACATTGCTGGTCTCTCTCCTATGTCATCATCAATTGGACCAGTGAACATATTGTAGGAAAGATCAATGGAGTTAAAATGGCCTAGTGGGTCTTGGACTTCTTTAGAGAATATTACATTTAAGTGGCCACTGAACTTGTTGGAGTGAAGATCAAGATCCATCAGAAGTGAAAGGTTCTTGAATTCAACTGGGATGGATGAGTGAAATCCATTATTTGATAAGTTGAGAAATGAAAGGCTAGTCATGTTACCAATCCACCTAGGCAGCTTTCCTGTTAATGCGTTTCCTGACAAGTCAAGTTGTGATATTGATGATGAAGATAGCCAGTGAGGAAGTTCCCCTTCAATCCCAGTATTTGCCACCATAAGCTGGAAGACTCTTAATTCCTGGAACCAGTTTGGTATTCTAGCTAGTCCTAACGGATTATATGAAAGATCTAAAGTCTGTAAGCTCTTCAACTTAGCTAGCTGAGGAGGAAGCTGGCCGGAGAGTCGGTTTCTTGATAAATCAAGTGTTTGAAGGTTGAGTAAATTTCCAAAACTTGAAGGGATCTTTCCTGTAAAATGGTTGTTAGAGAAAAATATATCAGTAAGAGCTGTTAGATGACCAATGGTTGCTGGTAGTTTTCCAGTGAGCTTGTTATTCTCAAGGATTAGCCTTTGAATCTTTGAGAGCTGGCCAATTGATGGTGGTAAGCTGCCAGATAACTTGTTTTCTGATATACGACAGAATATCATAGAACTAAGTCCAGATATCGAAGATGGTATCCTTCCTGTGAGCTGATTTTGATTGAGATATAGTAGTTCCAATGCAGCAAGTCCACCAATGGACTGTGGGATGCTTCCAGTTATCTGATTTTCAGATAGATCAAGATATCTGAGATTCTTAAGATTGCCAAAGCCTGTAGGAATTCTACCAGTAAAGTTGTTGCCATGTAAATCAAGCTTCGTTATCATAACCACCTTGCCAATTGTTGGAGGTATTGGCCCCGACAAAGCATTTCCTGATAAACCAAGTTCAGAGACATGTGTCCAGGATTTCATAACAGATGGAGGAACAGTACCAGATATAAAATTGTCACTAAGATACATCTTTTCCAGCTGAGAGAAGTACCTTAATGTAAGTGGTATTGATCCAGTGAGCTTGTTTGTATCAAGAAAGAGATGTGTGAGCTTTGACAACTTGCCAAGTTCTTCTGGTATTGGTCCCTTCAAGTCCTTGAGATTACTCAGGTCTAAAACTTGAAGACTGGACAAGTTTCCCAGATAAGGAGATAAAGTTCCTGACATATATGTGTCCTCAATGAAGTCATTGTCTGACACAAGACCAGGACGAGATACATTGACAACTCTGCCTGAGGCATCACAAGCAACACCTTCCCAGGAAGTGCAGCAATCAGAGGAAACTCTCCAAGAATGCAACAGTTTTGATGGGTCATCTGTGATTTTGTGTTTGAAATCAAGTAATGCTTCTTTATCAGCCGGGTGGCATGCCTTGGAAGAGGCTAATGTAGAGAAGATGAGAAAGAACAGAAGTGAGAAGGTTTGGGCATGCATTGAAATCTCCATGGACAGTTTTGAGACTGTAGTACTGAGGATTGAGGATTTGCCGCAAATTTAGCAGCTAGGAGAAGTGGTGCTCAAATAGTTCTGTGAGGCCCTTGTGTTTAATTTACTAAAAAAATGGGTAAGTGCAAGGTTGTCCAGGATTGAGAAAAGCCATGCCCATTCTCCCGTGATTGAGTTAATTAGGCCTCAAAGTCAGAGGACATACACTAAAAGCATCCTGTCGGTGTGCTGCAATAACCAAGATACATAAATGCTATGGTGATTCATCTAACAGTGGAAAACACTATCAAAGGTTATGGATTCTTTTTTCTTTTTTTTTTACTCAAATTATCTACTGCTAGACCCATACATGCATTGGCAAGTGCTGTGTAAGAGCACTTTGGACTTGATCAGTACATAAAACATTCAAGCCTCGTTAAGGAAATAAAGGAAGTAGCCCTGCTGGTAAGCAGTCACACCATTACCATTTTATGGCACCTCAAATTAACAGCTTGCCTTCAATAGTATACCTCACCTGCCATTGTTGACTGCTTGGAGCTTTCTTTCAATTGTCAAGCCAAGTTAAAAAATAACCAGTCGCTTTGATTGGGACATGGGCTTTCTTGTAGATCAACTGTTAGGCATGTGAATCTGTGTTTGTCTTGTTTTCAATCCTGTTCAATTTGGCTATACATCCAAATTACATACCTGGAATTTTCCTGCTGTCCTAAAAACATGACTGAAAGCAAAAGGTTTTGTTCTTTTGTTTGGATAGCATAAAGACATATAATTAAATTACTTGAAGAACAATCCTGACAGCATAATTATCAAATTGTCTGTAACCCTTGATTTAAGGATGTTTATGAAAGTGTTTTGTAATACGTCATAGAGTATTTTTTTAATTAAAAATACATTAAAAAAATTATTTTTTTTATTTTTGATATTAACATATCAAAACCATCTAAAAACATTAATTTAATATTTTTTTTCAATTAGTTTGAAAAACAGGTTACAAACACTGCATGCTGTTATCGAATATAATCCTTAGAAAACAAGCAAATTGGTACTTTTGTTAAGGGTGAGGAAGATGCTGTTCACGAGTCTTGTTGACTAGGCTTGAGTGATTATGATTAACATATTCCAGATTTTTAGTTGGTGGGAAGTGAGCAGGACGGTCCATGATTGAAGAGGCAAGCATGGCTGAAATGTGAGTTGAAGTTTATGATTGGATAGGCTAAGAGCCAACTTGTTGCCATGAATGCTTGAGTGGGCACTCACACATTTGTTGCCATGTAAAAGCTGCTGCTGCTGCTGCAACTTTCCTTTTTGATAAGCTTTGTGACCTGGAATCCAGTAAATTATAGTGATGAATCTTTGTGTCCATCTTCATAAGATGTCCCCGAGAGTATGAATGTTTGAGGCCATGATGATGAATCCTGTGGAGTTCAGAGATATCTAGGTCTAGGAGAGATTATTATATTATTATTATTATTATTGCTCTTAGCTTAACCCCGACCATCATCATGCCACGCCGTCACGGGTCTACCCATTATGGGTTTTTTTCCCGTGCCTATAGAATTCAAGCTTGGATGCAAAAATGGAAGATGCATCATGATTTTCTCTCCATCAGTTTGCAATACAGAAGTGTTACCTTGTTCAAGATAAAGGGCAATCCACTGGAATCTACCGGTTCAGGCCTTGCAAGAACATTCTACAAGTTATAGTATTATATAATAATTATAATGGACCAAAAGGTCTCATCTTGCGGGGATAGCTCAGTTGGGAGAGCGTCAGACTGAAGATCTGAAGGTCGCGTGTTCGATCCACGCTCACCGCAATTTTTTAAGCTGCCTTGTCTTGTTCAAGGAAATGGACTATAAGCTTATAGGAAGGCTATTAATGAGCCCGATGGGTCTTTCGAGGAGGATAGAGAAACTCTTTCAAGCAGCCATTACTTTTTTGGGCTCCTTAAAGTCTTGGGCCTGTAATTGCTGTTTGTACGATATTTATATCAGGAAGGAACCAAACGTTTAACGTGTGGCTTCGATACAATATTGTAGTGGGACCTATTAAAGTAAAAACGAAATGATAAAATCTCCAGTAAAAAAGAAAAAATCCATCTCCAAAACCATCCAATTTTCCACACTTCACAAAAAACTTCACGGTTAAAGGGGAAGATATTCTTTTTTTAAAGACAATCGAATATTAAAAAGATAATCAAGTTTATATGTCATTCAGAAACTATCCACCACAAATATTCTTGTATATATATACTATCTCGTTATAAATCTCTAATATAATATCTTTATATAAAGATGCCTTATCATGGATTTTATTATTGGATTTTTCAATAAACACAAAAATAACATACTTATTTTTAAATATATATTTTCCAAAAAAAAACCTCTTCATCCATTATTACACAAGCAAGTTTTATTTTATGATATTTTCCAGTCATAAATTTAACAACACACAACAACTAACCAAAAAAACCGTTGAGTTTTAATACACATTCTTTAAAATCTTTAACCATGATGATTTGACAGCACATAAAATAAAAAATACAAGAAATTATTATGCTTTCATATCAACTAATATAAATAAAAATAAAGAATAATAAGATTTGTTATAAGTAACACTTACTAATAAAATATATATATATATATATATATAATTAGAATAAGACTTTGAAAATAATTATTTTTATTAATTTATGTCCCACCTATCAAAAAAAAATATTATAATCCTTTATATAGAAACAAAATTAAAAAGTCGTGGTAATACTACATAAAAAAATAATTTAGAAAAACTATTCCTTTCAAGTGAAGAAAAACTAGAAAATTATAATGATGAATTACAAAAAAAATTAAATTAATTACAAAAAATTAAAATTTTTTAAAAAACCCTATGATATCATATTAAAAAAAAATTATACTGCATTAACCGAAACTGGAAATATATGTGTTTAATTGATAAAATTAAAAATATAGTAACTTATTTTACAGATTTGTAAAAATATAGGGCCAAATAATGGGTTTTGCCAAATCTCTTGCATTCACAAATTTTCTGACATTTGCCACTAGGGTCAGGAGCATGTGCACATTGACAACCATAAAGCACGTGGACCTCCATGCCCAAACAAAACTTTATGCGCGTCTGCCCCACGTCCCATAAATTCACGTGGACACAACATTAAACCTGTCAGAGGATACCCTAAAAAAATCTAGCACTGGATTCCCTTGTCTTAAGCAAAAAAAATAAAAATTCAACTTCATCATTACGACACTATCAACTGCAAATTCGCCGTACCTAACATTCCTAAAACCAAAGTTAATAAACTCGTCGTGATTCGAAAGCAACGAGTTTGCTAGGATTATCTAATCAATGAATTTACTGTTTATTTTTATATTTTAAAATATTTTAAATATAATTATTTTTTTAATTAATTTTTTTTTTTATATTTTCACATATTTTAATATAAATATTAAAAATAATTTTTAAAAAATAAAAAAATATTTTTTAATAACAAATATTTTAAAAAAGTAATTTCAATTACGCTGCTAAAAACGCTGTATAACGTTGATATTATTTTATTTTTAAAAAAAATTTAAAACATGTTTTAAAAAACAACATCAATATAATTTTGAAGAAATTAATTAATTAAATTTAATTAGATTAATTTTACTTGGACTCAAGTTCAACTTAACTCAAACAGGAAGGAAAACCAATCATAACCCATTTATTTTTTTTATTCTTTCAAATGATTTATTTTCTTATAAAATTAAAAAAAAAATTAAATTAATACATACTCATGCCTCATGACCGAGACTTACTTGAATCGACCCGCTATAAAAACCATGCACAAAACCCAAATGAAAGAAAGAGATAAATAATTATTAACAGCAAAAACTAAAGTAATTACATTCAATAATAATTATTAATTACATAACATTTCTTGTGGGATAAAATGGGTTATAACACCAATTTTGTTTTTTAAAAAAAAAAAAATTAAAAACATGTTTTTGAAAGAATTATTTGAATTTAATTAGATTAATTTTACTTAAAATTTTTAAACTCGAATCAGGTTCATATACGGAGTCAAACTAAAAGTTATCTCATAATTGATGATCTAATTTAGATGTAACTTGTTTAAAAACTCAGATTAAGTCGTAACTTAACTCAAACAGGATGGAAAATCAATCATAACCCATTTATTTTTATTATTATTTTAAATGATTTTTTTTATAAAATTAAAAAAAAAAATTAAATCAATACATACTCATGCCTCATGACCGAGACTTACTTGAATCGACCGGTTTAAAAACCATGCTCAAAACCCAAATGAAAGAAAGAGATAAATAATTATTAACAACAAAAACTAAAGTAATTACATTCAATAATTATTATTAATTACACAACATTTCTCGTGGGATAAAATGGCTAAAGCTCTTACATTCCATATGTGATTTTTGGTCACCACCTTGACAAAAAAAGAAACTAACAGGACAACGGTACAGACAATTATCATTCAACCTTACATCAGCAAAACCTGGTTGGAGCTCCATTAAAGGACCCGGTATAGGTCCATACAGGTAATTCCCTCCTAATAAAAGCCTGCCAAAAGGAGACAATCCGGATCCGGGTAACACTGTTTTTATTGCGAATTGGGTCGGTATCATACCTGAAAACTTGTTGTTTTCAAGGGATAAAGCCGAGAGCTTTGGCATTAAAGCCATGAAATAAGGCAGAAAACCTCGAAGTTCATTATTGCTTAAATCAATGGCTATGACTTCACTTTTGAGAACCGTGGTTGATGGGAATGGTGGGGATTGTACGGACGTGAAAGAATTGAATGAGAGAGTGAGTTGTTGAATTGAAGGGTGAGTGAAGAGAGGTAAAGGGACTGAGTCGCTGAGATTGTTGTGACTCAAATCAAGTACTTGTAAGAGAGCCAAGTTTTTGAAGCTTCGAGGGTCTAATTTGCCTCGTAAGCTATTGTTTCTCATTGAGATTTGAACTAAAGATGCTGGTAATGTTAATGGGACATTACCTGATATGGCATTCTCACTAGCATCTAAAAAGGAGAGATTTTCAAGAGAACCCAGCTCGGGAAACTCACCAGCTAGCTTGTTTGCTTGAATTTCGAGCCTTTTTAAACAAACAAGACCATTGAAACTTGCAGGAATACTGCCTTGAAGATTGTTGTTGTCCAGATATAGCTCTTCCAGTCTACTTAATGAGCCAATCGACGTGGGTATCTCACCAGAGAACATGTTTCTCGACAGACCAAGTCGACTCAGTTGAGTCAAGTTGGATACAGACTCGGGGATTTGGCCATAGAAAAAATTATTGGAAACGTCGAGTGTTTGTAAACAAGGGAGGTTCCAAGAAATGGATGCTAGCGAACCCGAGTATCCAGCCTGATCAAGACTGAGCTCAGTGACTCTACTTGACTCGGATACTACAATGTCACACCTGAACCCACAAGTGAAACTCTCACTGAATAAATTATCACACGGGTCAACGGTGAAGTCCCATGAACTCAAGCAAGAACCTGGATTAACTGAGTTTCGGTCCACCGCGTTCTTGACCTCCTTCAAAACCTCTATATCACCCCAAAATGTCTTCGATTCTGCTCCCATTAACAGCCCAGTGACTGTAATGAGCAAAACTAGAGAACATGAAGCAAATTTGAGAGCGCCCATTTGCTGGTTTTTTGCTACAAGTGAATGTGAGAATTGAAAGTTTGAAACTTGCAGCTAACAAGATAAGGGGATTATGCGGGAGAGATGGAGGGCGGGAGAAGAATGTATCAGAGTTAATCAAGACCGTTCATTAGGAGAATCAGAATTGAGAGGAGTCTTGCAAACTACAGAGCTGGGAAAGGAAGACAAGAAAGAAATGGCTTTTTTTGAGATGGACACTTGTGCCTTCTGTGGGGAGAGTGATCTTGTTTTTTGGGAGTGGCTTCACGGGGAACTTGTCAGAGCCTTCTTTAAATGCTTCCTTGTATTTAAACTTGTATGGATGCGCAAATGCCTCGGGACAGAAAGAGTAAATGGTTTACTTGGGTCATTTGTGAGGGAGGAAATGTTTGTTGGGATCAAAGATGAATGAGAGAATTATAAAATAAATCATATATTGTTCTCTTATTTAATATTTGAAGTTTTTAGTTAAATTAATTTTTTAATTAAATATAAAATACCGTGAATTTGTGTAAATTTTGAATTTAAAAAATTTTTATTTGAAAAAATATAATAAAAAGAATTATATAAATTATATATTAATATCTTATTCTATAGTTTAAATTATTAGATAAGATAATTTTTTAATTATATTTATTTGCTGGTTGATTGCATTAAATTAGGTTTTTTTTTTTTTTCAACTCGGCCTGGGCCAAGGGTTGAGCCATTAAATACCGAGTTGACCTAATTGTGGTCGGTAGTAGGGACGCTTTGTTGATTCATATATGGCCTAAATTTACTTGTCCCAGCTTGAGCTGTCCTTGTTCTTCCTGTCATCATCCATGATTCCTTGAAGATAATTTGGTAAATTGAACGGTTGGAATGGCAGAAAGCAGAAAATGAAAGAAAGAACATCATTCACTGTTTGTAAAAATGTTGGGGTCATTCGGAGCATGGAAAGTTTTTCACGAGCTGAGAACTTAGATTCTGTGGAGTACAGAACAAGGGCTTCACTTTTCGAAGTCCCATGTCACATGGGAGCACTTGTAATTGTTGATATCTACCGCCATTAATTTTGCTTTCAATGGAGGGAAGGATGCGTGCCCTAGATTGCTATCAGAACCGGTGATCAGATCTTAATCATGGCAGATTGCTCGGTGGTGGTTGTACTTGCTGTATAATTAGAATCGAATGCCAGCAGGTATGATATATATATGACGCGGTTGCTGCAAAAACTCTCTCGGAAGGTGGTGGATGGCTAGGGAAATCTGGTCCCCTGTGCAAAAGTTGGTGGGTTATATATATGATGAAACAACTAGCTTTGCTGCCTAACTTTGAATCTCAACATAACCTTCAAAGCCACGAATTTCTAGAACATGGATTCTCACTCATTGATACAATCATACAACCACCATCAATAGCTCCGAGAATCCTTCATTGCTGAACAATCTTCTTGATTTTTGGTTTTCAATTTCCAACATGGTTTCTTTTTTTTTTTTTTTTTTTATTAATGTGAGTGTTCGGATCAAATTGGATGCACCTCGACTAATCTCACGATCCTGAAGTTAATAAACATATAAATTTTCAGTGACCCCGAGATTTATGAAACTCGAACTGATAATCTCTAAAGAAAAAATTTAGAAACTGAATAATTAAAATACATCCCTCAAAATTAGTTTCTCCTTATTTTAGTCTAGAAACAAGGCGTTGTTTTTGTAATATTGAATGGGATTTTGATTAATTTTTACAGTAGTTTGTGAGTTATAGGTAGATGCCGAGGCGAAGCATCAAACGGAACAATAATATCTACTTCTCTAGAATTTATTTCATGTTTTGTTATAAAAAATGGTTAATAGGTTAGGATTGCAGGGGCAACGACCTCACAATACGGTAAAAAAGATACTAGAAAAAAAATATTAATATTCATTTGATTGTTAGAATTCCTTCAACGGCTAGGTTTTCTTAAATGATTTAGAGTTAATTATAAATATATATCATGTAATTCTATTCCAATACAGTTAAAAATAAAAGCTTTTTATTTTTATGAATTTAAATTCATTACCAAACTATATTAAATTTTATTTTTCATTATAATATTCATCGATAACTGCGATAACGGTAATCTCATTGATTATGTGGCAGCGTAGAGGATGGCCAATACTTGGTATAAAGAGTAACCAGGGGAGGCAGAGTTTGAGTGAAATACAATCAAGCCATTTTATTTTTTTCTCTTTTTTTCTTGGTAGTACCATGTTTTGCCGCCAAAGATATTTTCCAACGGCCAAATCCAATAGATAAATGCTGGTGGGGATCCTTGCATTTTTAAAACTGGGTAGTTGGGACATGCCACGTGGATTGCAAATAATAACGTGGATAAATTTCACTATTTTTCCTGTCGCTGCTTGCTTCACAGAGTGGAAAGTGGTAAAGACAGTAAGCAAATATTGGTTGGAAGGAACTCCATTGTGGACCCTCACAAAAATATTTTAGACACGGGTTTAATCGTGCTTAAATCCAAATTAATTGAATATTAAAAAAATTAAGAAAAAAATATCAACCTAACAAATTTTAAGAAAAAAATTCTAAAAAACAAAGATGAAATCTAATAAAAAAACATTGTCGAAGAGTGGAATAAAAAAGAAAATGCAATTCTAAAAATTATTCCAAATAACAAAAATAATAATTAAAAAAATAAAAATCAAATTTGACAAAGAAAAAAAATTAAATAAGAATAAATCAAAACAAAAATCTCATTTAATGAATTATTTCATAAATAAAAAAGAACATGAACTACATCAAAAATAAAATATAAGTTTAATTGTTGGTTTGAAAAATTAAAATGCAAACCACAAACATCAAGGAAGAGAAAGAAAACAATAACTATCGAGACTCTAGGCCAATGTGCCAATGTACAAGTTCATGGAGAAAACACCGAGATGAAGAGTCTGTTTAGTATTGTGGTTGCTTTTGTGATTGTGGTTTAAAAAAAATAGTTTAATAAAAAGTGTTTTTTGTGAGGTTCGTTTTAAAATTTGATGTGTTTGGTTAAAACTGCGGTTAAAATTGTGGTTGAAAAAAATCAGTTTCTTGTGTTTGGTTAATATATTTTTTGTATGGGATTTGATTGTAAAATTACTTTAAAAAAAATATATCTATATATTTATAATAGATGCTATTTTACTTTATTATAAGAACAATCAACTATTTACCTCTTGTGTTTGGTGCACGGAATAATCTTGCCCTTGTCTTTTTAACTTAGACAGATTAGCATCAAAATTAATACAATTTTTGTTAATTAGCTCAAACTAATAATGCTACTAGAAATGATAAAATTGCATCTTTTGAGGATATATAACAAGACCAAGGAAAAGCTCTCATGGCATACTTCCTTTTTCTCTTCAACATCCCAGTGATGGGCATCTGAAAGCTCCCAATCTGCTCCTTTTCTTGTTGCCCATTTGGTTCATTATTGCCTCTGTTTGAGACAAGAGAAGGGAACAGAGGGGAAGGAAAAATTTGGGAAATGGGAGTCTAGATCAATGACAATAATTTGGGAACAGAAAGGAAGGGAGCAGAGGAGACAAGCTAACACGAATTTGGTGCAGGTAGAAGCCTCGTTTGACAGAAGAAAGGACAGAAAAAAGGGTTGATAAAGTTTTGTGTTAATTACAGTGTCGGTGAAAGAGAGGAGAACACGGAAAAGCAATTGTAAATTGCTTTTCAAAAACTGAGGTCCAACCTCAGTTTTTGAGTGGGACCCATATAAATAAAATTATGGTTCAACTTAACCAAACATTTCAATATTGCTTTTACTTTTATCCGCAGTCGCAGCCGCAGTGCCAAACGGGCACGAAGTAAATACCACCACAAAATAACTTTTTGGCCACTAGAATTAGTAACACTAGTCGTCCAAAGACCGCAGAGGAAGTGGGATTTATTTTTTATTTTTTAAGAGATCAAACTACCTCTGACTGAACACAATAAAAAAAAAAAAAAAACAATTTATCAATGACTAAACCACCCTTGAACCCTAGGCTTAAGAATGTAAACTCTTAAGGGTAAGTAGGTCTTTTTATTGTGCCTTTAAAAATAAAAAGATAAATGAAACCTCCATTGTTAGTTCAATTTTTTCTTAATTTCAAGAATAATATAGTTATTTTACCGTACACAATCAAACAAAAATACCCCTCCATCACAGCCTAACACTTTCTTGTTTTTTAAGGGCACCAATATAATTTATTGTGAAAAAAAAGTGAAATTTCCATCTTGTCCCTAATCAATTTTAAAATCCCAGAACGATCAAATTACAGAGACAATCTTATCCCCGACCATTAGCCTAAACTTTCTTTTTCCAAGAGCAAGATGATGAATTTACTATCATCCATGGTACAATGTATCCGTGCAATGAAAGCAGGGAAACAAAGAATTCACCGTCACCTTCAGTTTTTTGTTTTAATCCTGTGAAAGTCAAATTTCATCTGACTGGTCCAGGTCCACTAACTGGGCTAAAAAGTACAACTTCGAGTGAATGGAGTTATGGAAACCTCGTTATTATCACCTCCGTGCTTATCCATGTGCGCTAAATGTAATCAAAATTCCTTACCACCGGTGAGAAGAAAACTTGCTTATAACGGCGACCAAAACCATCACAATGAAAACCATGTCTAATCACGATGGAGACCTCTTTATCATCACCTTATCCATGTTTCCTCAATGCAATCAAAATTTCTCATCATCGGTGAGAAGAAAACTGCTGATAACGGCTACCCAAACTATCCCCCCCCCCCCCCCCCACCCCTCTTCCATTCATGATTCTGTAGCTGAGCGCCATAAATCATTATAAAAGATGGAAGGCTTACAATGCACACATACACAGACTAAAAAAGTAACAGCAAGAAAACATTGGCATCAGCAATTCAGCATTGAATTGGCACCTTCTTCATCCAAAAGGGAACGATAGAAAAAACAGTTCTTGCCAGCTATGACTTCTATTCAGCTATTCTAATTTCTCACCTCTGGGATCCACTATTATTCATATACATAACATGGATTATCTATAAATTATTTGTACCGCATAACATTGTCTATACATGGACAATAAAAATGCTAGCAAGAAATTTGGGTACACTACTACGAAACTTTTTTCCCTGCCCTAGGAAGCTTAAAAAGGAGAAACGAACCTGCTGATGACATTTCTCCAGTCACGGAACCCCTTCAGACCATTCAAACTTGATATCAGTTTCTCGGTGGTTATTCCGTTGTTCTGACCATTCAAATTTGAATTTGTTTTCTTTGTGGTTTTTGGTGACATTCGCGAGATGCTGCCTCACAGATTTGTTATTCACTTCAAACACAAATGCCATTTCCCTTATCTGCAGATTCAACAATTTCAATTGTATTAATCCTCTTGCAAGAAATAACAAACCAAGGCAAGAAATACGATAGTTCAATATGGAAGAGCAGCGAAAATACAGTGGAGCAAATAAATGACAGTAAAACTACTCTAAATAGATTTAAACTTGGAAACTATGAAGACTGCAGAAGCTGCATACCTCAATCAAACTACTTGACCTCAGACCCATACTCTGTCCAGTCATGAGTTCTTTGCCGTTCAAAAATATCGGACTCCTACCAAGATTTTTTAAAAAGAAAGAACCATCTCCTTCCATCGTTATGAGTGCCTAGCAAATGAGAGACAACCAGTCATGCTTTCATGCAACTCGCAGCAGCATAGGATCTTAAGAAGCTAAAATGAGGGTCTGACGAGAACTAGTATAAGCAGCAAATATTTTATTAAGAGAAACAATCTACTTCAAGTTTTATAAAATGTCTGGCATTGCTGAACGGAAATATAGATTAAAAACATCTGACTAGAGTGCAAATACTTCTCATCTTTGGATTGTAAACTAGCTCCTCGGGTAAGAGAAACAATGATCAGGGTCCCTAGGCCAACCTCAAGATGGTGAGATACACATTCAATTCTACAGAGAAATTTTCCCTGATAAATTTTTTTTATTCCTTTATTGCTACTGTTTTTGCTCCTCTTCTTTATGTCCTCTTCAGTTTCATTCATGTTCCCTTGAGTTTTATAATGAATAGTGATGCTCATTTATGCAAGCAGTCACAGACCATGATACCTAAATAAAAAATGTAAGACTCCTAAAAGTCTGTATCCATAAATTAAAGAGAGGTTTGTCAAGTGAAAAGGAACAACATAAACTCAAGCTCTGGCAACCAGCTGTAAATGAAAAATCTAGAAAAAAAAATTGAATCAAAGGAAATTTAGAGAAATCTCACCTGCCGTCTTGATATTTTGTTGGCAGGCCCTTCTTTTTTCAAGTCAATATCAACATCCATATCATCTGTTGCTCTGCCGAGCATAACCTGCGCATAAACAGGAGGTTCATAAGAACTAGAGAGCAATCCTACAAGTAGATAAATGATCAGTCCCCGATATGTTGTCTTGAAAAATAAAAGGTCAAACATCAATTTAACATGCCTTGGTGTCCTTTATATAATGCTTCAAATGGCGCCCATACAAGATAGCAAGTGCTCCTTGAGATGCAAGGGCTCTTTGCATAGAAGATCGAGCACACTGTTCCAACCTTATAATTGTCCTCGTAGCATCTTCATTCTGATACCTTGAGACTAGAAAGTTCAATTTAACAGAAATTAGCTCAAGTTACATGAAAAATCAATTAAATAGCAGAGTTATTTCAACTATCTGTCTAACAAATCAATTGTCTTTCTCCTTTATTAGTTAATTGATGTTAGTCACCAAATTCAATTAATTAGTGATCACCACTTTTGCCAACTACCACCAGCAATTAAAAAGTTATTTTGAGGCTAGTGTGCAAATATATATAGCCAAGTGTGTGATTCTTAAGTCGGAAGTGTTTGCACAATCAAGTAACACAACAAGCAAAACATCAATGCCCTACCTTCATGATTAATAAATGAATCCGAATCATCCGGGCATAGATCCATTTCAAGTATCTGAAGGAAACAAAAAAAAAAATATAAGACAACAATCTAGGAAATGTATTTAAGCAGAGATTCTGAGAGGGTCACCAATTAACAAAATCTAACTAATTTACCATGGCTTCAATGTCTGAAAAGCAGGGAACATCATCATCACTACCAGTTTCTTCCTGATTTGATGTTGAGGGTACTGAAACAGATTTTACAGGGGAACTTAAATTTTCATGTAATGTCGCTGACTTTAGTAGTCCAACTGTAGAAGGAGTAGGAGTTCCCGGGGCTTCTCTGCACTGAATTGGGTCTGCATGGGTTGTGATAACTGATCTAGACATCAAAGCAGGAGACTCACATTTGGCTCCATAAAGAATATGTTGGTGTCTTGGACTGGATACTGGCAACATAGACTGCCCAGCCATCCGTGGAGAAGTAAGACATTGAGCAGGATTTTCCTCTTTCTTCAGCAAGATTAGCTCTTGTTTGCAATCCTTTTGATTAACACTCGAGGAAGGCAGGTAGGGAGTCTTCTTAGAAGTTTGCTCTATTTTGGGAGAAGAAAATGTTTTAGCTATGAATACATCATCATTGCATGGGATCTCAAAGTCTTCCATGTTTAGAACGCACTCCATCTCTCCATCATTTTCTTCAGCAGACAAAATATTTGATGCTGATGTAGATGATGGCGCACTCATTTCTAACACAAAATTACTATCCTGATTGCCACCAACAGAATACGACTCCTCTGGAATAACCTCTAACTCTGCAGGGCATGCACTATCAGGAATTCCAAGGCTTGTATCTGATGCTGATATCTCTGGAGCTTTAACATTAGGCACGTCACCCTGAACATCAATAGGAGAACTCACCAAAAGTGTAGTAACACTATCGTAACAAGATTTATCGATCGCATCTTTCCCATCAACATCCATAAAAAGTGGCGCATCCTCATTAGGAAAGTTCAAGAGCGAGTCTGAAATATCTGGAAAATCAGATTCTGAAATTGCAGTTGACCTATCAAGTGCATCAACAGTGGGTTCCTCTTGGAAAGTTACTCCTGAATGGTTGACATCCACTCCTGCCAAACTTACTTTATTCCCATCGACAACATCATTGTCTACCAACATTCCCTCTCCACTATTACCTTTACCTTCAACACTCGCACTAACTGGCATTTCAGGCGCAGAAACATCTTCCATCGTTTTCCACAACGGCACCCCTGGCACCAGTGACGACTCCGCCTGAATCAAAACATCTCTTTCCCGCACGCCACATGGCCCAGCTTCCTCACCTCCCTCAGAATCTAGTAACCCAACCAACCCATCTCCAATATCCTGCACATCCTTTCTCACATTTTCCCTCTCGAAACGCACACCCCCCACCCCACCTTCATCCTCCCCGGAAAATCCAAAATGCACTCGATCATCCTCTCCAAACCCACCATTCCCTTCACAACCATCGCCATCCAGCGAACCAAGAAAACCAAAACCACCACCACGCTTCCGCATTTTCTTCCTCATTGCATAATACAACTGCCTAACACATTCGAATTTTCTCTTAACAGGATCACTTTCTTTCACAACAAAACCAAATTTACTGTTGCCATTACTACTACTACTTACTTTTGAGTAAGAAAAATTAGAAAGTTCTAACTCTACCATTCTACTAGATGCTTCGGCGGATACCTCATTATCATACAGCAAGGAATGCCACCGATCCCTCAATTCACGCACACTAAATTTCCTCGAAAATCTCACAGCTCCTTTCGCTAGGGCTTCCAACGATGCACCTGCCTTTAATCATTAGAACACCAACAGCACAGAGAATTAAAATATTTTTTTCGAAAGCTAGGGTTTGGTGTAGAATTGAGGAATGGAAAATGAAGAAATCCAAAATGAGAGAAATGAAATTACCTCGATAGCGTTTTTTAACAAGAGGTCGTCTTCGGGGATCCACGAAGGAGGAATTGAAGTGTTGGTAGTAAGAATAGGAGTGGCAGTAGCAGAAAGTGCTGCCATAGGGATTTGGAGGGAGGGAATTTGGGATTTGAATTCTGGGGATTTGATTTTTTTATGGAATTGGGAATTGGATTTGGGGATTTGGGAGGAGCGAGAGTGAGAGTGAGAGAGTGGAATTGAAAAACGCGGGTAACGTTTTTGTGAATATCCGTTAGGATATTACGTTATGGCTGAGGGGTTAGTTTAGACGGCGTCTGTGAGAACTGGATCTCTCGGGTAAGGGGTGTTTTTTTAGTGTTTAGGTGAAGATTACCTTTTTGCCTAGTGAGTTTACGGCAAATTTTCATCTTGTCAGTGTTTCAAACTTGATATTAAAAAGGATATTGAGGTGCAAAAAAGGAAAAGTAAATTTTATCCGATTGGATTTTGATGGAAAAGTGAAGGTGCTTGGTTTAACAACAACGTGTACTGGTCCTATCAACTGAATCAAACATCAAATTCATTAGTGCGACATGATAACTCTTGCCAGTTATCCTGTGATTAATATAATTTAATATTTTTAATACAAAAAAAAAAAACGTTGGCAGGAATTGTCCTTTTACTGTGGCGGGTTGCCGGTTCTCCTATCAAACTAGGGGATCAATTATTTAATCAAAGTGTTACTCATGTAATGTAATCTTTTAGCATTATATATATCCAGTTTGATGATAAAATGACGTTTATGTCCCTCCCATACAAAAAAATAATTGTGCATTAATTAATAAATAATTGTTCAAGGGAGTAGTTGTATTTTTTTATATTTTTTTACAGTGAAATAACCTCATTACCTGCAAGTTAAAAAAATAATTAACATTGGTAGGAAGGGGTATGGAGAGCTTTTCATTTATCTATATATAATAAAATGGCAAATATGCCATTGGGATAAAAGGACATTATAACATAAGATAAGGTATTTAGATCTTTTTACCAAGGTTTTTTTTTTTTTGTAATTGTCAGGGTGTTTGTATTACTTTCATTTTATATTTATTAAACATTATAACATAAATGTTTTTGTTTATTTTTTTTATCCAATTACATACTTTTCAAGTTTTTTTTCAGGTTAACATAGTGTTTTTCTTTTTCTATTTTGTACATTTACTATTATTGTTAATTTTTGTATTATCTAATTAAAATAAAATGAACTTATTAAACATGATATATCTTATAACTTTATAGAAACAAAAATATTCTACAAAAATATTCTTACAGTTTGTGCCATGCAAATCTTTATAAATAGAGTCTTACCCTAAACAAAAGGAAAAAAATCTTTGAGATACAATTTTTTTTCTTTAAGACAGATTTTTCATGGAATGAAACTCTCTTAAAAGCTCTCAAATCTCTTTCATCTACACTTAAAATTTATAAATAACAAAGCTATGTTGGGTCAAGCCTGTTTTTCAAAACAAAATTTTCAAGTAAGGAAACATTCTCAAAAGTTCTCAAGCTTTCTCCATCTACGTTTGAAGTCTATAAAAAACAAAACTATGTTGGATCAAGTTAAAACACCCTATAAAAGTTCTTCAACAACAATTTAAAAACAAATTAAAAGGTCTATTCAAAGCAATCAAATATTGTTTTGCAATACACGCTTAAATTTACATTCTTGCAAAACACAAATCTTAACTTAATTTCACAAATAAATCAAGTCACCACATATCAAATTCAAGGGAAAAATCATAGCGTTATTTATTTTTTTAAGAATATTTTAAATAAAAATTCTTCTCAATCACATATTTAATAAAAACTATATATTTATACACATATACTTATTTTATTTCATGTTTTTTTTTTGTTTTTTTAAAATGCATTTACGATACCCTTGCAGCATAGCACAAACACATATAAGAGGGTGTTTGAGAGTATAGCAGCGGTTGCTTTTCAAAATGTTTTTCATTCTAAAACACATTAAAATAATATTTTTTTTATTTTTTAAAAATTATTTTTGACATCAATATATTAAAATAATCTAAAAACATCAAAAACATATTAATTTAAAATAAAATAAAATAACTTAATATTTTTTAAAAACTCCTTCTGATTGCACTCCCAAACAATGTCATTTACCTTGCTATTCTTTTTAGCTTTGTGTCTCGATGCTAGTGCTCATTTTGTCATGTTTTTCTTCTCTCTCTGCTTAATCAAATGAGGTAAGAATTCAGCGGATTTGGTCTGTGTACGGCGGCGGGGAAAGAAAGGTGCGGAGGCGTTGGTTTGGTATTGTCGACCTGTGCCAAATGGGGTTTGGGCAAAAACAGTGGATTATGCATTTGGTGCTTACACACCGTGTTGTTGACTCCCTAGTATATACATACACACATACGTACATACATATGACGGTTGATCCAGCACATTTCAATCATATAATTACAAAGCGTGCAGATCATAAGGGATATTGCAGAATGCTACTCCAAGTGGAATTATATTTGTGAAAAAAAGTTTTAATATTTAATTAATCCATAAGGAATGACACTCCTTGCTCAAATCACAATCTAATAAGCTGCCATACACATTACCCTGGTCCCTGAGGTAAATTACAATCTATGAAAGTATTTTTACTTCCAGGTCCTTAATTAATTATTAAATAATATTAGATAGCATCTCTAGCTAGTTAGCACACGCATTTAGATAAGATGTCTGAAGAGCTGGAAGCTCGACCTCAAGCACCACTCAAGGAAGGCGAAGTTCATGGGCTCCAAATCCATCTTCAAGGTGAAGATTAGGGTGGTGGTGGTGGTGGTTGTGCCCGTGATGCAGGCGGAATGCATAGAGGTTGGAAGCCCCATCTGCAAGTGCAACAGCAGCTTCATTGTCCGAAGCCCCATCTGCAAGAGCAACAGCAGCTTCATTGTCCACTAAACCACCCTGTAGATCCTCTAGTTTTGCTTCCTTAAATCCCAAAGCACAAAAGAAAATCTCAGGTTTAATCCATGTGTTTTTCCAAGTTGGGAAATTAGCGAAAACAAGCACATGAAAGTTTAGATTCTTACATATTCCATCAAGAGGTTTCCATGTCTCTCCTCTAGATTCTTCACCTGCAATTAATCGCCAGAGAATTTGTTCCAAAAGCTACATGCATGAAATTGAAGAGGTAAAATGTTCTTTTTATCACTAACCTTCTTCCTGTAGGTTTCGTTTTGTGTTTTGATCACATGGAACTGTAAATAATCAAAGAACGTTGAAATTGTAAGTGTAAAGCGTTACAAGGCATATCCCTTCTACAGATGAGTGTAACGGTAACCCAAAATCCAGTTCATGAAAATCCATAATCCAAAGGTAAAGAAGCACAAGTTAAAGGGTGTGTATTTTCTTTCTAACCAGGGTTTCCAAGAATCCCAAAATAATAAAAATTGAAATGTCACTTGAAGGATTAAAATAACTCAAATTTTATAAAAAAATGATAAAATAGTTGAACTAAAAATGTACATAAAACACCTACCGGTTAATATCATATTTATAAGATCTAACTTGAGAGTTTGATTAGATCTAAGATTCGAGTTGTAGATTGATGAATTTATACAAATTGATCCAAATTTAGCCTTTTTTATATAAAAAAAAATCCTCAAAATGATTTGATTTGGTAAGAAAAAAAATTAGGTTCATCTAGATTAACTGCTTGATACACCGGACCGAACTCAAATCACTAGTAAGCTCAAATTTTAGGAATTAGAACTTGATAATTATATAAAGATGTTCACTTGAAAACAACTGACCTTCCTGCCACGCACACCATTCAAGGCTTCAGTCATATGTTGCTCAAGACCGCGCAGATGATCAATGCTCAGATCATTCAGGCCCTCTCCTCTCCTCTGCCTGTTAAAAACAAATACCTTGATTAGTAGCTCCACAAATTTACAGATCGATATTCCCGTAAAAACCATAACCACATGCATATATGCGAAGGTTATTTCTTTTCAAAGTCACCTGATTTCTTTTCTCAGCTTATGATTGATATCATTCAGCTTCCTCAAGTGCTCTTGCATTTTCTGCAAACCTCACAGAAAAAATCCTTTGAAGAATCTCATATTCGTCCTGTAGATCAAACATTAGAGGAAAGAAAGACAGAAAGAAAGGTTCACCTCGTATTGAGTGCCCCACAGATCTATGCCTAAAGCGTTCTGATATTGATCGTAGATCTTCTTCGTCCTGGTCATAACAATAAAAACTACAGTTCCATTACCAAGGTTTCATAAAACTGCAACATAAAAGACAAGAAGAGAAAGAAAGAAGAGAAAGCACGGAAGAAATACTTAGACAGAAACATGATACGAGTATACGTACGATGTGGAGGGGCTAATGTACTCATTGAGTTTGTTAGTGTTGGAGAACATGATAAGAGAGACCTTAGCATCACAAAGAACAGTGAGTTCTTGGGCTTTCTTGAAAATACCATTTCTTCTCTTCGAGTAGGTGACTTGCCTGTTTGTGGGGTTTTCGATCTTCTTGATTTCAATCTTTCCACGACCCATATTTTTTCCTTACTTCTTTGTGAAAGCTGTAGCACTAAACAAAGGTAAATATTGAGGGAGGGAGATAACAAGGGTTTCTTGCACAGTACCTAGGCTTCTTGAAGGGAAAGAGAAGAAGATGAAAAGGGGTGAAAAGTAATTAAGTGGAGTTTCTAAATAAGGAAAGGGTGATGGAAAGTTGATTGTTGCGTAACTTAGAATGTCTGTGGCGTCTGAGATTGGATTTTTGAAGGGTAGCGTGAGAAGTATGGGGAGGTTCATACACCTTGACATGACATGCAAGCAATTTACTGATTCGAACTTTTCTCAAACCCGTTCCATGGCTGTGTTAGGTAATGAGAGCAGTCTTATTAAGTACAGCCTGGCTTAGTACGTCGATCGGAGATCTAGTTAACTTAATGGTTAAACCAGTCTAGATTTAATAAAGAACTGGTTGTGATAACAGTCCGATCAAACCCCGGCAGATTGACTTATAACTTTGATGAATTTAGACAAGACTCGGGTTTTTTTTTTAAATGTAGGATTTGAAACCTATTAGTATATATACTTTATGTTTTCAGAAAAAAAAATCATATTTTTTTCAATATGAAGTAAAAAACCTTTGGTTTAAATACTTCAACTAAAAAGGATAACACCTTTCGTATATATACTTTATGTTCTCAAGAAAAAAATAATGTTTTTTCAATACGGGATAAAAAAATCTTTTGGTTTAAATACTTCAACTTTAAAGGATAACATAGTATCTTTTCAATGTGAGATTTGAAACCCTTTCGTAAATATACTCTATGTTTCCATGAAAGAAGTTATGTTTTTTTAATGTGGAATAAAAAAAAATTGATTTAAATACTTCAACTTAAAAGTTTAATATAATATCTTTTTAATATGAGATAATTTTTTTAAAAAAATATTCTTTTAAATTTTATTGTTTATAATATATATAACCTATATTTACATGGATTTTTTCATATAAAATATTATTTTTTTTTAATTTTTTTAAATTAATCCGAATTGATCAGGATTGACCAATAAAACTTCAAATCCGGTAGCTTAACCGGATAAATCTTCATGGTTTAATAACCATGAATGAGAGTCCTTCGTAATTTGATCCAAATCTGCTCAATGTATATGTATGGGTTGATGAGGGAGTTTCTTTCAATTCTAGTACAGTGGTAAAAAAATTTACATTTAGTTAATTTTAGTTTCATTATGACGATCATTTCATCTGTTATTTTTGTGATTTTTTTTTTAACTGGAGTTAATATTATTTAATATGGATTTTCTAATGCAATTGCTAATAAAATTTAATTTTCATGCAAAGTTATTTTTTGTTCAACTTAAATAAAAATAAGTTCAATTCCTGAATGATCATAATAATAAAACTAAACTTAATATTATATAAAAATTATGGGACCAAGTAAGATTTAAAGTAGAGAGGAGAGAGAAAGAAATAGGTTTATCACAATAATTGTAGTAGAAGAGAGAAAATAGAAAAGAAAAAAAAATGAGATCTTGGAGATACCCGAGATTTCCAATTATAACACCCCTTATTTCTCCAAAATGAATTAATATACAACAAAGATAGTCATTATTGGAGCTGTCGAGTAGACATACAGCCTGAAGATGATAACATGCTCAATACATGTAATACACTTGTCAACAATTTAATTTTTTATTTTTTGTGTTTGGTGCATGTATTAAATGTAACTAACCCAATAAAAATTTGATTGTTGACACGTACACAAAAAAATAAATTAATAATTAAAATATTGGTGTGTATGTTACGCATTTCAAATAAAAAATATCAAGTAGTTATATGCACATTTGATATTTGTGCATTTCAAATTAAACAGGTGTAACCATTTAGACCTAGTTTATTTGTTAGCTAGAAAATAATTATTTTAAAAAAATAAATTATGATAAAGTTAATTATTTTATAATATTTGGTAGTGTAATGAAAAATAAATTAAAAAATATTTTACAGTGTTTGATTATATCATAGAAAATAAGCTAGAAAATAACTTATAATATTTTATTTTTTTTCAAATTTATTAAAATAATAAGAAACAAATCTTACAAATCAAAAGGTTGAATGGGAATGAATTGAAAAAAAAATATAATTTCATAAATAATCTCAAATAAAATAAATAATAATCACAATAATAGAGATCAAATCTAAAAAATTAAAAAATTAGAAGATGAAGAAATTAAAATAATAATAATTAATATTTCATAAATTATTTCAAATAAAATAACAATAAAAAGAATGATAATCAAATTTGATAGAAAACAAATTTCAATTAAAAAATGATAAGGAAAAAACAAATAACAATTATAAAAATAAAAAACAAAATTAATATAAAAAATAAATTTTAAGGGATGAACTTGAAAAGAAAATATTCAAAACAAAATATATACAACAATCAAAAGTTTGAGGACCAAATTTGATATAATCAGCAAATAATATGACATTTCTAGGTCATGTTTGTTTATCTGAAAGTGATTTCCGGGAAACTACTTTCCAAATCTTTTTAAGTTTGTTTGCCATTAGAAAAGTTGGTTAACGGAAAATACTTTTCAGTTAAATGAAAATTTAGTTTGGTTTTTAGGAAAGTGTCTCCCTGAAAAATTTAGGCGGAAAACACTTTTCGGAAATTGTGAAAATTTTAGAAATATCATATTATTTGTTGATTATATCAAATTTAATCCTCAAACTTTTGATTGCTATATATATTTTTTTTGAATATTTATTTTTCAATTTCATCTCTTAAAATTTAATTTTTATATTAACTTTGGTCCTTATTTTTATAATTGTTTTTTGCTTTTTCCTTATTATTTTTTTATTTAAATTTTTTATCTATCAAATTTGGTCCTCATTCTTTTGATTGTTACTTATTTTATTTGAAATACTTTATGAAATGTTAATTATTATTATTTTAATTTCTTCATCTTTCTTTTTTGCTTAGACTTGATCTCTACTATTTTGATTATTATTTATTTTATTTGAGATAATTTATGAAATTATATTTTTTGTTTTCAATTTCATTCTCATTCAACTTTTTAATTTGTAAAATTTGTTCCTCTTTATTTTAATAAACTTGAGAAAAATAAAATATTAATAAGTTATTTTCCAGCTCATTTTCCATGACATAACCAAATATTGGAAAGTGTTTTCCAACTTATTTTCCTTTATATTACCAAATATCAAAAAATAATTTATTTTTCTAGAATTCACTTTTCAAAAGGAAACTACTTTCCAGCAAACAAACTGGGCCTTCTAAATTTTTCACAACTTCAGGAAAGTGTTTTCCGTCTAAAATAAAAGAAAAACATTTTCCTGAAAACTAGTTAAATTTTTCTTTGATTGGAAAGTATTTTTTGTTGACCAGAAAGTATTTTTCGTTGACCAACTTTTCTAATAACAAACAAACACAGGAAAATTTGAAAAGTAATTTCCTGAAAACCAGTTTCCAGAAAACAAACATAGCCTAAACTATATTAGTTTGGAAAAAAAAATTCTAGGTTATGCATGCTTGGAAAATATTTATTTTTCCTAAGTGCTGATAAAGGAAAAACCCATTAACAAGGTAAGGGATACTTATATTATATATTTTGTTTTAATAAGATATCGTATCTTTAAAATTTTTAATTCAGCTCTTATATTGTTGATCCATTCATACCATAAGTCCTTCAATTACTAATGTTGTTATTTGGATGCAATTTTGAATTATTCTTTGATCCATTATGAAAATTTTAATATTTAAAAAATTGGCTGCAAAAAAATAATAATCAAACCTTGAGGTGTTTAGCTTAATTTTTTCTTCTTTAAAATATGTTCTTTTGTATCTAAGAAAAATCATAAAAACAATAAATAGATGGATTGAAGGCATAAAAAAACGAAAGAAGGTTACAGGATTAAATCTTTTTTCAAAGTATTTGAATTTAGATAGTGTCCATTGTAAAAGAGGAAGCCAGAGTAGTCTCTTTCGTTTTTATAATGGTTGTCAATTAAGTTCACCTATATATAATCCTACAATAATTATGTCTTGTCAGTATAAATAAGTATCCATTTGGTTGTGTGGTTGCTTCTTTATGATTGCTTCTTTATTTAAAGCAACCACAACAACTTAATTGTTTAGTTATGCTTCAACAATAGATTTATAGTAATGGAACCTATCATTAATTATGGCACAGTTACAAGTTTACAAAAAGTAGCAAAGACCTACTTCTTGTACTGAAAAACTCATGAACAGTGTTGTTCATGGTTTTCTTTCCTGAACAGTGTTCACTGTTCATGTGACACAGTGGAGCATGTTACGCAGTTTCAACCGGACCGGTCCGGTTCAAAGCTAAAAATGTATTGAATCGGGTCCGACCTAACAAAATAAAAAATATATTTTTTATTTTTTATTATTTTTTATTTGAAAAACTAGCGTTACAAAAACATTTTATATAAAGTATTATCTATTTCATGATATAATAGTAATAGTTAAATCTACATTATTTAAATTAAAAACCATTAATATTAATATATATATTTTTAAAATTATTTTATAACCTCAATTTCAAAAGCAATCTTAACCAAATACATTAAACTACTTTTTGTTCAATCTCAATTTCAACCATAATTTTAACCAACTTTTTACAGAACAATTTTTTTCAAACCAACATCAGCTAAAAGTACTTTTTATAAAAAAAAAAACAACTTTTTTCAAACCACAACGGTTACTGCAATACCAAACACACTTTTAGAGTGTTTAATTTTGAGGGGTGTAGCTTAACTGGTCAGACTCTGAGTTTGCTTTCTAGAGGTTACTAGTTTGAATCTCACAAACCTTAGGACTACTAGAAACTTACATGATTGTTAACTTTAAGACCCGTGGGATTAGTCGAGGTAATCGTAAGCTGATCCGGATACCCATGTTAATAAAAAAAAAAAAAAAGTGTTATATCACAAATATATATAGGTTCGCACACTTAAAATAAAAATAGGTGCAGCTAAGTAAAAAAATAACATAACATCACGATTTCATTATCATATTCTCATATTCTTATGTGGATTTACTACTCATTTTTTTTTATTTTGACCCTTAAACTTTTATTTTACACGATTGCATCCTTTCTTAGTATAATTAAAGAATAATTGAATCAAGTTTATCGATAAAGAAAAAAATTGAAAGACAAAGGACAAAAGTGAAAAGCACACCACAAATAGATGATGCTTTACAAGTTATCACAAAAAAATTTACTTTAGTCCATAAACTTTACAAATTATACTTGTTTGACTCTTCAGTAGTTTTCAATTCAATTTTAATACAAAAGTTTTTTTTTGTTGTTTTTATGTGAAAGAATGTTGAATTCCGGCTATAAAAAAAAGAAAATCAAGATTGACATTGATTTTGTCCGTCAAAATAATTAATTTTTATGTCAAAGTATTCTATTTAACGAGGGGAGTTCAACTTAGATGTTTTTTTACATTGAAATTGCCTTAAAAATCATATTTAAGCTTGGAAAGAGCTTTTGTTTCGGGTTAATTTTAACCTTTTGTGGTTTTCTCAAAAGTCATTTACAGGTTTTTTCAAGGTGTTTAGGTTCTTTTTTAATTGTTTTGGATCAAAATTGGGTTGAAAATGGATTTCTAAGTTAGAAAGGCATAAACGCTATTTTTTTCAGGCACTAAGGTGGTTGGAATTTGGAGAATACTACATCATCTTTCTTTTTTTTCAAAAAATATTAGGACATAGAACATATCTTCCACCCTAATTAAATAAAAAATATAGAGCTCTCGCTTGGGTTTGTCATTGCAAGCTTGTGTGTGTGCCATTTATAAATGAGCCATGCATTTGCCTGTCCTCTTTCTTTTTTATTTTAGTCTTTTAAAAAATATATGTTTTATTATGTGTTTATAAAATAATTTATAAATTTTTATTAAAATTAATGCTCATTCTCTGTCTATCTTTTCTTGTATTTAGTTATTTTAAAAATAATCACTGTTTTTTTATTTTTATATGTATTTAATTTTTGTGAAGATTATTTTAATTCATTGTAATTTTTTATGTTTTATATAATTAAATTTTATTTTTAAAAATAAAATATATTTATTTTTGAATAGCATCTTTAATAAGTGCAACCTTAAATACAATTATTTTTTATTTTATTTTATTTTTAAATAATGTTTTTATATTTTATTTTATTATCGTCCCTTTGTCATAAAAAGATAACATGACACATTATCTTCTTGAATGCACTGAGTCAGCTCACAAATTAAAGGAATATATTAATTTTTTGTAATTAAATAATGTTAAATACCAGAGTGTTTGTTTCTTGAAAAGTAATTTTTAAAAAATTATTTTTATATTATTTTTATATTTGTTTGCTATTAGAAAAAATACATTCCGGTCAACGAAAAATAATTTTCTATTAAAAAAATTTTTGGCTTGATTTTCAAGAAAGTGTTTGCTTTTTATTTTAAGCGGAAAACACTTTGCAGAAGTTGTGAAAAAATTAAAAATATCATATTATTTTCTGATTATATCAAATTAGGTCCTCAAACTTTTGATTGATATATATTTTGTTTGAATATTTTTTTAAAAAATTTTATCCCTTAAAAATTGATTTAATTTTATTTTTATATTAACTTTGGTCCTTATTTTTATGATTGTTATTTATTTTTCTCTTATTATTTTTTTAATTGAAATTTTTTATCTATCAAATTTGATCCTCATTCTTTTTATTATTACTTATTTTATTTAAAATAATTTATGAAATTATAATTATTATTATTTTAATTTCATCATCTTTCAATTTTTTTATTTGTTATATTTGATCTCTATCATTTTGATTATTATTTATTTTATTTGAAATATTTTTTTAAGTTAGATTTTTTTTTTCAATTCCATTCTCATTCAACTTTTTAATTTGTAAGATTTGTTTCTTATTACTTTAATAAACTTAAAAATAGAAATAAAATATTAATAAGCTATTTTCCAGTTTATTTTTCATAATCTAACCAAATACTAGAAAATATTTTCTATAACACTACTAAACATTGAAAAATAATTTACTTTCCCGGAATTTATTTTTTAAGAAAGCCATTTAAAAAAAAAAAAAACTACTTTCCTGTAAACAATCGAGGCCTAAATAGTAGTTTGTTTTGATACATGCTGTCTTTGCAAATAATAAAATAATATGTTAACTAAATTATTTTTATTTTTATGTTTTATATCCACTACGGTATTCTTACATAATAAATGTGATTGAATGATAATAATAAGTAATACAATTATTTTAACCATTGCTTCTTTTTTAAAAAAATCATTTAAATTTAAAAGTTAATTTTATGATATTATAGTAGAATTTATACTCATGTCGAATTAATTAATTTACTTTATCTTATCCTATATTTTTTCCAATCTCTTCTTATGAAAATATCAATTAAGATTGCCTCTTAGGATTCCGTAAGTTAATTTGAGAAAATACTACAACAACAACAATAATATTATTATTATTATTATTATTATTATTGGTTAATCAAGCCTCTCTCTTAAAAAACCCCATCATTTAACCATGATGTATAATTCAATTGAACATAATTATTTCTTGATGGAGTGTGATTTACCATGAAAAAATAACTGCTAAAACATCAAATTACTATGTAAGGTTCGATTTATAGAAAGATTTCAAGAAATAATTTATCATAAATGCACCCACCAAAGCATGAACGATATAAAGAGACGGTCGAGAAGGAATTTAATTACGAAGTTACTTGTAATGATGTTTGTTCAAGAAAAGCTAAGGGGCTGGTGCATCTTGGTACCTGATCAATCAAGATAGCGATGAATGGGCCCAAGAAAAACGTGGGGCTCCTCATACGATACAGCTAACAGTGATACCGACATACCTGCTCCGAGGCCACGATTCCATTCGTATTTCTTTTTTTATCATCAGAAAAAAATTTAAAAAATATAATATTTTTGATTAAAAACTCAGATTAATAATGACGTGGTTAGTTTGAAAAAAAAAAACTCACGTTAATTTTTATGTTTAAAAAATATATTATATTTTACCTTTTAATATAAAAATATATTTAGCTGAATTAACCTAAATTTATTCATTTTATATAGTACTTGAAATTTGCTCACATCACCGCCGAGATCAGATTTAAAAACCATTATTTTTATTTTAGGATAATAACAAATAAATAAATGATTATCAAATGATGCAGAAAAACACTTGCACTAAGAACATAGTCCTTGAAAATTAGAAAAGAAATTATAATTATAAATCATGTCAAAATCCCTACTCTTTATTCCTCGATAATCTCTCAAGACATGTTGAATAATGGGCTCTGCATGATGTTTATAGTGGAAAATATTTAACATCATAAAAATAATGTAACTTTTAGATCAGTACGGTGATTAAAAAGATTTGTTTTCTTTTTTATTTTTTAAATTCAAATCTTAAGATCGGCAAGTTTATATATTAATTTAACGTGACCGGAAAGTTTTTAACATCATAAAAATAATGTAACTTAAAGAGAATTCTTCTTAATATATTAATTTAACGTGACCGGCAAGTTTTTAAAATCGTTCTGAAGTGATTTAGTTTTAGCAAGTTAGGTAATTCACGTCTAGGGCTAATCAAGAAGGACTCTCGTTGCCTAACACAGCCATGGAACAGGTTTGAGAAAAGGTCGTATCTGTAAATTGTCTGCATGTCATGTCAAGGTGTATGAACCTCCCAATACTTTTCACGCTACCCTTCAAAAATCCAATCTCAGACGCCAGACATTTACGCAACAATCAACTTTCCATCACCCTTTCCTTATTTAGAATAATTATTTTTAAGATAAATAATAATATTTATAAGATAGATAATAATATTAATATTAATAACACAAATAGTAATTTTTTAATATTAACAATATTAATTATAACAAGAATAACAATATTTCTTATACAAATAATAGTACAATATAATAATATTGAGTTCAATTGCCTAGCCAAACCCAAAATCGGTGATCTAGCAAGGCAAGTATACCCAAACCCTTTTGAAGTGTTGTTAGGTCTATAGGTTAGAAGAGTCTCAAGCGTGCGGCACTACAGACCACATATTCTTGGGTCTGTAGAACATAAGTGCGTGGTTTAGACTAATAAATCATGTCTTAAACCCAAGTAAATTTAGTCTTGGCGTGTCACTAAAGATACTTGAGCTCGACATCTATACCCACCTTTCTTGGGTTTGACCTTGTTTACGGACCAATCAGCCTTGGATCTTGTGCATACCTAAGAGAGGTGGGTACGAACGCATGACTCATTACATCTGGGTCTGGACCCCTTGCATGCAAGTCTGGATGATGGCATATGAACTTGACATGTGACCACATCCAAAGGAAGATGGACTTGGCAGCAACCAGGTCTATAGTACACGTGGACTTAGCAAGCAGTCAAGTCTAATGTTCCTAGACTAAGACCAAATCCAGGGTATGTGGCAGGTCTACATACCCAGGCATGTAATTCTGCAACCCGCTCGTGTTGGTCTGCACCCACCGCTAGGGTATGGAGCCCTTACATGTGGGCCTGCAGATCCACTTCTCTGGATCTGTAGCTAGGCACACGAACCAGTCCTTATCACCCAAATCACTAGTGTTAAGTGTCTGTATCCAAGTTCTTATATTTTTTAATATTTAAAAATAAATTATGGTTTTTTTTCGATGACAATAATAATATATTTTTTAAAAATTACCAATAATGATAACAACAACAATAATAGTAATATTGATTCTTAATTTTACCCTACAAATCAAATCTATTTTTGCTTTTCAATATTTATAAGATTTTCTACAGATTTATTAATTATTATATGAATAATATTAATTATAATCAAAATTATAATAAAGATAATAATATTTTTAATATTAATTACAATAAAAATAATAATATTTATATCACAATAATAATATTCTTAATATTAATACTTTTAATTATAATAAAGATAATAATATTTAGAATACAAATATAATATTTATCATATTAACAATAATATTAAACTTATTTGGTCAAAGTTTTTATAATAATTTTTTTTAAAAAAATATTAATTATTAATGATATCAACAACAACAACAATAATAATAATTGTTATTATTATTATTATTCTTCTTCTTTGCAGAGTCTGCAAACCTAGTAACACAGGTCTCCAACCCCTGAGAGGGTCTATAAAACCCAGGTGCAGGTCATAAGTGACCTTAGCTGGTCTGCAGATCCAGTTGAGCAGGTCTGCAGACGCATTTGCCTGGGTCTGCAACCTTACCATGTCACACAAAATAAACTTGTCATTCTTCGCTACAGGGTCTGCAGACCCAAAGGAACGAGTGTATAGCCAGGCGTCTGAGGTCTGCAGCCTTACCGTGTTGCATTAAATAGTGCAATCTATAATGAAATTACTTATAATCTACCATAATTCACTCTATAGTATTAAACAATACAATTTATAATAAAAACATTCATACAATAAAAACACTCATAATTCATAATAAAAATAAATTTTTAAAAATAATAATTATCACAAAATAAAAACAACTTCCGCTACAGCTAAAAGGACGTGTTGGCTTGATTGATGCTTAGCCAATTAATTCCAACAGCGAAATAAATGTGATATCATCTAGGAGTTGGAAATTAAAGCACGGAACTTAATTGAGAGCTTTTAGCACAGCAGGTGATCGCCGGTAGCAATTAATTAATTCTTTGAAAACTCGACGTGACGTGACGGTCGTGCCAGAAAATGTGACAAGACTGTAAGAGAGGGAGTGGTATATTAATTAATATATACTATTTTTTTCCCCTATACATCAATCAATATTTACCATCTCACATGTCACTGTACTGTGTACTAAAGCACTGACTTTATATATATATATATATATATATATAAAATTTTCAATTTTATTCTTAAACGATCAAGCTTCTTCTTTTTTTTTTTAATCCAATTATGTTTCTAATAGTAAATGTTGAATTGAAAGAAAAAAAATACTAAAATAATAAGCATACGGGTAAAATAAATATTTGTTTTGAAATTTGTTTAAAAAATTATTTTAATATTTTTATTAGCTAGATAATTATATTTTGATATTAAATTTTATTTTTCTTATTTTTTTTAAAATAATAATAAAGCTTGTTAGATTTTAATGTAAAGAGAAAAAACATATTGTTAACCACAAAATAGGTTAATTGGTATCAAAGAGTTGTGTAAAGTAATTGAAGTTTTATAATAATTGTATTAAATCTCAAGATAAACTAAGAAACTAGTTATAGGTTGATGATGAAGTATTTTTTCTTAATTAGATTTTGTGGTTTGAATCTTTTTTTTTCAAGATTTATTAGGTTGTTGAGTTGATTTTTTGATGTTTTAAGAATGTCTTGTTGCTGAAATAGGTTGAAAATTAAGTTTTTTGAGTAAAAAAATTACAATCTTAATTTTTTAGCCACAAGAAGTGGTCAAAATTTGAGTTGATAAACAACGTGTTATCTATCTATTTTTTAAAAAAAATAACGACAGGCGACATGTCTTAAAAACCGTATGTCTAGGCTTTTTCTTTTTTAATATTTTTTTTCTTTTGAAATTTTTGTGGTTTATTTTTTTAATAATAATAATTTTTAATTATATTTGACTTGTTTGATTTTTGACTAAATTGATATGATTTATTTTTAATTTTTTTATATATTTTATATGGATTAAATTTATTTTTAAAAATTAAAAATATTTATTTTTTTATAATATTTTAAACATGTACAACTTTACATAATATTTTTTTATTTTATTCAGTAATTTTTTTATGTCAATTTTTATTATAAATTAATTTTAATAAGTAAACTTATTAAACATTACAAGGTTAATAAACCATATTGTGCTAATAAATATCTTAACATATATTTGTATTTTAATCTTTCATGTTTTATTGTTATTTTTCATTATTTTTTTCTATTAAATTATACCAATTTTATAATCTAAAATACATAATAGACTTTGAATATATCTCATTTTCAAATAATGGGTTTTCCATTTTTGTGCAGACAACATTTATTAAAATTTGTTTTTTTATTGGTGTTACCTATTTTTTTATAGTATTATCAAGTTAATTAATATTTAACTTGATTGTCAGTTATTTATTTTTATTTTTTAAAAGATATAATTGTCTCCTGAATACTTTTAACTAAAACAAAATTGATCTGACTGCGGGCCAATCTATATTATACCTTTCATGTCTATGAACATACCATCGGAAAATTTGTAGAGGTTTTCACAGTCTGGAGAGGCTTCATCAAAACAGAGAGTAGCTTGGAAGCTATGGAGGGTCTAGAGGGAACCTTGGCCGAGCTAAGAGACACATTTAGAAGTGGAAGAACTAGAAGTGCTGCATGGAGGAAAAGCCAACTCAGAGCCATGATTGAGTTTGTCCAAGATAATGAAGAGGAAATTTTCAAAGTACTTGATCAGGATGTGGGAAAGCACCCCGTCGAAGCTTACAGGGATGAGGTAATTGAGCATGTGAATAATTCTATATCCAGTCTTGACAACCCTTCTGTCGACAGGGAAAAAGACGGAGAGGGGTATGATCTTGATAGTCAATATTGTTGTCTAGACAAGATCTGTATATCATCTATCCTGTTGTGAATTCTTTTGCTTGATTGTTCATTTATTTCTTTAATTAAGCAGTGATAATAGATTATTACTCTGCTGTAGGTTGGAGTAGTAGCAAAATCAGCCAAGCTTTCTTTGAGCTGTGTGGAGAAATGGATGGCTCCTAAAAAGGTACTGTGTGTATTTGGCTGGTCGAGTTTAATTCGGAGCATGGACTGATACTGCAGAAGAAACTGGTGCATATATATGCTTCTTTAATGTCTAGTTTTGCTGTTTAATGGCTGTTTTGGACTTCGTATAGGGCAATTTACCCCTGGCTTTCTTCCCTGCAAGTGCAGAAGTGATGCCCGAACCATTTGGTGTAGTCCTCATAATGGGATCTTGGAACTTCCCTATTTGTAAGAGCAATCAATTCTTTACTACATTTCTGATGTGAGATTTTTTTCCAGTATGAGTGAAACAAAGAGTTAAGAAGTCACTTGGTCCCCAAGAACTATTAGAAACCATCAAAATACCTCAGGCACCCACCAAGTTGTATCTTCAAGCTCTTGAATTGAACCCATCAAGTCGTTTCTTCATACAAGTTAATTATAGTCCATGAGTAAAGAGGGGATTATTTCTTTACAATTGTTAGACAAACACGTAGAATCAGGGGCATTGTACTTCCAGAGAAAAATAATGGTTCATTGGTATTTGGTAAGAAAACGGAGAAGTGTTAAAAAGGTTATGATATATCTGTCGGAAAATTGAGTTGGTGTATGATGAATTATCAACAAGAAATTATCAGCCTTTAGATTAGGAATAATCAGAAGGCCTGCTGTATTTATAAACTTTACTCGTGTTGGATACTGCAATATTGCATTCACCCAATAATCTTTTTGAATGCAGCATTGACATTGGATCCATTAATAGGAGCAATATCTGCAGGAAACGTTGTGGTTTTAAAACCTTCTGAGCTATCACCAGCATGTTCTTCTTTTCTTGCTGAGACCATCCCTAAATACCTGGATCCCAAATCCGTTAAGGTCATTGATGGCGGAATAGATGTTTGCGAACAACTTCTACAGCAGAATTGGGACAAGATATTCTTCACTGGTACCACCTCCTTTCTTTCCAATTGCATATTGAAAATCTGCTGTTGCCTTAAAAAATAATTTGCATCATGTTAGTTTTGTTGACCTTGCTTATTTCTAATGTATCTTCAGGTAGTCAGCGTGTGGGTCGCATCGTAATGACTGCGGCTGCACAGCATATAACACCAGTTACACTTGAGCTGGGAGGAAAAAGTCCTGCCATCTTGGACAGCAGCTCCAATCCCACCAATATGAAGGTTATGAAGTGGTTACTAGAATCTAAATGATCCCAAGGGATTACTATAATGTTTGAGAATACTAGCTGACTAACTTTGAGCATGTTGGACTGAAGGTAATAGCCAAAAGAATAGTAGCAGCGAAGTGGGGGTCGTGCAGTGGGCAAGCATGTATTGCCATTGACTATATGCTTGTAGAAGAGAAATTCGCTTCTTATCTGGTAATGTAAAATTTCTGCATAAGTCTTTAGGTCTTGTTGCTCGATTTTTATATCCGCATGTTGGCCTGTTTTAGATAGACTTGCTAGAGAAAACAATCAAGCAATTCTTTGGTGAAAATCCAAGAGAATCAAAGAGCTTATGCAAAATTCTAAACAAGAACAACTTCAAGAGGTTGCATGACCTGCTTAAAGACCCTCTTATTAGAGCTTCTGTTGTTTACGGTGGTTCTGTAGATGAAGAAACAATGTGAGCTTTCCATCTTTCCTCTTTACTTTGAGTATCCTGAAATGATCTGCTCCTCTTAACACTATGATTTTAGGTGCCTCTATCAGTGGAAAGTTATAGAATTGATGAGCTTTGTGTATGTCTTTTTGACCATTCCAAGTCAATAAGTCACTTGTTGAGAGACACAAGTTCAGCTGAAAATTCAAACAATACTGAAAGAAGCTCTTATCAATCTTCATCCATAATCTTGTAGGTACATCGAGCCCACAATCTTGCTAAATCCTCCCCTCGATTCTCAGATCATGACAGAAGAAATCTTTGGCCCCTTGCTTCCAATTATCACAGTGAGGATTGCTCCTGTCTTTCTCATTACAAAATTCTGTTTCTTATCTAAAATATGCTACTACTATGTGCAGCTGAATAATATTCATGATAGCATTGAGTTCATAAGCTCCAGGCCAAAACCTCTTGTCATTTATGCCTTCACCAGGGATGAAACATTCAAGAAACAAATTCTATCAAAAACATCCTCCGGAAGTGTGACTTTCAACGACACCCTGCTTCAAGTACGATCCCATCTCTTCCATTTGCTTGCTTCAATATTGTTAGAACTGGGAGTGCATTACGATTCATGTTGAACTTGCAGTTTGTATGTGATTCTCTACCCTTTGGAGGTGTTGGTCAAAGTGGCTTCGGAAGATACCACGGGAAGTACTCTTTCGATACTTTCAGTCATGAAAAAGCAATCTTGCAAAGACGTTTCTTCCCTGAGCTTGAGCCCAGGTATCCACCATGGAATAACTTCAAGTTTCAATTCATCAAATTGCTCTACGCCTTCAACTATATTGGATTAGTATTGCTACTCCTGGGATTGAAGAAGTAGCAAATGAAACAAGCATTCAGGTTTGGAGGAAGGCAGCACTTCTTTGATGAACTTAATTATGTTTGCTCCACTTTATTACATTAAAACAAGATTAGTAATCCTGTTTTAGCATCCCTCTAGCATGCTTCTCTGTTGCTTGGAGGTCTAATTTTATATTATCAAATAAAGATTTTAAATCTATCTTCTATTCATGGAAAGAACCATTAGCGGGCTAAAAAACCTCAACGGGCTGGCTAGCTTTAATTTCTTTTCTTCTTCTTTTGTTTTCAGATCAATTATATACCGATAAAGTCGGGATTATAAAACTAGTATTTCCTTAGGTCTAATTAGCCATATATCTTAAGTTTCAAAAGTTAAAAACATGAAAGTTTTTATGGCATTCAAGGACATGAAGGTAGCAGCAACAGATTAGTGATCAAAACTGAAACAAAACTATACGGATCCGTCATCATGAAGCTCAATAATGTTCTCAGACCCCAAGGAGAACTCTCAAACATACACAAAAACATCCAAAATTATACAATAATCCTTAACAAATCAATTTCATATTATATAATCAAAGTTAAAAAATAAGAGCATAGCATCAGCAGATGCTAAAAAAAAAAAAAAACAGGCTAACAGTTACTGGCTAAAAAAATACAAGCACAGCAAGAAATCCATTTTCTATGGGGCACAGTTTCTGTCGCCCACCTACCTATTGATCATGGTAGGACCTAGAACTTGCTGCCACATCTTTTTAGTGAAAGCACAGGCAAAGAAACGCAACAGCCACATCTTTTTAGTGAAAGCATAGGAAAACGAAAGGCATGTTAGCGTCCTCATTAGGCAATATTAATTAGCAAACAAACACACGAAAACAAGAAATCAACATCGATATTACCAGAAGCATATCATTTCATGAAAATCTAAATCATTCGAGCATGAACAGAGCTCTTTGTTTTACTGCAAATCAACCTCAATATTTACTAGCACAAATTATCAACTCTGGCTAGCACAAAATAATATATTTATATTTTTTAAAAATTATTTTTAATCTCTGTCAAAATAAGTTAATAACACTTTAGAAGGCGAAAAGAAACTTATCCTTAATCAAACAAACAGACCTAAATGGGTGGTTTTGACTTTCTACTCACGCAGACCAGACAAATAAATAGAAGGGTGTAGTCGTCTTAAGAATAATCAACCAATAAAAAGCTGCCACATATAAAGTCAAAAAGTCAATCCCAACTTTCACCGGGCCAAATTCCTCCAACTCCCGCCGCCCGCTCACATTGATTCTCCCTCACCAAACTTAAAGATCGTAAATGGAAGCTACCCTCCATAATCATGTTCTTTCTCGAATCTTCTCTTACACGTTACCAAAACCCAAAAACCCACCAAATGACCCGACCCATTTTATCTTCGCGATGAAAAACCCATTTAAGCCAATATTTATATCACCAAAAACAATCACCTTCAATTCAAGATCTCAAGATCCCAAATCCTGTCACGTTACTGCCAATTTTGTAATGGCAACGGAAAATAAAAATCAACAGATTGAATCAACGGTGATGAGTAAACAAGGAGAGGAAGAATCGAAGAAGAAGACGGCTCCCCCGCCGCCGCCGCCGCCCCCCGAGAAGCCGGAGCCAGGAGATTGTTGTGGGAATGGATGTATTCGATGTGTCTGGGATGTGTATTATGAGGAGCTTGAGGAATATGACAAGCTTTATAAATCTGATTCTTCAAAATCTTAGCCCACCCCTCGTGATGTGATGATGAACTGTATTCTTTCAGATTTGTTTTTCTGGGTTACAGATTCAATTAATTAGGTGGTGTTCTTGATTTTTATTTTTATGAATATGCGGTCCTTGTTTGTAATTCGACTGTACCAGGCAACAATAGAAATTCCTGAATCAGGATTTTTTTTTTTATGGTAATTATCGATTTTCTTTATTTTGATTAATGAGATCTAATTTCATTTAAATGAAGAACGATTTAGCGTTGTTATAAATTATAACCTGATTCAATTTAATTACAACGAGTTAATTTCGGTTATGAATAATTTTAAAAATATTAAAATAAAAACATGTTTGATAAAATAAAATCTAAATTAAATTAGGTTTTAATTTAAGTGATCATAGTTTTATTACAATATTTTTAATGAAAAAAATTAAAATAAAAACTTTGAGTAGAAAAAATTCTCTTTAATTTCTACAACTAAAAGCTGTACACAAAAGTAATAAAAAAAATATTATTTTAAGATTTTGAAAATAAGTTAAAATAATATTGTTTTTTTTTTAAATTAAAATAAATAAATAAATTATATTTTGACCGGTTAACTTGTCGGATAATCTAGAATTGACTGCTACGTGGTTTTTTAAACTCTGTTAAAGCCAGGCTTCGAATGGATTAAACCCATTAATCTATCGGATAAATTGAAAAATCGATGAAATCTGGGGGTTAATTGAAACAAACGAAACTATTTGGATAAAACCGAGATACCAGGGGAAAATTAAACTATACCCATAAAAAACATTACTAGCGTACGAGGAAAAGCAGTTACTGAGCAATTATTTGTTGTTGCTAAAAGAAGCGAAGATGAAGAGAATCCAGTGTAGTATACCTCTTAATCGGACAACAATTGGGTTATTATTGTTGTTGGTCGCGTTAGCAAATGAATTGAAAGTAACCGAAGCATCGAATTCAGCTTCAGCTTTTGTTCAAAACGTTATCTACTCCAACAAGATCGTCATCTTCTCCAAATCTTACTGCCCGTAAATTCTATAATTCCCTCTCTTAATTTCTGTTTTGTGGCATTTTTTTCATGAATATTAATTTGTGTTATTAGTGTTAATTTATGCCTTGGACGTGGATGATTTTGTTCTTTTAGTTCTCCTTTTATGATTGATTTGTGTTTCCTTTTTAAATTAAAAAAGTGGGTCTTGGTTAGAATTTTGGAAATTAGTTTTTGATATTGGAATTTGGTTAGTATATTATTGGATTGGGATATGAATTTAATTTTCATGGAAAGTTCTTTGAATTATATGAATTTCTGGGAATTCTAGTTTACAGCCAATCGTCTATGTTTTATGAATTCTGGGAATTAATTTTAATACACAGCTAACTGTGCAGTGCAAAAGCTGAATCTCACCTGAGCATTTTGGGAGGAGGAATCGTGATTTGTTTTCTTTTTGTTGATAGGTATTGTTTGCGTGCCAAGCGTGTGTTCAGTGAACTGTATGAGAAACCTTTTGCCGTGGAGCTTGATCTTCGAGGTATCTCTATTTAGCTACAGATTCATGTAGGATGGGTACCGGGAAAAATGGTTTAAATTGGCAGTGTTTCGATGAATTTTGCAGATGATGGAGGTGAAATTCAGGATTATCTGCTTGATTTAGTTGGCAAGCGCACTGTCCCTCAAATATTTGTGAATGGCAAGCATATTGGTGGATCTGATGGTTAGCTGCTCTGTTCCTTGCCTTCCTTGCCCTCTTTCTTCTTTTTAAAATTTTCCTTCTCTAAGGGATGTATTGGTTTTCAGGCTTGTTTCTCTTCATTTTACTAATGCTATTTGATCGTTAATTTTGATATTTAGATCTCAGAGCTGCCGTCGAGAGTGGTCAACTGCAGAAACTTCTAGGCACGGAGTAGTGGAAATGCTGGAATCTGATTAGAAGCTGCATCTGGTATTGATGTCCAATGGAGCTTGAAGTATTTATCATAACTTGATAAGGTTCTGTTTTTGTAGAGCCATGTTAACAACACATTGTGTTGATATAGGGTTGATTTTGTCCTTTGTTTTGAAATTGTGATTTGAAGTTAAAGAATATATCATAGCATTTAAACCTTTGTTAAATGAAGTAAAAGACATTTTTCTTGTAATTTTCTCAAATTCACTTGAGTTGTTCATTCACCAACGAAGAGTTAGGGGGGGGGGGTTGTTCATGGAAGACTTGGGATTATAGGATGATTTTGAGGATCATTTGAATTATCATGTTACTTTATACATGATTAAACTATATATATGAAGAGAATGTCTTCCCAAGAAGTAGGTCTATGCCACTCAGTGTTGATGAGTTTCTGCAGGCATCATGCAAATTTTATCAAAATGGAGTTTCCACATTTCATTTACTGATGTTGAATGATTCTATGGTCATTCTGTAATGGATACACTGGCTCTGCATTGCAAGAGGTTTTCCATTTCTAGACTTTTCCTATGTGTGAGGGAAGTTGCATTGGCAATGAAGAAGGTTTAGTGATGGTTTTTGTTTTGAATCATTAACAGATTTCCTATCAAACAATATAGTGATTAAATTTGATGGCAAAACTGTGTTACCATAGTTGGCTGGATTAGGGTGAACTCTAGTAGTTAACGGTACCTAGTATGCATACGCAATCCCTGGTAGTCAGTCCGTCTATCTGTAAGCTACGTAAGTTTCATAATGATCTGCAAAGTGATGAAGGGGGGCTATTAGTGTTGGTGAACATGCGAGTGAGGTTCCAAATTCATGGATGCAGCTAGTGGCCAAGTTTAGTGATGAAGGGGGGCCATTAGTGTTTGTGAACTTGTGAGCGAGGTTCCATATTCATGGATGCTGCTATGTGGCCAAGTTATTGATTCTCTGGTCCCGGCTAGTGTGTTTTCTTGTCTAATTCCGTGTGTTTTTATTGTATGAACTTGTTATGGGATAATCTTTTCAGGAGCTTCATCATGCATGTTACGAGTGACCGACTTTCTGGTGCAAAATTTCGCCTGTTGGCCTATTATAATTCTACCCAGAGATTCTTGTAGTACAGGTTTTACAAGACAACAACGAATACATTTACCTAGCTGTATTTCAGAAGAAGACTTTACATTCCAAAGAAAGCAAAGTGCTACAGTAAGTTGCCATTTGCAGGTCAATGAACTGTTCAGAAGGGACAGCACACGATTATGAGCCAGCTGTCGTATCTCTTCATGATCAGGAGAAAGCTGCACGTGTCTGTGGTCGCCACTCATCTTTTTGTGCGATGAGTAAACCTTCTTGGTCCTTGGAGAAGATTAGATGAACCTCCCAATGTAGAGACTTCAACAAGTTCTCCACTTCCTCAATAGCACTTGACTCATCACGAACAATCAGTTTACCTCCAGGTCTTGCGATTCTATCAACTTCTGCCAATACAGGAGCAAGCTGGCACCTGTAAAATCCACACCACAACTTGGTCATCAAGCTCCCCAGATGGACAAAATGAATTACAAAAGGAAAATGAAAGGTATTGATCCAATCATATTTACCTTTCTTTCAGCTTTGAGAAGAGATGATCAGCATGTAGGAGGTCGTAAGTTCGAGGGTATGTGCTGAAGGATTCGCACCAATCATGGTATATCCCAAAAAGACCTCTCTCATAAATTATCGGTAGTGTATCTGGAGAGTCTGTGTTCACTACATTGAACACCCAGACCTTAAGATCCTTGAGAGCCGCTGCAAACCTGGATGCATAAAGACGAGTTTTGCATCAGAATCATGTGAACAGGATACGTTTAAACAGGACAATACCGTCTTGCAATTAGCATTAGAAAACAACAACAGTGGTAAGTATCATTACCCCCCATAAACGGCTCTCATATCCATTACATTCCTGACGTTGGACCAGCTGATACCCAATCCCTTCATGTATGAGTTGCCGACGACATGTTTCCAATGTTCATAATCTGCTTCAAAATCTTGAGGAGCTGGCTTACCATAGATTCCCTTCTGAGAGCTCTTTAGCCAGTAAGGAGGTATTTGTAGTCTTTCAGGCCAATCCTCTGGCCATTTACCCCCTCTCTGAGATTTAGAACGAGGTACCCGGTGCATGCATGCCTGCAGAGGCACGTACCTGAAAATGCAATGCCAGAATGAACATTAATAAATAGTCCAGTTAGCTATTGATCAACCCATTTCCAATTGTTAAGAGTCATTAGGAGTGCCTGAGAAACTGACTGACCAGGCAGCATTTGCATCGTCATCATTATCACACATTGGAGGGCTGTTTTTGATTCTTTGATCATAGCAATTATTTGTGGTAGGTTTTCTGTAGATGGCAGCACCGATACCGTTAAGTTTATCTTTCTTGATAGTCACAAGCTCCCAACACATAGATACCGTCAACGCAGACATAGCTAGCAAAATAACAAGAGGTCAGCTGGATATAAGATCATAGATTGTTCAAATGATCAGTTCTGGTATCCAACCTTGCCATATCTCCACATCTTCCTGAAGCTTTTGGTAAACGGGAGTTGCTGACCAGACAAAATAACCTCCAGGCCGGAGAAGGCGATTCAATTCCAAAAGTAGCTTGCCACCTGAACAAGCACCTAGTCTTCTTTAGCAAAAGCAAATTACAACAAATATTCTGTTTCTTCTATTGGATTCATAATCTATATTGTACTCAGACTGGAGATATGAAAAGGTTGTGACCTTCTGCATGCCAAGGGACTCTACAACGCGCACAGTGGATGAGATCAAAGACCCTACTAGGGAACGGGAGACGCTGGGAACCCATGACAGCAGATATTGCAGGTATTCCTCTTTCAAGGGCAAATTGGACTTGAGCTTCATGTTCATCTTTGGGTGCAAACGATATTGTAAGAACATCCCTTTCAAAAATATAACCACCAAAGCTTGCAACTCCACACCCAACATCCAGTATCACTCTAGTATGCTTTCCCCATTTAATTTTGGGCACAGCCTGCACCCATTAACCATGAATCAATATGGGAATTCATGCGCATAAAACATGCAACACGGATGACAAGTATCCACTTGATGAGGATATTTTCCAGAGCTAAGAACTGCTTGAGCACGAACGCATGCATCACTTCAATGGTGAGATTAGGGTGCTTTATCTATTTATTCATGGCCAGATGGCATTTCAGTGCGATTTTCACGTGTCAAGACCGAGTCTATCTTTCTAATATTTACCCAAACTCAAACTGTATGGAGTGTTGCCTCAAGGGCACTATTCACGCGTTGCGTTGAGGTGTCCCTTGAGGACACATTGCAAGATATTAAATTGTGGGATTAGTTTACCTGTTGAACAAAATCAATATAGTGAAGAGCTCCATGTATGAACTGAGTTCCACCACCAGGGAAGGTCAAGAACTCACCAGTAACCTTAACCCAATTTTGATGACCTTTGACCTCTGCCAATTTTGGATGAGGTACATTGTGATACCATATCTGCAAGACCACACTAAACAAAGTTACAGCCCCACAAAATCACCCTAATCTAACCATCAAGATTGAATGATATACCTTGTCTCTACTTTGAGGCCATGTGATGGGTCTTTTGTAACCTTGAGGAAGTGGAACCAAACAAGTGGGTCCAAGCTCGGGACAATGCCTCTCTCGATGTTCAAAGTGTCCGGTTGTATGTAGCTGTCTTAAGGCCTTTTCATTATCCAAACAAGGTATATAATCAGGACCTGCAGTGACATTACAGAGCTGCCAAGTGTACCCATACATGCTGTCATTACCGTCTGATTCCTCCTTCCTTCTCTCCTTTTGATTCTCTGACTCTGCTGCTTGAGTTGACCATGACTCCTTTGATTCTTTTGGTATTCCTGGGTTCAAGCCACCTGGAAATGCTGACTCGCCCGAGCTTGATTCCTGCTTGGTTTCTTGGTTTGTATTGCTATCCACCTGAGATTCTTGTTCGGTTTCTTGATCATGTGTTTGCTGCTGCTGCTGCTGTATTCTTTGTTTTTGATCTTCTTCAGATACCTCATTTTGGGATTCTTGTGAAGAATCCTGAACCCCGGTATCTTCTTGTCTTTGCTCTTGTTGTTGCTCATCATAAGTTTTCTCATTTTGATCAGATTCTTGATTGTTTACATTGTGTACAGAACTATCTTGTTGGTGTTGGTCTTCAAATGGTTTTTCATTTTGATTCGATTCTTGATTGTTTTCATTGAGTCCAGAACCTTGTTGTTGCTCGTCTTCTTTCGATTCTTGGTTCTGAGAATTCTGTAAATCCTTACTATTTTCTTCAACATCTTGTTTTTGCTGCTGCTGCTGCTGTGTTCTTTGTTTTTGATCTTCTTCAGATACCTCCTTTTGGGATTCTTGAGAAGAATTCTGACCTCCAGTATCTTCTATTCTTTGCTCTTGTTGTTGCTCTTCATATGTTTTCTCATTGTGATCAGATTCTTGATTGTTTTCATCGAGTCCAGAACCTTGTTGTTGGTCTTCTTTTGATTCTTGGTTCTGAGAATCCTGTAAATCCTTACCACTTTTTTCGACATCTTCTTGTTTCTGTTGCTGTTGCTGTTGCTCTTGTGCTTGATCTTGTTCTTCATTCTGATTTATAGAATCATGTGAATTACTATCATCAGTTTCAGATACTGTACGTTGCTCTTGTTCTTGATTGTCATTCGTTTTTTCTTCTTGGCTGGCATTTGTTTCTTGTTCTTGATTGACACTTGCTTCCTGGCTACCTTCAGATTGAGAACTTTCATGGCTGGTTTGACCAGCTTGTCGGTTTTGAGTGTATGAACTTTCTTCAGATATATGATTTTGTCTTTCCTCCTGTTTCTGCTGCTCCTCACCTGATCCTTCTCCCTTTAAATCCTGTGATGAGCCCTCTTGATCAGCCTTACTATCACCACCGTCTGTTTCCTGTTTCCCGTAGTTACTTTCTTCTTTATTGTCGCTGTCATCATTGCTTTTAAGCTCGTCGGATTTGATAGCATCATCGGGAAGATCTCCTGGATTGTCTTCATAAACATGGGTGTCCTTTTTGCTCCTGGATTCAGCGTGTTCTACCTCATTGGAGATTGAAACATCCGCGTCGGCGGCAATGTCAGTTGTGGTGGTAATGACTGGTTTGGTGACGTGAGTTGTGGTTTGTGGAGTAACCTGTGGGTTTGAAGCTAGCATCCAAACACCTATAGCACACAATGCTATGAAGGCTATGGTGGTTAGTGTTGATGTGTATGATCTAGAGGAAGAATTGCGCTTGCTACTGCGAAGCCTAGCCATTTCTATTTAGGTTTCGAGCTATGTGTGTCAGAAAATATGAAAGAAATAAGATAGCGTAGAATGGGATGTAACAGTGCAAAGCAAAGGAGTGTTTTCAGCTGTGCTTGTGGAGAAACATTCCAAGGTAGAATGCCTCAAAGATCCAAAAGAGTCGGAGACGGAATTTGTTATGTTATCTTGTTTTTGTAGTGTGTGAAGAAGTGGCAAAGCAAGGGATGAGAATCATGATGTTTTGGGCTGTATTTCAGAGGGATTCTATTTAATTGGCTCATCTTCTGGCTGCTCTGGGCTGTACTAAATTTTTTTAACATAAAATAATATTTAAATATTATTAATTTGTATTTTAATAAAAAATATGGATATTTTTTTAGAATAGAGAGATAACGATATATTGAATTGACTCGAGTTAATATTTTAAATTTATAAGATATATTGGAATGACATATTAGACAATGACATTTATTTATCATGTTAAACTCGTGATTTAAGATATAAAACTGAGATAATTTTTTAAAAAAATACAAAAAAATAATAATATAATGCTTCATTTCTAACAAATTCAGTGTTCAAGATTGAAATCAAGAAAAAAAACCTAAGTCCATAAGACTAGGATAACTCCACAAAAAATAAATTTTAAAAAAATTATGAAATTTAATTCTCAAATACCATAATATTGTAAGATGAAATTGAAAAAAAAAATTTGAATTATTGAAGAGTGGAATTGAAAAAAAAATCCAATTAAAAACAAAAAAAATTAATCAACTCGGACCAACCTACCAAACTTGTGACGTGAGTTATAAGATCGAGATAACCCCATTAAAAAAATACAAAAACCCAATTTTAAAAAATATTCAATTAAAAAAGAACCAAAAAATAAATAGAATCAACTCAAGTTAATCTGCTAAACATGTGATCTAAGTTATGGGATCAAGATAACCCATAAAAAGCAAATAAAAACTATTATAAAACTTAATTTTTAACCAGTTCAATAGCGAAGAATAAAACAAAAAAAAATCAATTAAAAAAATAAAAAAAAATAAGTTAACATTCATTAACATGTTAAACTCATGATCTAATCAATCAAAATAAATTTATAAAAAACAAATAAAAAAAATTAAAGCTCTACTTTCAAAATATTTAATGTTGAAGATCGGAATTATGAAAAAATAAATAAATCCATGAAATCAGTATATAATTTAATAAAAATATATTACAAAAATACAAAATATAAATCATAAAACTATAGTTTTGAAACCCGACTTTGTAGTTGATCCGGTCTAATGATCGGGTCACGAGTCAGATGAGTTGACCCGGGTTGATCCGGGTCAACCCAAAAAAAAATTCAAATATGCAAGGCTTGCAAGCATTTTTTAACAGTGGTGAGTACTGTCCATAATGAGATTAAAAAGGAAGAAGAATTTACCTCTAGTAAGACGATCAATAGCAGAATTAAGTTTGTCTTGACTATTGAGAGTGTCTTAAGCCTTAGAGTCCAGATCCTTAATAACAGTGGCTAGCATCGTTGATAAAGCCTTGCCTTATGCATCAGTGCGGCTGTTATTGGATTCAGATTCTTGAGGATTATTGGAATTCGGATTTTAACCCATAGAAATTGATGGGTCCATCTATGATGCCAGTCAGCAAGAGAGCCCCTCCATTGATGAAGGGGACGCTGTGTTTGGGGTGGAGGCGTATTACAAGCAATTCTGTATGTTCATCTCTCTCTGCAATGAGGTTTCTCTCTATTGCAATTCTATATCTTCATCTCTGTCTGCAATTAGGTTTCTCTCTGTTGCAATTCTGTATGTTAATCTTCATCGTTTTGGTCTTAAAACGCCAAAACGACATTGTATGTATATAAAAAAAAGGACAGGTTTCAACTGAGTTTGCCCGGGTTATCCGGGTTCTGGGCTGACCTGCCGGGTTAATTGGGTTTCGCCGGGCTAACTTCTTGACAGGTTTTTACTTAGACTTGGACCGGTCTCAGGTCCAGGTTTATTGGGTCCCGGATCGACCGGGCTGGTCCGAGTTTTAAAATTATGTCTAAAATAATTTAATATTGAATTATAAAATTAGAAAAATATATAGTGTTTGAAGAATGAAATTAAAAAATATATAAAATATTATTTTAATAAATAGTATTACATTAATTTAACCATTCCCTTAATTATTGATCATGTAAGCTTAGCTTCCTTGCAGGAACCTTGTGGGAGAACTTTTGATAAATTGGGGCAAAAGGGAGATGAGAGAGTGAACAAAAAAGAAGCCGAAGTATGTCCACTCTGAATTCTATGGGCCATCTGTGAGATTGAATTGAACCCATCACAGTACCTAACCCTAACTTTGGGCTAAATTGAACAATTATAGGTTTTGAATCCTTGTTCATCACCAAAACAAAAAAAACAAAAACAAAATTGAAGGTTGAAGTTGAACATTTATGGTGTAGGTGTTAAGCATTCTTCGTGTCTAAATTCTTCGTGTCTAAATTGTTGAAAACTTCGCAAGAACTATGGCCTTCCCAAAACTAATGGGCTAAGAAGGTGTTTACACAACTGAAAAACTTACAAAAATAAGTTTCCGAGGAACCTCAGATTTAGATGAGTGTGTTTATAATAATTTTGTGTTTTAAAAATATTTTTTAAAAAATTAATTTTGTTTTTGTTTTAAATTAATAATTTTTTAATTTTTTTAGATTATTTTAATATGCTAATATCAAAAAAAAAAAATTTAAAAAAAAATATTATTTTTATGTATTTATAAATGAAAATCATTTTGAAAAGTAACCACTACTATATTTTTAAATATTTTTATAAAAAGTTGGACTGCTTAGAAATAACAAAATTTATCTAGGTTTTTGGTTTTGTAGGATGTGTATTATCGATGAAAATAATAAGACTAATATTAAGAGTAAACGTTAATGCATATGTATTTTATTTTTATAATTGATAGCAAGTAGACTAGTTTTGACTTAGATTAATATTTTGGAGATAATAATAGTAGTTGGATTTAGATTTATAAGTTTTGTTTAAGGGTATTGTTTTGTGGATTTGATGGCATTATTTGTCCTGTAAATCCAAGATTATAAGCCTTTTCCAATGAGGATTTTCTTTTTTAATCTTACAAACTCTCATGACTCAATTGAATAGGGTTTTTTGTTTTTTTTTTTTTTAAAAAAGAGAGAACCCAGATTTCACCTCCTATCAGATCTGAATCTTTGCCCAACCTCCACCGAGTTTTGACATGTCGGAAGGTTAGGGGTCCGGTGGAATTGAGACAACATTATATTGTCTTAGCTTTTATAATGCCCTTCTGTCTGTTGTTATCGAAACCTAGAACCAGATCCTGCGAAGAATATGTTCGATCGACATTTATATATAACTTTTTCGGGTTAGATTAAATTGACGAGAGGAAATGGAATCCTCGTGGCATCAACTTTTGGGCACAGAACATTATTCTAAGAAGATGCTAGAGATTGCATCAATCCATGCCTTGATGCATATTTCAGCGCAATGCCCGCCATGATCTCTCTTCTCCATCAGTACTATAACCTATCAATTTAATAATAATCTCCAGCCTCTTGATGTCCCATTCATCTCGGATTGGATCCATGGGAGGACAACCAGTGAGAATCTCGAATATCTCTACAAGCTATAATTGCCGTGCTAGGACATGCTAGCCATTGAGTCGAACATTACATTATTTATGGATTCATTTTCTATATATATATATATATAATTATCTTGGTTTTATGATTTAAATTATTGGTGATATAGAATAATATAAATTATATTTTAAAATTTTATTTATAAGTTTAAGTTTTTGAATTGAAATGGTTCTTTAACATGATATTAGAGTTTTGATGACCAAGCGATCTCGAGTTCGAATCTCATCATTTTCATTTATTTGATAAAAAAATTAAGCACAAAATAATATGAACATGTACAAATTTCAAGTCCAAAAGACTTTCACTTGAGGGGGTATGTTAGAAAATAATATAAATTATATCTTAGAATTTCACTTAAAAACTTAAGCTTATGGGTTAAACTAATTTTTTAATAGTTGGTTCGACAAGTTAACTTAAATTATTATTTTAATTGATTTTTTTTTACTTTTATCATTTAGCATTATATTAATTAAGAATTGAAATTTATATTCTTTTATTCACTTTTTATTTAATTATCAAATGAATTCAAAAAAAGAAATTAACATCTTTAAAAAACAAATTAATTCTCAACAAAATTTAATTCTGCCCGCAGATTAAAGAGGGGTCAATCAAACTAGAGCAGTTCTCAGCTAGACCCTAATAAGAGGCAATATCTTTTGCTTATGCATGATGACTGCCACTTTGCCCCTTTCATATCGTATTGCAGATTGATCGCTTCATGTGAAAAAGTTTTTACTAAAACTAGAGGATTATCAAAATAATATATGCTATCAATGGCATGAAATTGTAATATTAATTTATGCTATCAATGGTCTAAAATATTTATTAAGTTATTACTGGTTCAACCAATAGTATTTATTTGAAAATTGGAATCCGATGTGAGAGTTGCTAAATTAGCATCTTAAATTAATTATTTGCCAGTTAAAAAAGAAGGCTATGAGAAGGTTCATGGATTTGGGAAATTGTTACCTGGAAATCATTACAATGATCAGAACTTGAGATTTTTTTCTATAAAATTTTAGAAAAAAGGGAAGATTTAGGGATTAAGAGGGTCATTCTCTATTATGTAGCCCAAGACTATTAACCTCTTGTTGAGCTGAACAGACTGAAATATGAAACTTTTATGTATCAGCCTAAATTACTAGTTTAATTGGGAAAATTATTTGATATGGTACCAGCTGTGTTTTGGGTTTAAATTCATAAAAATATTTACAAAAAAAATCAAAAACATCTTTAGATAAAAATAATTTATGTCAAAAGCATGTCTAATAACAAATAACTAGGTCTGTTTTTTTAAAGTATAATCTTGAAAATAAAAAGAAAAGGAATGGAGATAGTATAAATTAAAATCAATATATTAAATTTAAAAGCTTTTTAATATAAATTGAAGAGAAATTTCCAGATTTAGAATTAACTCGGGATTTTCACTGCATAGAATTACATGCACGAAATCTGGACCTATATGCAAAAATATATATAATATGTGAAAACCAAAAGTATTACAGACATGCATAGAGCAGAAAAGTCTAGCAAGATACAGCTGCTTTTATGTAGTGTGCCAAAAAGCCAACAGAACTCACGCTAGCAACCTTCCTGCTCAAACCGGCCACCATTTGCTGGAACAAGATCTTGCACTGATCAACAAGATGAATCAGCCTTTACTTCCATTGTTCTTTAGTGGATTAAGGGTCTATACATGCATCTAAGCTGCCTATATAAAGGGATCTGTCTCCTGCTTTCTCACAAGGAAAATAGGGCTCTGTTAATGATTTAACACCATCAAAAGCAAAGCAATCTTTTATTTGAAGAACTGGGAATTTTGCTTGTTGGAAGTTTGGGACCACCAATTATATGTCTGCATGCCCATGAATACAACTTGCATTATGGGGCTCGAGTCCTACAAATCTAGTCTCGCCCTCTCTACCAACTCGAATTGCCATAAACCCTACGGTGCTGCCCTAAAATACCACAACAAACCCTAGCACCCTACGTATGGCTTTGGCCACGCCATGGCTTTGAAAGAAATCCCTTTGACGGGTTTCATCATTGCTTTCTACCCCCCCTCACTCGGTAGATTCAGGCTATCGATCTTTTTCGCCTTTCAAGATACTTCCAACCAAGAAACAGCCAAGGGCTATAAATAATGATCCAATCACGCTTTCTTGTTCCTATTTTTGATAAAAATCTCGTGGACATCAACAGCAAGAACAGGTTGCTGAGAAAAGCAGCTGGACGTGGCAGAGGTCCGGTGGCAAAGAAAGATTGGACTTCAGAGCAGTAAAGAAAAGCTAAGCTATACTAATTTGCAGTGGCAAAGCCGAATACCAGAATGATCAGGTTGGAGATAACATGTAGAGAACGTAACAAATGTTTGCTTCCATGTCTTGTTAAAGAGTTTGATGGGTTTTTTAGCAGAAGGAAGATGAACGAATGAAGATGCGCATGCAGATTTTTTTCTTTTTCTTCCTTTTGTGCTCACGGAAAAACGAGAAACCAAGGAGGGTGGAGGTTCCTGAGATGGGAAATATAAGGTCATTCTCACCTTTTGGCTCTGGGAAGGGTTGAATGTTCAGCTTCACTATTTATGATATTAGATTTTAATCCATAAATTTACTTCTAGGAATTAGTATGGTACAAACAAATAAGATCATTTTGAAATAAAAATCTGCCAAGTGCGAAAAGCTACAAATTACAGCTTTTTATAATTATGGTTTTAAAAGAGTTGTAAAATTATAGTGTATATTAATTAACCATCGAGACAACCTAGTTTCAACCCCACCTCACTACCAATCAGATCCTAAAAGTGGGGAAACCGAGAAAGAACTAGCAAGCAAAATGCAGCTTCTCAATGCAGTTAACTGGATGAAAATAGAATATCAAGGTTGAACTAGGTGGATCAATTGAGAACACAAAAATATCAGTCACAAATCGTACAAAATGGGGGATTCTTGTTGAACTTTAACTTATCAGAACTTCAATAATTTGTAGCAGACAGCTTTAAGTCCTATCCTTGTAAATTAGACTGTAAGATATTGGCTGTCATTAACATATATGTGATCCATGCACATTTTCTATGATGTGGTTCCCTCATTGGGAGGCTTGATGGGCTGCAATCACTATATATATATATATATATATATATATATATACATATAGACACACACAGAAGTCCCATTGCAGCATATCAAGTCAAAAATTTAAAACTCAAAGTATCATATAAAACAGCTACGGTGTGGACAATTCTGCATACAAAACACATTCAACTCATAATACTCTAGCAGAAAAATCAATCTGGGACATTCAGCTTCGATTCTCCAAAACAATCTAATGGATCACAGTGATCAAATTGAATGATAAAGCATTGTTACTTTACTTCTCTATAATATTTTCCTCTACTTTTGTGGCCCCAGTTATCTACCACACTAATAAGAAACAGCCATGTTTCCACATGATGAAAATGATGATGTTATATTGTTATTCAAATGCAAATTACATCAAATCTCTAGCTTCGCAGGGCTCAATGTGCTCTAAAAATAACTTTTGAGCTAGCAATATTCACTTAGATTTTCTTTATATTGCATAAATTACACAGCTTGAATACTCAAAGGATTACAAATCTGATGCTGGTTGCAATAAATTTGCAAGGGATGAACACTAGAAAAAAAGGATTCCACGTGTTATGATGATATGGTGTTTAAAGACTTGTATCAAGTTTATGTTGTAACTTGAAAAATATTGTCTTGACATTTCTCTCTTTTCTCTTAGATGATTTTCATGCTGCACCCTATAGATTTAAATGGGAGAATTGATGTCCATATTGCTAAATTGTACATTTAACAGATCGTCTTGAGAATTTCTTATTCTCATAAAAATTAAAACTGCGCAATTAAGCATTTTTCTTGTTGGAACTCGATAAAGTTTAGACACCAAATATATGATTATGTTTTTTGTCCCCTACAAAACCATAAAAGACAAACTTCTAATCAGAATAGCTCGGCTAAAACAACAAAAATCCAGAACCCATCTATGAAGGCAGCACTCATTTTCTTAGCAGGAATGCTCAATCCTTCTATCCATAGAAAACATTCCAACCCCTCCCCGTCATTCTCCCATATTTAATGCAATAGATTGTTACTAAGACAATTTCTCTAACGCAAGTGAATGTTGTCACATCAAGTAGAACGCTAATGAAAATGAAAACAAAAAAGTTCATTGAACATAAATTAAATCATTGAATTAGATTCAGATAGGGAGCGGAGCTATTTTCTAGCATGTGATAATTAAAAGTAAATGGGGAAACAATTCTTTTGTTCTAGTTGACTTCATCATTGCATTGTTCTGATCTAAATGATTTTAGTTCATATGGAATTCAGCAAACAAATTATACAATTCAATGAAAAACAGTACTGTAAGACAACTCAACTCTATTCCTTCTATGATATTTCAACATTTTCCATCTTGAAGGTGCTTCCAAAATGTTTCCATGGAAAGTATGTTCTGCATGAATTCGAATTTCAAGCTTGTGTTTTTCACGGTTTTAGAGAATCAATAGGAACATTTCCAATTACAATGTCTAGCCAAATGACATTTAGGCCACCATAACTTTTCAACCGAGGATAACTAATCCTACAAGGGGTCTTATTTGGTAGAAAATTCCTCCATTAGCTAGTCTTGGAAGAACAACAGTAGAATTGTACTTGTGTCATTTGAAATTACACGCTAGGTTTGGCTTTTTGCAGAATTATTTGATGCACAGAAATGCACAGAAAGATTCCTTTATTTAGAAAGGACATTGCATTAGCTGTGGAAGGTGACTATGCCTTTGCTTCAAAATGAAACATAAATATAGATAAATGAATGGTTTTCATTACTTTCAACTAAAAGGGATTATTTTAAAAATAATATCCATCTGTACTCTGGTTATTTTAAAGCTTGTGGTTAACATTTAATCTTCAATTGATGTTGTTCAAGCTACTACATTGCAAGAAAGCTACATCCATTACCAATAATACAGAATGTGTCAGCAATCAATGAAAACAAACTGTTGAGCACCAAAACTGGTACTGCACAGATATTAGCTTGCCTCTACAGTTACGATTTCTCTCTTCCCAGTAAAAAATCTTGTTTCTTGAAAATGATTTCTTGTTTGATTGAGGAAAGCTTCAAAATCCGAGTTTTCTTCACAAAATCTTTTTTTTTAAAAGAAAACATAATCAAAATTTCATTGGGAAGTCTTATAACATGCGAGCATCTATATATATATATATATATATATAGATTCTTGCAGGTGCATTAAGCAAGAGCAGTTGACAGGAAATATTTCCATTTTTATCATCGAAGTCACATCTACGCATGTCCATTCTAATTAATTGAAGGATTTACGTGTATAATAATATCAAATGAGCAAGTATTTCAACAGACACAGAGAGAGAGAGAGAGAGAAAGAAGAGAAAAATGACTTCATATTTTTCTTTTCTTTCACCTTTTGGACTTGAATGCTTAGCTTATTGATGCATGGCTGGACACCGCCCATACCGCGTAAGGAAAGGAGAAAAAAAACAAAGAAATAGATCGGTTTTGTCTTTCTGTTCAGTCTAAAAAAAAAGACGAAACCCAATTTTCGTCTCAATTTCAAACCGGCAAACTTACGGGTAAACAGGGAAAAAGGCAAGTTCAAGTCCAAAACTAACGTAATGCAATTTCAAACCCCAGAAGACAAAACATAATATATAACTCAAACAAACAAGAAAACATGAAACATGTCATCACTACATTACTACTGCACTGCCTCCCTACTTGCTTTCCTTTCCTGTCCTAACACAAGAAAGAAACTTTAGATTTCTTTCACATACAAGAAAGAGAGAATGTGTGGGGAAAAAAAGAGAAAGAAACAGAAGAAGAATAATAATCATAACTTAGCATCGAATTTTTCACAAAAACAAGAACATGTTAAACATTGCCTCTCATCAGCATTCATTCTTCTTCTTTTTTAACTCCTACTTCTTGAATGGATGTGTCAAATTTACTTCTCTTCTCACTACATTTAATCATCATCAGTTTTTTTTTTTTTTTTTGCAAAATGGACTGGAAAAGAAAAGACCTTGCTAATATAAAAGAGAGGGAAGACAAGAATGTTGTTGTGGTGTTTTCATGATCTTGGATTCGGAAAGAATTGCGTACCGGCCATGAAAGTGTTAAGTGGAGCTGGATATAAAGAGGAAGGATCAAGAAATGCGGCTGTCGTAGAAGCCACCGTTACACCACCAGCACCAGTGGCTGTGCCAGCTGTGATTAAATTAAGTGGCTGTACTCCACCACCTCCAGAAGATGTCTCGCCGGGTGCCATGTAGTTGCTGTCAGGGCCATGATCATAAAGAATTCCTTTAAACACATGCCCTCCAATGTTAACAGCAGTTTGGTAAGCTAACATCTCCTCACTTTCATCAATGCCACTCACTCTTACACAACGAAATAATGCAGGAGAGCTCACTTCTGATGGGAAATTCCCAAGTTCTAACCCTAAAACAAAGAACCCGTTAACATAAACTACTTCAGATTTTGATTAAAATAGTAAGAGAAAAAAATGGGATTTTTTTTTATAGAATTATATTTTATGTATATGAAATGGCACCTATCAAGAAAGAACAAACATGCTCATATATAATATATACACAGATATCAATCAACACACAGAAAGAGAAAAATAGTTTCTCCCTTTCAATCCACTTGTCAGGAATACCTCATAACAGTATTCATAAAAGGAAAGGTGAAAAAAAGCTGATGGGGTTTTACTATGGAGGTTCGTTTTCATTACACGCAATCGATATGGCCTCTCTCTCTCTCTCTCTCTCTCTCAAGATTCTCTGTATGAGCGTGTGTGCCACTGAATTCTTCTAAAAAATGACTCTTTAGAACTGTGAGTCACTCGTTTCTGTTGAAAGAAAAGAAAAGAGACATTACATAAACAAAGTGTATATAGATATTGTCTTTACCTGACATGCTGTTGGCTAAGCGAGTGCAAGCAAGAGAAGAGCTTGGATTTTCTCTCTGTCTCTTAGGATTCTCTCCACGAATTTGCAGTTGTTGCTGTTGCTGTTGCTGTTGCTGTAAAAGATTTAATTGTTGCTGTCTTTCACGGCGCTTAGAAGCAGGAACCCAAGTACTTTTCACATGGGTTTGGCACTCAAAACCTCTACTCTTACAGCAAGTCCTACACCTCGTATGTATACAATCTTTCTTTGCTTGGTTGCCACAATCTTGGCAACTTATGCTACCAGCTCCTCCTATTCCAGAACCACCAGGCCTCATCATCATGAAAGCTTCTGCTGCTGCTGCTGATCTTGATGAGGATTCATCAGAGATGTTGATTGAAGTTCTACTGGGTCCTACACCTAACCCAACAGCTGATGAGTAGAGATCTTGCTGTGGATTCTGATGTCTTTGGTGAAGAAGTTCTTGGTGCTGCTGCTGCTGCTGCCATAGCTCAAAACTTTTGTATGGAATGTCTTCACTTTTGTACCAAAACCAGCTTTCTTGTGGAATTTCAGTTGGTGGATTATTGTTGTTTTGTTGATCTTCTTGGTTATTACTGCTACTACTACCTCTTCCTAATGAGAAAAGGCCAGCCATTTCCCCTCCTCTAAGCCTGACCCAGAACTCAATTGTGAGAGAAAATCCATAATCAAGAAAACCTCTCTTTCTTTGTCTTTTGCTTACAACCCAACAAACATCAAAAGGGCCCTCCTTAAATTCTCCAGAATTTTGGGCTATGAATCGAAAAAAGAAAAAGGAAGAAAAACAAGAAGAAGAAGGATCAAAGAGTGTAAGAGTACTAGTGGTAGTATCACACAATCTTGTTCCCTGCTTTCTTGAGTCTGGTGTATGTGAAAATGCCTCTCTCTTCTCTCCCTTTCTCACATACTCACTCACTCACTCTAGCTACCTTGCTTCCTTCTCTAAAAAAACTGTGTCAAGTGGTTAGTGAGTAGTTTCTTGATTAGTTTTGTTGGCCCTTTTTTTGGTTGAAGAAAAGAAAGCGTTGATCGCGCCTTCAGTACCTTTTCTTTACCATTTACTTAGACACAGAATTACAGCTGCTTCTGCTTCTCTGCAAACGCCGCCATACCCTCTCTCCCCTGACCCAATTTAAGTCTCTCTCTCTCTCTCTCTCTGATGATTTTGCAGTGCCTTTTTAGCTTTCACTCAGCAATGCTTCTCTTGTTCTTGTTTGTGTTGTCTCTAAAGTCTTAAGAACCAAACTAAGCTGACCCTCTTCTCTTCACTGCCTAAGGGATGTCATGGGATGATCTCTCTCTCTCTCTCTCTCTCTCTCTCTCTCTCAAAATGCATTGATCATTCTTCATGTTGATCCTGCGGTTCAAAGTATCGCCACGTGGCGACCAACCAGCTTTTGCTTCCTTCGTCCTTTGTACCGGAAAACCCGCTACCTTTTCCTCCCCTTTATTTATTGGTTGTTATTAACTCTTGATTAATCACTAATTACCCTAATTAAACTTGATTTTTATCCTTTTGTTGCCTCTCCTTCACCTTTCCCCTTAATTTATGTTCGTGTGTACAAGATCCATAAAGTTTTAAATTACTTGAAGGTTTAGCTGTAAAGCATAGTATATAGTCCATCCCATTATTTCATGCATGTATGTTTTGTTAAGGGCAGTTTTGTAAGTTGATACTCTTCTCTTATGATGTAAGAGTAATGTCCTCTTTGTTTTTGAAAAAAAAAAAGTGTTTTTTTGAGAAAAATTATTTTTTTTTGTTTCAAAATATTTTTTATAATTTTTTATTTTTTTGATGTGATGATGTTAAAAATATTTTTTTAAAATAAAAAATATATTATTTTAATATTTTTTTAAATAAAAAATATTTTAAAAATAATTACTATTAGAATATTATTCAAGCAGTTTGATTTGGGCGAAAATAAGTAATGAATGTTTTTTTTTTTCAAGTTTTAAATCAAATCAAACTAAATAAAAAATATAAATTGATTGGTATAGTTTAGTTTTACATTTATTATAATCAAATAAGCTTAATTTGAGTTAATGAGCTTTAAAATGGATTATTTCTTCTGGACTTTAATTTAATGAGTTTTTTTATTTATAATATGTTTTTTTAGATTGATTTGATTTTTTATATATATTTTATTGGTTTTTAATATTTAGAGTTTAAAACCAGGACCAAAACTAAATTAAATCAATTTATTTTTAAAAAAAAAATTAACCAAAATTATCCAACACATTCATAAAAATTGTTTGATTCTGAAAATTTTGAGTGGATTCTTAGGAATATTTTGATTAATTTTCCCCGCCCTTCCATGTGATTTTTTTTTATTTACATCAATGAGAGTCTTCTACTATTTTTTGTTATATTATAAAAAAATATTTTAAAATTAGATTTTAAATCATGTAAGCTGCACGAGATCATAAGAACCCTTGTTGTTATTTTTTTAAGATATAAACATAAAATATAATATTATAGCTAGGGAGAATAATAAACCACCATACAATCAATCTCAGCCTAACATTTGAAACCATAAGATCATGCAATTATCCATAGCAAATGGAGTGATATTGTTAAAAATTGTGTACACTATTAGTTTATTGATGCAGAGAGATCTGGGCAGTGAAAAAGAGGTGTGGCCGTATTCATGATTTCTGAAAAAAAATATAATAATGTATTTCATGTCTTGAAGCTGTTGTACAGGGGAACAGAGCTCCACTTCCTCGTACTTTTCTAATTTCTTTTTTTATTTGATTTAATATTTTGATGTATATTGAAAAATTATTTTGGATATAATAGTACAATATATAAAAAATAAGTGATATTTGAGGACCATTTTCTTAAATAATGTGCACTTGCTGAGGGACTAAAGAACAAGTGGGAGTTGACTAACTTTTTTCGGGACCCTCTTGTCTTTTCTTGTAGGGCACTCGTTTCTTGTAGGGCACTCTCTACTGGGGAGAGATTTGTGGCAACAAGATATTTAGCATGTTTTGTTATAATTATTTTTTTAAAATATTTTTTATTTAAAAATATATTAAAAAAATATTTTATTATATTTTAAAAATTATTTTTGAAGGTAGTGCATCGAAATAATCTAAAAACACTAAAAAATTATTAATTTAAAATTAAAAAAATTAATAATTTTCAAAAATATTTTTAAAATGTAAAAATAAACAACTTATACTCAACAATTATTAAGGAATTTTTTGTTTACTTGAAAGTAAACAAATTTGAAAGTAATTTCTATAAATAAAACTTTGAAAAGTAATTTTTTTATATTTAATAATATCATAAAAAATAAATTATAAAACTACATTATTTAGCTATGTAATGAAAAATAAACTAAAAAATAACTTATAAATATTTTAATCTTAAATAAAATTTATTTTTAAAAAATAAAAATAAATTTTTTAAATTAATGAAAAAGCCAAATAAGTTAATAGTATTAATTAAGAGTTTATTTTGAAAGAGATGATAGAAAAGGAGATATTAGTGGAAGGTGTGTTTGTATAAAATTTATTTTTTATGTTAAAGAAAAAAAAAGTGTTTTCTAGAATTAAGAAAAGGAAAACAGTTTTCTAGTGGGAAGCATTTATTTTTTCTTTTGTTCGAAACTAGTTTTTTAGAGCTCATCAAACATTTAAAAGTTTCGAAACTACTTTCTAGAAAAGTGGTTTTATTGAAACAAACAATACCTAATACTTAGTATATATTATGTAATTTGTTGGTAGATATATTTTCTTACCAAGTATTTTTTTTAAAAAAAATATCTTAATCATTCTATAGTTTAGTCATTTTCATATTTACTTTTCATGTTTTAAAAAATTACAATTTATATTTTAGGTTTTATTGCGCATTAACAGTTTACCGTTAACATCATAAATCATCCTATATTTTAATCTACTTTACACTCACAAAAAATATAAATTATAAATTTTTAAAATATAGAAAATACGCTTAAAATCAATTAAATTATAGGATGTTCAAGCTAAGTTTTTATAGAAAAATTAACGAAAGAGATGCTACAAAGTAAGAAGAATAAAATAAATAATTAAGAATACATGAACAAGAATAAAACAATATAATTGTTCAATATTATTTTTCCGGTTTATTTTTTTATATTTTACAGGGATCTCGTGCAATATAAATAAAAGTGGAGACACAAAAACTGGAAAACAATCTCTCGATTCCAACAAGGATATGATTATTAATCAACGCAACATGTAGTGAAGGATAAAAATTTAGCCTATCTCAAGTTTTAAAAATTACAATTCTAAATTATATAAAAATAATCTAATATTTTCCATTTCTTAAAATACCATCAAATCATATAGAAAACGCTAATCTGATAAGTTGATAATATGTTTTGAAAAATAATATTCAAGGCTATTTAAATATAAGCTAAAATTATTCTATTTCATAAAATTAAAATCAATAAATTTCAAAATCTAATTAAGAAAGGAATTAAAAAATAAATAGAAAAATAGAAAAAAACTCTAAAACATAATCTTCTAACGTTTTTGTCCACAGTACTTAAAAGCCAGTCCACATCAAGTGGGACCTACAATCTGCTGTTATCTGATGCTGACATGGCAAGAAGTACCTCTGTTGAACCCGCTGTCTTCTAATCTAATAGTTCCTGTGAGTACGTACATACTCCTTAACAGCTCTTGCTTGCCACGACACCACTTAAAAATTAGTTTTGTAAATTGATAATATTGAGGGAACTGCGCAGTATAAAACGAATTAGTGAAATATAAAATTTTACAAAAAATAATTACGATAATTTGGGATTTTTTAAAAAGCAGAAAAAATAATGCTGTTTTATTTATATCAAATTAAACATAGAACGATAAAATTTAATAAAAAAACAAAATACAGACGCAAGTCAATTCAAGTTAGTATAATAAACATGTAATTTGGACAATAAAGAGCCGACCAGCTTGGGTTAACATTTAAAACTTATATTCTGGATCATGAAATTATAATAACTTGATAGAAAATAAATCAAATAAAATCATAAAGCTAATTTAAAAAAAAAAACTAATGTCAATTGATGAAACCAAAAAAAAAAAGCAAAAAAAGAAAGTCAACCTAGTTAACTTTTTAAACTTATAAATCGGGTCATTAGACTGGAAACATTATACATGAAAAAACCACAAAATCCAATCCCCAACAAATCAAACGCTGAATGATGAAATTGACAAAAAAAATCACACAAAATGATCTAAAATAAATAAATAAAAGAAATTAAAAGAATGAGGATAAAAATCCAAATAAAAGATAAATTAGAGGGAAACTATAATTTTTTTTTTATCAAATAGTGAAATTGAAAAGAAAAGTAATTTTAACAAAATGATAAAAAAATTCAAAAGAATGAGAACCGAATTAAAAAAAATAATATACCATAAAATTGGATTTAAAGATGAAATTGAAAACCAATAGAACTTTTTACAAAAGAGTCAAGAAAAAAAACTAGAAATAAAAAAAATAAGGATCAAATTGAAAAAAAAATATATGACAAATTGAGATTGAATGATGAAATTAAAAACAAATAAAACTTTTACAAAATAGTCAAGAATAAAAATTAAAAAATCAAAAGAATCAGAACTGGAGTTGAAATATTAACAATAAAGATGATCGACCTTTAATTTTAAATGGAGGAAAAAAAATAAGAAAAGAAAAAAAAAATACCTTATTAGCAATAAATCTCCCAATCACCATTAGCACATGCTACTCTAATAGAAAAAAGACGCGATGACGCTTTCAATGTGAAAAGGAGATTTTCACCACTGGAAGCCGTTGCATTCGTTGCTCGAAGGGCATAGGTGCCTGTGACGTTTTCAATGTGAAAGCATAATTTTCTTTATTAAGAGGCGTCACACACGTTGCTCGAAGGACGTGGACGCCTTCCACGCATTCACACACTTGCATATGTTACAACAACCTTTTTAATTTAAATAATAAATAATATTTATTAAAATACTAGATTGCCCTCAATGAACCTAGTAATAACAAAAAACCAAAGTGAAAAGACTAAGCATGAATTATTTATTTTTATTTAAATGGTAAACTTGTTATTTTATTGTATTTTAAAAAGTAAAAGACAAAACTATCCATTCTGCCAATTTTTAAAATTTTGATTTAGAAGATAATTAAATCATTTGACTATGTTTAAAAATTTGAAAAGACATTTATATCCTAATTAATCCTTAATGGCTAGTGAGCCGTGAGAAAAGACCGAAACACTTCTAACAAAAACGACATTTGATTTTCTCTGGAATAATAAAATAGTAATTAAACTAATTATCTTTCTGATTTAGTTTTTTTGTTATGTAGTTGTTCACATGATAAAAACTAGTTAATTAAATAATTATCAGTTATGTGTATGTTTATATTTTTCATTGAATGCATAGATCAAGCGCCCTGATAAATAAAGAACCTGTATTTTTTAAGAACTATGATAGCACTTGTTAGTTTTCAATTTTATAATAAAAAATAAAAATAAACAAGTTTTATTTTTCTATTTTCAAAAACAGAAATGGAAACTGTAAATGATATTGAACAATTAATTCCTAAATGTTTAGTGACTGAGGAACCAATTTACCTAAACTCAGCATCATCCAAAGCCTGATGATGCCAGCTATAGTCATACCCGAATGAGAGCTCTCTCTCTCATGGGAGAAATTATTTCTAGAGCTTATTGTTCAACAGCTACTCTTCGTAATCAAATTGATATATACTGTAGTTTCAAGATCTGCAATTTTGATATATCTTATAGTAAAAAATATTCTAAAAAACAATATTAAACACTATCTAAATCTTCCACAAAATACTTTGAAGTCGAGAGCTTTTTTCTGGAATTGCCATAGTCTCCTTTTTTTGAAATTTTATTTTTTAATGTAGTTGTCCAAATCAATTTACACATATTTCAACTAATTTCATAGTTTTTAAAATTAATGATTATATAAACCTCAGTGACCATTGTATTAGTAATTACATGGCTCGAACTTGAAATTATAGAAAAAATAAACTCTTTAATTTCAAGCTTTTATTATTGGGTCATCTACTAGATAGTTTGAGAATTGTTTTTTAATTTTTTAGATAATGATGATGGTATGATTCAAGCCTCTATATATATATATATATATATATATTCTCCCACGCAAATGTGAATATACATTTTCAATGTTGGTTTTTATTTTTTAATAATAAATGTATTTTTGGGTTAGTTTTGACATCATTTTCTAAGTCTTAAATAAGTTGCTCGTAACCAAACTAATGCATTGATCACGTACAGTTATTATTTTTTTGATTTCATATTAAACTTAAAGCTTAATTAAAACAAACACACTCACCACTCAATCCAAGTCTCTCGTAATCTTGTTAGATATTGGTCAAGAATTCTTTTAATTTGATTAAATATGCTTCTAGAAATATTACTTGATGTAGGGTACGTATATAGAGGATTTTTATTTTTATTTATTTTGTATTGATAATATATTCATGTTCTAATTAAAGGTGTCTTATTATCGAGAACAAATAGAGAATAAATAGATTAATTTATGCTCATGTTTTCACTTTTTTCAGAAAAGAAAACCCAAATCTAAACCTTTTATTTCAAAAAAAAAAAATAGTTGAAAAAAAAGACGTTGAGAATTAGTGAATCTCTTCATGTCTTTATCAAAACTACGAAAATACAGCTCAAGTTTTCTTTCCTTTTCCTTTCTCTTTAACGAATTAGTCCTGCCTAATTTTTTTTGTCATGAAGCTATAATCATACCATTTAAAAGATATCTTTGAATTTTATCTAATATCAGATATCTAAAAAGATATCTTTTAATTTTATCTAATAATTTAAGTTATTAAATTAAAATAATTTATTAATATAATATTAGAACCTTGATGGTCAAACAATTACGAGTTCGAATCTTACCGTTTTATTTATTTAATAAAAATTAAACATAAAATAATATGAATCTATACAAGTTTCAAGTTCAAAAAGCTTTTACTTGATGATATGTGTTAAAGAATAATATAAATTATATTTTAAAATCTTATTAAGCTATTAAATTGAAATGGTTCTTTGACAACAACAAAACTAGACAAATTATTAACATGAGAAATGAAAAATTAAAAACAAATAAATTTGAACCGTTATAAAAATCCTCACCACACGACTTAATAAGCTAGTAACTTTTTTTTCTTTATCAATTAATAAGCTTGCTAGTGCAAGTTTCTATCATTCATCACCGAGGTGTCATAATCTCTTTCCATCGATGATGTAGGATGTTTGGTTTTACAGGGGAGAAAGGAAGGGATATAGTGGACCATCCCCACTTCATAAATCTAACCTGTGGCTCAACAGTTTTTGAACGATAGTCAATAAAGCAAGAATATTTAAGGCAAAATACCCAACAATTTTGTTATACCATTTAGTGGATATATGGACCATCTCATGCATGAAATTTCATCCTTTTCACTCAAAATTTAACCTTCTTAATTACTAGACTGGTCCCCGGAAGCTTTAATTTGGACCCAATTGATATTTTTTAGTATTTTTTTATTGTTTTGATGCATTAACATTAAAAACACAAAAAAATATAATTTTAAAATAAAAAATACTTAAAAGAAACACTATTCCAAACATTACCGAATTCTACTTGTAAAGAAAACACGGGGCAAAACCACCCATGGATAAACCAGTTATGTAGCGATCAGAAGCTTTTCTTGTGAACGGAATTCTTGTGACTTCATTTAAGTGATACATGGCGAGCCTTTCATTTTGGAATTTATGTTTTTATTATTATTGTCCTTCCTTTTATTTAGGGTGTGTGTATGATATATTAAATAAATTCTAAATAATAATTAAATTTCATGCAATGACGTGTGTCTCGCTCACATAGCAATCTTGGACAGCTAAATTTACATTAAATTGTTTTTCTCGGGATTTTGTCAAGGATCTGAGCCTTGATTGATAGGACGAAGAATATAACTACATACCAATCAATCCAAGCCTCTAAAGCTCCTAATTTCTTTTGAATAAACCAGATCTCATTTACGAGGAAAAAAGAAGAAGCATATCCATACCAAAATTAACAGTAATTTAGACGAGGAATTTAATACTTAATTAACTTGCTGTGATTATTCTTCACATTAATAGCTAGCTCTATATATTGGTTTTGAGAAAATGTTTTTTTATGTTCAAATATTTCGACCTTGTCACGGTTGTTTTTTAAAGTATTTTTTGCTAAAAAAATATTAAAATAATATATTTTTTTAAAAAATTATTTTTAATATTAGTATATCAAAATGATCTAAAAATACCAAAAAAATAATTTGAAATTTTTTTAAAAAAAAATTTAAAATTTTTTAAAATATAAAAACAAATAAAACCAAATTCATATGAAAGATATGAAACTTGATCTCTCTACAAATGTAGGGAACCTATTGTCAAGATAATATTAAGCTCCTTTTGTTTTACTTTACCGGCCATAATTTTGCACGTTTTTTGCAAGATACAAGGAGGTAGATGCCTGTAGTGTTATTTTCATAATTATATTCATTATGATGGCATAAAAAGTCTTCTTTTATCACTTTAAGGCGAAAGCCAAAATTATACGCATCTTTAAACTTTCTTAGGATGTATATTATAAGTGATAACTGTAAAAGAAATTGTTTTAAAATCTTAAATTAATTGATAAGTACATAAATATAAAAGAATAAATATAATTAATCATACAAGAGAATATATAAAATTTACATGGTTCCATAACTTATACCTACTTTACTGTCAAAAAATCATTTCAATCCCAAAACTTAAGCTATTAAATAAGGTCTCAAGATATGGTTTATATTATTTTCTAACACACCTCCTCAAGTAAAAATTCTTTGGGCTTGAAACTTGCATAGACCTATATTACCTCGTGTTTAATTTTATCAAATAAATGGGGATGATGAGATTTAAACTCGTTACAGCTTGGTCATCAAGGTTTTTAAACCATGTCAACGAATTATTTCAACCTAAAAGTTTGAGCTGTTAGGTAATATTCCAAGATATGATTTATATTATTTTCTAATATCCACCAACAAGATGATAAGAAAAATTCACATAAAATTGTTTTTTCATCTAAAATCTCATATTAACCCGAAACTCATTTTTCTTTCATCTCTCTAGCCACCAAAGTGTAGAGAATACAAGCACTTACAAATAAGTCTTATCCTAAAATATAACAATTTAGGCTTTTATATAGACTAAGAACATTGACTTTTTTTTTCTTTTTTTTTTCTTTTCCTCATTTGAGCCCATAATTTAATACAAACCTAATAAATCTCCATTTTAGCTTAAATTGAATTAACTTACAAAACTCGAACTCCTCTCTTATCATCTCTACCAAGTACTTCTCAAGTAGTATACAAACCAATCAAGTTCAAACAATGCTTGAACTTGACTATAAATATAGGTCTCATCAACATATCTATAAGATTTTTAGTTGTACAATCTTCTTTAATGATACAACACCTTGTGACTTGATATCTAAAATAAAATGATACCCTAACATCAATATGTTTGGTCATTTAATGATACATTTGATTCTTGGCCAAATGAATAACACTCTAACTATCATAATACACAAAAGTCAATTCATGTAAGAAACCAAAGTTATTAACCAAACCTCACAACCATAAAACTTTTTTCATAACTTTTATCAATGTTATATACTCAGCCTTTGTTGTAGACAAGATAATAGTAGATTGCAAAATTGCTTTTCAACCAATGACGCACTTTAAGAGAATGAAAACATAATCTATCAATAACCTTCTACTATCCAAATCACTAGCATAATCTGAATTCACAAAGCTCTCAACATTACTTATAATGTTATTACCCTTGTCATATACCAAACCAACATATGTAGTACTTCTAAGATAATAGAAAATCCATTTAATAACCTGCTATTAGTTTTATTATGATTTTTTATAAACCTACTGATCACACTAACATGTAAAATTTCTGAATAAATGTAGATCATAACACACATGATACTTTCAAATGTGTTTTTCCCCTCCTTATTTTCTAGTGAAAAAGCTGAAGATAACTAGAAATGGACTATAAATTAAGTACTTATTGGCTTGCAGTCTTGAATATCAAGACACGTAAATACCTTTTGAAGATACTTTCTCTCTAACAAGTATAACTTGTCAGCGCTTTGGTCTCTATGTATATCCATGTTTAAAATCTTCTTAGTCGTATCCAAATTCTTTATCTCAAACTCATTACTTAACTAATCCTTTAAACTAAACTATTTATCTCAGATAAGTTCTTGGAAGCAATTAACATGTCATCAACATACAATAATAATTACATAAATAAACTATTTAAGACCTTTTCGAAATACACAAAACTATTATTTTCACTTTTAAAATAATTGTGTCTAAGCATAAGAGTATCAAATCCTTTATGCCATTACCTCAATGATTGTTGTAAGCCATAAAATGAGTAGTCAGAGAATATATACTTTCAGTTATGTCTATTCTAGAAGAATAAAAAATCTAAGAAAATAGTATTGAAAACCAATAAGAAGATGCTTCCTTTTGACATCCATCACATCCATTTTTGGGTTCATCTACAAATTTTGATGATAGATACCACTTTTTGTTAGCTACAATAATTCTTAAAACATAGAAATTAAGGTAATTTTTATGAATGAGGTTATTATTGTAGATAAAGATATAAATTTTTTTATAATCAAACTAGCTAAGGAAAGATTACAAAATGTTACAGAATCAATGCTATTTTATGTGTTAGAACATATTAATTACCTTTTTTGTATCTCATGAGTTTATATGAGTCCTTATATGGTAGGTTGTTGTTTTTTTAACTTAATTTTTTTTTCAAGTGTTGTTAGCGTGTTTTAAAGCATAAAAGATTTCGCAACTTAAATCAAATCCAATAAAATAGTTTAATTTAATTATATGATAAATAAAAAAAAAAGCAATAGTAGTAAATGTACCGAATCTAAAGTGAAGCTATGATAACGATGACTTGCAGAAAAAAAAATTAAAAAAAAAACAATTACAAAGGTGAATTCCAAGACAACCCAATGTTAAAGGAAAAAAAATTAAAAAATTCCCGAACCAATTCGAGTTAGCATGACAAACTCGTGAACCAGGTTGTGAGGTTGGGCCATCCTTATAGAAAGCAAATAAAAAAAAATAAAAAAGCTCAATTTTCAATAAACTTAATGTTAAAGAGATGAAATAAAAAAAAAATTGGTGTGATAAAAAGATAAAAAGAGATCGACGTTAATTTAAATTAATATTTCATACCTTTTACCTAGGATATGAGACTGGAATCACCACATAGAAAAAAAATTATGAAACTCAATTTTCAACAATCCAATATTAAATGATGAAACACAAAAAGCAAAATCAATTTTAAAAAAGGATCAAAACTGTTGTAACCCATTTTTGGGTTTCCATGAAAAATAAAATAGCCAAAAGAGGTTAATATAATAATAATAATAATAATAATAATAATAATAATAATAACAGAAGGCAGAAGCACTCAGAAGATGGTCAGAAAATTGGTCAAGGAATTTAAAAATACAAGGATTGAATTTTTGACAGTATATTCTTGAAGGATGAAAGCCCTATTGAGAAGGAAAATTTAAATTTTGAGGAGAAAAGCCCAAATTTGAATGTTTATGGACTTAATTGGATTTTTATTTGAATTTATAGAAGATTTGATTGCAAGAAAAATTGATTTTTAAGTCAATTTGAGCTTTAATTAGAAGAAATTTAAGTTATGGGGCCAAAATATATTTTTTAGGAATTTATTAGGTCAAATCAGGGGCTTAATTGCATAAATATTAAAGTTTAATGGCCAATTAGGGACTTAATTGTGAAAATCCGAAACCAGGGACCAATTTGGAGAAGGCGCAAAGATAGAGAGGGTTGTTTGGAATTGATTCAGGGGCTTAATTGAAGAAATTGAAAGTTTATTAATCAATTGAGGGCTAAATTGCATAAATCAGAGGCCAAGGACCAAAGTGGAAAACGCGGCCAACTATGGGGACGGACCGAAATTGGCAGGGACGCAATTGAATTGAACAAAGATGATTGAGGGCTAAGTTGGAAAACATGTTCTGGCGCCTTTTTTTTTTAAATGAAACGGCGCGTTTTCTCCAAAATGACACCGTTTCATGCATAAAAAAAATAAAATAAGAGAAGACCGAACGGTGCCGATTTGAACGGCACTGTTCACCTTTCTTCTTCCCCCAAACATTGCAGCGGGGAAGAAGGAAAAAAGAAGTTTTTTTTATTTTGCAGGTCCCTCTTGCCACCGACCAACCGAGGCCCCACGCTGGTGAGCCACCGACAGAAGACACTGGCCGACCACCCGCCGCGCTGCCGAAGCCGAGGGAGGCCCGCCTGGACAGCCGCTCCCCGACCCGCTCCTTGGCTCCACGGTGAAGCCACGCCCACTGGCTCTATAAATAGCGCCCAACCCAGCACACCGAAGGGACGAAAAAAAAAAAGGAACCCGAAACAAAACGAAAAAAACGAAGAGAGAGAGGAAGAGAGAGATACACCATAACAGAGGAGAGAGTCACCGAAAAACCTAAGAAAACCGAGAGCAAAGGGGAGGTTTGAAGCCAGGAAGGAATTTAGGAAAGCAAAACCAAGCCAACGAGCCGAGAGGACGTCGCCGGGCCACTTGGAATTCGCCGTGAGGAGCCGCCGTCCGTGAGCTAGGACACTGCCACCGCAGCCCTGCCAGCAAACCACCGCCTCCGCCGCGCCAGGTACGCTCTCTCCCCTGCACATTTTTTTTGGTAAGTTTCGTCTCCTGCATGCAGAATCGTTCTGCATGCAGGGGACGGGGGGGAAAATAATTCCCCCCGTTCTGTCTTCTCTTCTGGGCCAGACGGGTTCTGGCCTAGAAACATGCATATGGGCCAGAAGGATTCTGGCCCAACCCGGCGGTCTGGGCCGGGTCCGGCCCAGACCAATTTAGGACTTTTCTCGGGCCAAAATCGGCCCAATACCTTTTGGGCCGAGTTCGGCCCAATGACTTTTGGGGCTGGGTCCGGCCCAGTTTAGTTGGGCCGGCCCAGCCCACTTAATATATTAATATATTTATTAAATTATATTATATTATTATATTATATTATGCATGTATATATATATATAACAAAAAATCCTTTTTTTTAAAAAAAAAAATATTGTTGTTTCCTTTTCATATATATATATATATATATATATATATTATATACATTGGTTTGTATTTTTATATTGTGGAGATACAAATTCAGTGTTTAAAATACCCGGTTTTCGTCAAGACATCCAAGATTTTCAAAGATAAAAAATGTTTTCTTTGCTTTCAAAAAAAAAATTCCAAAATTCCTTCAAAATATTGTTGATTTTCCGCATTTTTTTTTAATATTGGTTTGTATTTTTATGCCGTGGAGATACAAATTCAGCATTAAAATACCCGATTTCGTAAAAAAAATGTTTACAAAAAAAATAAAAAATGTTTTCTTGCGTGTTGCATACGGCCAATACTCTAACATTTTTTTTGAATGTCCCTTTTTACAAAAAAAAATATTAGAAGCTTTGAAAGTGTGTTTTCGCATAGATTTCTTAAACACAAACTATTTTCTTGCATTTCTGGATTTTACAACATGTTTGTAAAACTCCAAAGGGTATTGGCCAATATTCCAAAAACTATAAAAATCTTATTTTAGGGGAGGAAATTTATTTATTATTCACCGCTAATGTTTGGATAAAGAAATCCTTAAAAGGATGAATATCCAAAATATTATTGGGAATAATAAATCCGCACACATTCTTGAAAGAAGCCTTGATTATAATCGAGGACATTTCAAAATTTTAATTTTTTTTTACTCCACGGTTTACGAGTTGTGAAGATTTTTTTTTAGATTTCTTCTTTTTTCATTCCTTGCGATTTACGAGTCGCAAATTCTTGAAATACTAAGGGAAAAATGAGCTTTCAAAGCACATGGAATCTCTTTAGATTTATACCCAAAAATAAATTGACGGGGCTAGAAAACACCAACACCATAGATTATAAAGCAAACCAAACACCAAGCAACTTACCTTAGGTAGGGCGTACTAGGGGTGCTAATACCTTCCCTTTACGCAACCAGTCCCTTACCTTAGAATCTCTGAAAGACCAGTTAGGGTTCCTAGTGACCAAAATACTAGGTGGCGACTCCAAAGAACTAAATCAAAAAAAAAAAAAATGAAAAATCGCCAGTCGAACCCGCAATCGAATTGGAATTTTTTTTGGGGTGCGACAAAAACCAAAAAAAGAAGAAGCAATTAACAAAATGAGAATCAAATTTGATATAAAAATAAAATGATGAAGGATGAAATTGAAAAAAAAAATTAATTAAGAAAAAAATATAAAAAATAGGATCATATTTGATATAAAAATCAAATAAAATCAAATAGTAAGGGATGAGATTGAAAAAAAAAATCAATAAAAAAAAGATTCAAAACAAATAAAGGCAATCAAAAGAATAAGAACTACAATTGAAAGAAAAATAAATAGGACAACTTTTAATTTTAGTTGGACCAGGGTGAATCTCGAAGAGAGGAGAGAGAAAAAAAAAGGAGGGAAGAAAAGATTTTATTGACATATAACTGCCATTAATAATCCTACACATACCATCCTACTTGACATGTTTCCATTTGACGTCTTGGATGCCACAATGATTAGATATTTTTGGCTGCTAAAGGAGGCAACATGCATCGTTTGAAGACATAAACGTCTACCAACTATGCCTTAAACATCCAACCATTTTAAAAAAATAATATTATATATTTATTAAAATTCTAAACTGCCCCTCAATCAACATTATTATAGCTAAAAAATCATAATGGAAAGACAAAAGACCCCTTGATGTCAGTTTAATTATTTTGTAATTCCAAGGGTATTTAAGTCATTTTCAACTCTATCAATGTGATGGTCATCATCGTTGTCTCTTTATTTGGATTCTCCATAGCAATATAAACTAGATGTCATACCCGACTAAAGTTCCATAGTAATAATTTCCTACACCGATATTTGTCTACTATCATTACCACTTAACCTAGATGGATTGGTTGCGCGTGATGTCTGTGTGAATTTCTAAGAGTTACTTAGAACATGAATTAACTCTATACTATAAGAGTTTCCTCGTCTAGATCTACTATTCAAGTAGAGCTCCAACGTATTAATCTTATTGTTCCTTACAAACCCAAACATTGAATTCACACTCTCGTTACTACAAATTGATATACCAACATAATGAGCTTGACTGACATCGATTTGCAACATCCTTCAGGTAATTTCAACTTCTATTTTAAATATATTTTAGTCAAATCAATCATATAACATTTTAGATAACTTATTAAGGGACATGTTTAATGTAGCAGTTATGAATTCATGACTTCCTTTATTATAAGTGATATCATTGTTAGTATTGATAATAATACCACTATAGAGGCATAATATTTCTAAATTATCAGACATTCCGTCAAACAACACAACAAAACATAATTCTAATTTATTAATATCTCAGAGTTAATTAAAGTGTATAATTTATAAATAAAACCATAACGTTAATATAATCAACTAAAACCTAAACTTATCAAATTAATCGGCGAACATTTATATTCATCAAATTTCACTACCATAACAAAATTATCAATCAAAATCATGCATTTCATAAGTAGTATTATTATTATATACATCATTTGATATAATCTATAATTGAACTTAAATCAATACTAATTATTTCATTATATAATTTTATTAATTTACAATCAACAATAACCTAAAATCATTGATTATTTAACACTATAATCTAATTATCAACTTAAATTATTTTGAGAGGGGAGGCCCGAGTGGATGTGGGGGGAGAAAGAGAGGAGTAAAAAAGAAGAAAAAGAGGAAGAAAAGAGTCTTTCAGTTTAAGACACCGTTTGGCATTGCGTTCCAAACGGTGTTTTGTCCAAATTTAAATTATTTTTTTTTTGCTAAAATTGAGTTCGGTTTGTACTTTTTGGATCGTTTTGGTGTACTGATATCAAAAATAATTTTTAAAAAATGAAAAAATATCATTGGTATGTATTTCAGCATAAAAAACTATTTGAAAAGCAACCACTACCACACTACTAAACACACTCTAAATATCGTGTGGAATCACATATAACAACTGTAAAATATAAGTCGCAAATGATATTTAGAACTCGAATGTCGTTTATGATATCCTCAACTCGTTGAACAATGCTATATTCCAAATTATTTTCTCCACTATGTTACTTTATTTTTTTTCCTGTGCTGTGTAAAAAAAAAAAAAAAAAGAAACTCCAAAAAGCCTAACTTACGGATACGAGTCAGAGAGTCACTCACTATTCATCACTGTACCATTTCTTGTGGTTTTGGTTTTTTTTATAGGGACATATGAGGAAAGGTAAGACAAGGTGACAGGATGGCTGGGACATTTCAGTAGTTGAAGGTTCTCTCTCTCTCTATCTGCCATGCGCTAGAAATTATGATTTGTGCGAGTCCCAATAATTGTCTATCACTGCTACCTCCTCCGCCTTCTCGAGCCCTGTGTTTGTTCCCATGGTTGACTCCTCCTCCTAGGCTCTACTCTACTTTACACACACTCTCTTGCTACAGCCTTAACTACTCTGAATTGGAGGACGCGAGAGAGAGAGAGGCAAAACGCGTTAGATTCGTTCACCTCACAATATTATTAATTTACACCTTCTTGTAGTTAACTATTTATTCTACTGAAATAGTGTTAGGAGTAGTTTTAATGTCCGTTATGACAGTATCATAGGTTCGAAGAAATTTAAACGAGAATTTTTTTTTTTGACATTGTTATTAAATTAAAAAATAAAGTTATTTTAATGCATCCCTTTATCATCTTGATCGTGAACATAAACTAATTTGGAAGGAATTATTATTGACAACAGGATTCAAACTCGCAATGTTCATCCATCGCCACCACATGCGCAATGAACATAAATTAATTTGGAAATCAAGAAACACTTCCGTAAATAAGCAAGGAAAGGGAGCGTTACAGGCCCTGCTGAAAGCCACAAATCCCAATGTTAACTAACTCTTTTTAGGTCACGACTCATGACAAGTAGTATTAATATATAGTAGCAATTATAATTACATTCCCTGCCTGCAATCTGCATTACATGTTGTCAACTTCCATTCTTGGTAAGCCTCACAACAGTACATGTTTTGGATCGTCCCTGTTCTCATGCGTGGCAGTAAAAAAACCCAGTTTGTTTCATCCTTTAAATCAATTAATTATCTAAAAAAGAAGAAAAGGAATTGCATGGTGGGATTTGTTCTTCTTCTGGTGATGAAGGGCTGAAAGTCGTTGTCGAAGCAACAAATGAGAGTGTTTGTTGAAGGTGACAAGGGGAGTGTCTGTGATATGGAGCAGTACTGAAGAATAAGGGCAAAAGATTCGGTTGCTCCCTTCCGAGCTAGCCAGCGAAAGGAAACCCAAAAATAACATTCCTTTCCATTGATAGCCATGGCTGAACTGGAGGAATTGATGCTCATGTATGGATTCTGATATGACTAGGAAATCCCGCATGCTCTCTGATCAGAGCTTACTTATGAGGACTTGGGAGGCGGATCAGCTCGCATGCATTCCTGTGTTGCCCCCACCATCCCGTTTTATCCTTGACAATTTTGTTCTCGTGGGACCCTTCTGGGAGTTAGGTTAGGTCCCATTCTCAGTTTGCTTGCCTGAGTTCTGGCTAGAATGCTTGTTTATAAACGAGCATAAATGGCTTGTTGGGGAAAAAACAAATATTGAATTGAGAACTTTCAAAATCTTGAATTAAATTGAACTAATGAGTCAGTTCATTTTGGTTTTACTTTGTTTGTTTTGAATAACTCGAATTTAAATTACGGGTCTTAAGTTAGATTATTTTTTGCATGTTTTGATTCGATGAGCTTATAACCAGTTTTTTTTTATTTATTTGGTCTTTATTGATTTTTTTTATTTTGGTTTTTAAAATTTAAAATCAAAGTCGAACCCAATTACATTTATTCTTAAAATTATTTATATGAAATTATCTAAAAATTTTAAAAAAAAAACTATAAATTTTAAGTTGATTTTAATAAATATTCCGGATAAATTGGTTATAATTAATGTATTATCATGTTTATCACAACTATAACCAAAACTAACTAATGCTGTTGCTTCTCATTAAAGAAAGAAAGAAAAGTTAGGACACCAAGGTTTGTAGCCCAGTACTAGTAATAGTTTTTTTGACTTTGCATCCTGGGTTCAAACCTCAACGTGTATACATGTTATCTCCACGGTGTTTTATTTGTTTACTGGGCTTGCAGGATGTTCAGTGGGTCTGGGAATTAGTTGTGGTGCGCGTAAGCTTGGCCGGACATCCCGAGTTACAAAAAACACAAAAAAAAAGAAGAAGAAAAGTTAGGTCAAACTAACACTACCAGCCAAAACAAGTAGTAAATCATAGCTTAATTGAAAAGCTATTTTCAATCTACTTGTATGAACATTTAACTCAACTAAAAATTCTTGTTTTCATTATTTTGGTTTTAAATTCAGTATTGATGATATGTGTGTATATCCATCCATACATGATAGGTTTTTTAAAAATTTTTGTATCGGAGAACATGAATTTAACAGCGTTGTGAATTTTTTTTTTAATAGGACTCTTTATCGATTTTTGCTTATATCATTCCACAATTCTCCTTATCGATTCACTAGATAGGATATCTTATGAATATTAGTAGAATTAAATTGGTTAATATAAGCTAGATATAACTTTATTAAATGTGTATTGATTTGAATTTTGAAAGGTACAACATTGTGGCCACCCTTCCATTTTAATTTTGTTTTTAATTGGAAGATGAGAAAATGGTAGGATTAATTTCCTGTTTAATAATCATCCACAAACTAGAGAATAAAGGATTAATCTCTCAAAACACTAATCATTTTGCCAATAAAAAATTAATGGAAGTCCAGTTATAATTATAAGAAGATACATCTGATTGTCAACCAATTTCAGATTCCATGACTTCAATTGGATTAAAATTATATTAAATAATAATTTAAATAGATTACCTTTATGGTTCCAATTTAATTTAATTTACTCTCTTAGATCAAGTCCGGTCGCTTGATTAGTTGATTTAAACTCGGAAATACTCTTGTACACATTCCTTAATTTCACGTACGCATTTTAGCCAGGTGGGAGCACTGTATATATCATCTCTTAGCATGTCTCTTTCTTAAAAATGGCTAAACCAAGAAGCCTTAACAAAATCATAGTTAGTTGTTAATCATGATAAGATTGATAGGTGCACGAGACGGGTTTATAAATTAATATTTTTTTAAAAAGTTAAATTGATATTATTTAAAATTAAAAAAAAATTCAAACTAGATTTTAACCAAGTTGACTTTTATATACATTTAACCCTGTCCAGAAAAAGGTTCAGCTAGGTTCTAGATTAATTTGTCGAGTCAAGTCGGGTTTCAGATTATAAATAGTTAAAAAATAATCATAATTTGTAGCTTTTATTAAACATAATTTTTTTTAAACCATAATCACAAAAGCTTCTACCATACTAAACACACCAAAGTACTCGTATGACATCGTGGTAAGTCCTGCTTTTCAAATTGTTTTTTACCTGGAAATGCATCAAATCAATGCATTTCTTAATGTTTTTCAATTATTATTTTAATGTGCTGGTGTAAAAAAAATTAAAAAAAATTATTTTAATATAATTAAAAAATATTCATAAAAAATATCATGCAATGCTAATAAAAAACTATTCATGTTATTATGCAAAAATCAAATTTAAAAAAGTTCATTAAATAAATTATCGTGAATGTACTGCACATGGTGCGACTTATTTGTTTAAAACTTGATTTGAAAGTAATTTATCGAAATTCTGTTCTAAGGTCTCGATGATTAGACAAAAGAGATAAAAATAAAAAAAAACCCCAAGCTCAACAACAAGTCATATATATAGTAAATCGAAACATACTGTTTCATGACATGCGTAGTGTTCCTCTCCTTGAACCTAGGGTTGATTGATTTCAACCCCCAACTTTCCAGAAATGGTTCAAAAGAAAAACCTCGAAGCTTTTCATAAGATCATCCACTTGGATGAACAATTCATTCAAGAAATTCTCAACATGTGGCTGTCTCTCACGAGATCTTCAATAACATTGTTAGCTCATGAGAAGTGACCCCCCCCCCCTACTAAGAAGCCAAAGATGTAATTAGGACCACCATTTTTTTTCACTTTTATGCCTAATTTACTTAATGGCCTAGGGTGGCCTTGGCATATATCGGCTGTGGGGGCAAGCCTTCATTTATGCAATGCTTACTTGTTGATTATTATTCAAACGAGGCTCTCAATAGTCACCATGTGATGTAGCCCGTGACTTTAGCCATTTGCACGAGAAAGATGCTCTTGGCGTTTTTTTTTTTTTTTTATCAAGTATTCTATCTTTAGTCTCTGGCTTAATTCCCCTTTTATTATGTTAATCTGAACTACTTTGAATTGAATTCGGGAAATGCTTAATTCATAAGCATAAGAAATTAGTAATTAATTAATTATATCAAGGTCTAATGAAGGGTCTATAATTAGCAGATTTGCTACCTAAGTTTTTCAAGTATCCATTCTAAAATAAAGTTAATATACATTAAGTAATTGAAATACTAGCTATAATCGTTGTTTTTTAAGATTTATCACTAGCTAACGCTTCATACACTAGAGAAAATGATACCATATGGACTATTTTTTTTTTGGACTTGGCTCCCCTCGAGTTAGAGATAACATGATACATCATGCTAGAAAAACTTAGACCAGTAGTTTTTAAATCTATGGTTTGGATTTCACTACTTTGATGAAATAAAATCTCAAATTTTAATAATTGAAATCAAGGGTTTAGATTTTTCTAGCATAATATAGTCTAATATTTTTTTTTATTATTGCATCTTGAATATACAAAAAAGGGGAACCGTGATATTTTCTTGAAGGTGATGAAGTTTACATGAGACTTTCAAATTGTAGATAATATCATGAGCAATATTGTCGCTCCATCATGTACTGATAATGACGACTCTACGAGCTAACTATACAATGAATTGTAGGCTGCCTTTACAGGGAGCATTATCATAATAAGTGAAAGAACATGGGAGTCATCTTCGCCACTCGTGTGGTGGGTTAGCCTCTGACCGCAGAGGCGTATTACATCAGCACCTGACTTGCCTGTTTCAGTTCCCATCTCAAGTTCAAAGTTTTAGGCGGATGGCTACACGGCCACATTGCTGTGATCAAGAGGTTCTTGATGCTCCTTCCATGCATGTCTTTGGTTCAGGGATCTACGGAGTCGTGTATCTAGGGTTTAGCCCATCATGAGCTACAAATCCAGTTAAATTATGATTTCGGGGGAAGTTCTCTAGGAGATCAACCAATAACTAGTTCGAGTCTCTCTTTCTATCATACTTTTGGGAAGTTGAACCGATCGAATGGTTTCATATTTGGATCTACAGTCTCTCCGACGAGCTAGCTACGTACCTGCCCACCAAGAGAAATTTCCATGGCTTCCCTGGCATGACCCTAGCTAGTTGTAATGACCTAGTCGTGGTGGTCTCCGCATCCATGGTGCCTGCCCTTCAAGTCTTTTAACTGATCGATCCCCACTATAGTAATCAAGGCTAAAAACTAATGAAGTAGCTAGGGTAATTGACTTGCTCGTCCTTGTGCCTAATTCACTTTACTAGTTAGCACTATTATGGAGTAATTATAGTGATGTGGACGTGATTGTGCTTTCCATTCGGCTAGTTTTTGGTTTGAGATCAAAAGTCATGTCCAAATCCAAAATTCTCAATCCTTATGATTAAGTCAAATTTAAAAACTCGCTTAACCAAAACATTAAGATAGCAATTAATATTAGTTGACTCGACATCAGCTGGAAACCATGTAAAAGTCTTGACAGATTAATACACATTACATGATATAGGGTTTCTAGCAATATATATATTTTCTAAATGATCTTTTTCAATCAAGTCGGATGCATTGAGTATTACTTAATCTTAAGTATTGCTATATTTCCATTTGCATTTGGTTTATTAAATTTGATCTAAGAAAAATCTTATTAATCTTCTGCAATGAATTACGAATTATTTATGATTTGAATTGGAGATACAAAAAAAGAATTAGGAAAAAATGAATTAAAAATGGCAACGAAAGATCGTAGTATAGATAGGTTTTCAAAAGAATAAAAACTACCGCAATATAATCACAATTTTTTTTCTTCTAATTTTCATAGTTTTTCAATTAAAAGTATATGATATTCCATAAGATTTTCTGGGTGTCATCCGATTTTATTTATTTTCACTTCTTTTCTAATTTTTATTATATTTTCAATTGATTTGTTTAATATTTTATTGGATTGGACACATGACAATTTTGTATACTTCACGACAATGTTTAATTTCATTGATTCTATAGAAAAAAATAACAAAGATAAAAAAAAAAAAAAAACAAATATTTATAAGAATACAATAATAACAAAGAATAGAGAAACATTTTGTTTTTTTTTTTTTTAAAAAAAAAAAACTATACAGGAACCTTCAAGAATCAAGCATTAACCCAAAATAATAATGATAAAAAAGAAAATTACATAACCCAATTCTTCAGTCTTCACTTGATAGGATTTTACAACTACAAAGATAAAGCTAAACGTCCATGGATTGATTATCAAAAGTCCTAAAGTGGAGATATACATCGTTTTCATGACAAAAAATCAACGAGTAAATGATTACCACAACCTTATAGTTATAGTCTAGCAACAAACACATGACACCCCTAATTTAGGCCATTAAAATAAATCAAAGTATTATTGACACTAATTGTTGTCCAAGTACGTTCCTAAGATTATGCTTGGTTTTGAGGAGGCAGTTTCGGTTTCTAAAGTGTTTATTTTTTATTTAAAAAAATTAAATTAATATTTTTTGATGTGTTTTTAATGATTTTAATATATTAATATAAAAAATAATTCGATATATTTTTAATTAAAAAAATTTTAAAATAATATTTATATCAGAATATCAAACATAATAAGATAGTGTTTAATATTGTGATAGCAATGGTTTATTTTCATGATAAAAGATGAACGATGATTACCACAATTTTATAGTTATAGTCTAGCAACAAACACATGGCACCCGATAATTTAGGCTGTTAAAATAAATCAAAGTATTATTGATACTATTTGTAGTCTAAGTATGTTTCTAAGATTGTGCTTGATTTTGAGGAGGTAGTTTTGGTTTTTAAAGTATTTTTTATTTAAAAAAATTAAATTAATATTTTTTTTTATGTATTATTAATATGTTAATATAAAAATAATTTGATATACTTTTAATTAAAAAACATTTTAAAAAAACATTTATATCTTATTATCAAACACAATAAGATAGTGTTTGATATTGTAGTAATGATTACTTTTCATAATATTTTTTTTCTTGTAAATATATTAAAAATATATATATATATATATATTTTATTTTTTTAATATTAGTATGCTAAAATAATTTAAAAATACAAAAAATATTATAAAACAATTAAAAAAAAAAACAATATCACCGCAAAAGCAAAATGAAACGCAGACTATCAAAATAATTGAAGAGCAAGTATAGGCGTGTAGGAGAAAATGAAGGAGTTGTCACCGATGGAACTTTCATCATTTCGAAGGTTGCCTCGATTGGACAAGCAAAGCAGAAATACCATCCAATATAACGCTTTGTCTCGGTGCTTGGTGAAAGCGATGCACCGCCTAAAATAGTAAGATGGCACCATCACCCCTTTTTCTCACATCCATTCTCTTTTCTCACATTATATTTTATATTAATATATGCTCATCATGCCACCATCAACCCTTTTCTTCTCGCAAATAGTGCCCTGCTTTTTTTAGTGTGCCTAATTCTCAATTCATGGTCTTATCCATTTTGCATAACTGTCTTGATTGAACCTGGTGGTGTTCTTTATTGGTTAAAACTTCGCATCCACCTCTAGAGCTCATGGAGGGTAGAATTAGCATGTCAAGCTTTACCCCGTTTTATTGCACGGCCAAGCCACACTAAAAGCATCATTCGATGTTTTTAATGCGGCCAACCGTGCATGGCAGCCTAATGATGTCTAAATATACTTTTACAAAATGAGTTTCCAACTAGTGGCCATCCCTAACAAAGCAAGAAAGAAAAAAGGGCACGAATATTTGTAGGGCAAAAAACAGAAAGAGGGTGGAATATTTGGAGTTTCAATTTTCCCATGAGACTGCCAGGCAGAGAGGGAACAACATGCATCAAAGAAGGTTGCTTCACATGAGGGGCAAGTTCATGTTGTTGATGCTCTTTACTACCTAGATTTCATTTGATTGAAAAGAAAAAGAAAAAAAAGAAAAAAAGAAGGAATTCTCAATCTGTGCGTGGCTGGCAATCATTTGACATACCAGTTAGCCCAGTACCCCACTACACAATTTAATGCCCTTCTCACCATGTCCATCACCGTACAGATTACAGTGCCTAAGATGGTATCTTTAAGTTCTTAACCATTAAAAGGGTTCTTGAGGATATGTTCTTAATTTAATTAAATACGAAAATCTTACTCACCTCGGAGCACTAGATCACTTTTCGTTGATGATGGACGTCCCTTCCTATCCTTTTGACCAACAGCCCTAGGAATCCACCAAGTACGAACTTGTTAGCTCAATGCTTACCTTTCCAGTTTAAAATAAGAACATTTTTTGCTTTATTAAAGGACATCGAGAAGGATGCAAAAGTGTGTTTCCTGCACAATCAAACGAAGAAAGCAAACCTCTCGTTATCACTCTAGCTTGATGACATACAATGCATTCAAGACCATCATCCAGGCCGATATTTCTGACAGTGATTTGCAACGTTTAAGATGTAAGGTAAATAGGAAATGTCTGCAGCAAAAATGAAAAGTTGCTTTCACTACAAGTTTATACAAACATTTCCTAAAATCCATGTAAAACTCAGTCAGAGTCGTCCCCGATGTTAACAGTACACATTTTACAGTAAGATCTGGGGGATATTCAGGGGAAGGATATCAATCCTATGAATCCCATCAAATCCTTTTAACCCTTTACCTCGCATTTCTTTGATCAGTTGGCCTGTTGGGCGGATTAAAAGGACTGTTCGACGACTGTACCTTGATGCCCACTTTTTTTTTTCTTTCTTTCAAGGCCAAATGATCTTCAGTATCACAAGTATAAAACTGTCTTTCATCGAAGACCGGATGAAGCGCGTGGTTTCCCCTTTATGGAGTTTATGTGTTGGGTGACAAAGATAACTCCCATCACAATTAAAAGGCAACCGACCAGTGTGCTGAAGAAGAGGGCACCTGGTGACCTAGCCTGGACAAAGCCATACACCCCATTTGATGTCACAACAATTAGGTCCGTAAGTCCGTCATTTGTGAAATCCTCACAGATCAGAGCATGGGTGGGTGGTGCAGGAAGATCAAACGATGTCTGGACACTTCCTCCAGGAGATATAACTGCAGCCTCTTGATCACCAGCTGCGAGGATCATTTGTTGACTGTCATGTGCACGCAAAGAGAATGCCTTTAATGTGGGGACCACCATACCACCTTCCATCATCCCTGATGGAGAAGGAAGATTTGACCATGTAGCGCCTGTCAGTATTTGCCATTGCCAAACAGCATCGTGGCCATGCAGGCCAGGAGAGTATGATGTCACCTGAAAGAAATGGTGCACTTCTCAATCTTGTTGCAATTAACAGGGCAAAGGCAAGAGTGTGTTTACTACAGCATTTGACCACCTCCCCCCCTCTCCCAAAACCAAAGAGCTGATTGTTAAATCAGATATTACAGTAAAGGTGATAGACAAACACTATCTAGACAAGAAGCTAGGTCTAGATTAGAACATACCTCCCCTCGATTGGTTAAGAAGACAACGTCACCATGACTCCCCTTGCGATGCCTATGGCCATCACTTCTTGGGATGAGAATAGGGGTTGCCACCTCTAAAGAAGATACATCAGTTCGACCAAAATTTCTGCCGAAATCTCCATGTTGGAATAAGTTAAATGGCGAGTGATGACATATAGAAGCATTAAAAAGTTGCTCTCGTACTGGTACACCTGAAGTTGCAACAGCCCAACAAGGTTGCAGCACTTCCATTGCTCCACTAACGACAGTCTTCTCAGCTCCATTTCCCCCAACAGCCTGAAAAGAGGAAATGTTAAACATTATAATGAACACACGTGTATCAAGCAAATTTTACCCACCCCCACCACTTATTTATAAGCAAAAGAAAAGCTTAAACAAATATAGTTCTCTGATTGGCCATGGATCTAAAACAGTGAATAGCACAGATGTATACAGTTGGCACTTCTCAATCTCATTTTTAATTACCAATCACAACAAGCTAAATTGCTGTGGTCTGGGTAAAATGAGAAATGCTTTTGTGGCACATAAACAACAACATTCACGACCAGTGACGAAGATTTATGGCATATTATGTAATAAATATTTTAGAATGAGCACATTTGGAATGTTGAACATAATCCACGAGACAGTTGAGAATAAACTTCTAGTTTTCATTTATGAATTGCCTTAGATGAAAAAAACAATTGCACACCTGGACATGATCTAGGACTCCATCACCGTTGATATCAGCATGAAGGCCACCTTCTTGAAGATGAAGCTGATTGAAGCAATGAATTTCAACAAACTTGTTAGAACTGCCTTGATAATTAATATAGTAAGCAGTCGAAATTGTTTCAGTTAACAGAGCACATTCAACTTTCATTTCACATGAATAAGCAGTGGGTGATACAGCACAAGGGTTTTTAAGAACAAATCTCTAAAAGAACAGGGCTGGGCATTCTTGCTGTAATAGCAACGTTTATGTCTGATATAGTGTTTAACAGCAAGAAGATGGCCAACACATAACAAGTGAGCCCTTTACCAGCTATAAAATATTCTTCCAAATAAACTACATGATGGCACAATGTCACATTTTTAACGTTTACCTTACAAAGGGTGCGGCCAGATGCCAAATGAACAGCTTCTATCCCTTCTTTTTGGTGAGCCACAACAACATTAGGAACCCACCAAAGCTGAGTGTAGTTTGTTATGGTAGGAATATACTGTGATGGCTGCAGCAACGAAGTATAACAAACAATCATCATTTATCAAACAATGGATAGGTAAATTTGGTGGTTGACTCATACAGATGTGATGCACTGCAGCACAATGCCAACATATAGCAAAGGTAAGCTAGAAAATGCCTATGGAACTCTATTTGTTTTTCACCAAAGATCTTCTTTCAACAAGTAAAGGATTCATATAAAAGCACAAAACAAGAATGGGGAAACAATCACTCCAGAAAAGTTTCAGACCTAATTCTTAAACACTTGATAGAATAGACAGAGTTATTCAAATTCACAATTCACAAACATTAGCAACACAATGTCATTCCAAACAATGGAAAAGTTAAATCCACATCACTTCTTGTTCTAGTACCAGTATTTCCAACTAAGGGGAGTTACTATTTCAGTAGCCTCCAACCATCCTACAGAATAGGAAGCAGATATGTTTTTTCAAAGGATTTCACACTTGAGTGGTAAAGAAATTGTATCATAGAAACGTCATCACGATTTCAAATTACATTGAGGAAAAGATAAAAAATAGCCAAATTTTAATGTGGAAATTAAAGCAGATTATTTAAATGAAGTATGGGATTACATGCTAAAAGGTACAAGCATGAGGAAGAAAGCCAATGGCATATGATGGTGGTTGCTATTGGCAAGAATCTAGGGTCATTGAAATGGAGCATAAATAGTTCAAAATCTTGTATAAATGCATTTACTGATGTGGTCAGAAGATCTTACCTTCTTTGATTTAGTTGAGCTAGCATATTTTGCAGCTTTCCCAATCAGGTTTGAAATTTTCTTTGTCGTGTCTTTTCCAGGAGGATGGTTTTCCTCAGGCTTGTGGAAAGGGTAGTTTGAGTTCTTTCCATTTGATTTTTTTGATGTTTTTCTTTTGTGGCGCCTAAAGTGTGATAGCTGCAACACAGTATCTTCTCTCCTATCCTGACATAAAGATGAAGGGATGTCCGGTGAACAACTCCCTCATAACAAAAACATGATCATAAATTAATTGGATTAAGAAACATAATTACCCAGTGATGTGGCATAACTCCAAGGATTGATTCCCTAAATTCCCTGCATTCAAACTAAGGAGTAACATGCCTCAGAAAGCTTATCTTAAAGAAAAATCATCAGTATAAATGGAAATGATCTGAAGCTTATCTTCTTTTTCTAAGTAAATCTTTTAGCAGGGTTCATTTTAGTTTCTTTTTCTTTTTTCTTTTCTTTTTTGGGGGTGTGGGCATGAGTTGAAATTGATTTGAAAGCAATCTAAACTTAATGACATTCTCTTTGACAATTATGCAAGATAAATTCTTCCAGATTTTATCAATAACAAGAATGTATGGTTTTGTATCTGCATTGAGTTGAAAGCTACCTCTCCAGGATGACGACTGTTTAAAGCATGCACATCAAGCTTGTAGTTATGTTGTGGAATCAACTGTGATGCCGCATCTGAAGACTCTGCTTCAATGTTCTAAATACACCAAAACAGAAACCTCAGTACCACAAAGGGACAATACATTTCATAGCAGAACCATAGAAATACTTATCATCAACTTTGTTCGAATATGGATGACACCTGCCCAAATTAATGCTCTCAAATTGCCAAAGAATTTCAGAACCCACGTGGATGGTGCATTAGACTATACATTCGTAGGTATTTTACAACACAAACCCATTTGGAGAACTCCTCATTTTGTTCAAATATCACTTATAATAATATATAGAACACATAAAACTTAAAGTTCTTTGAAGGACAAATGGAATTTGTGCATGAAGCAGCAGCAACTTACCAAGTCATTCACAACCATGTGAATAAAAAGTAAGAATCATGAATCAGGAGGACAGTTCATATAACAATTGACAATAAACTGAAATTAGTAATACCCACCATGAGATTCGAAGCAAGAAAACTAAAGAACAAGTATACAGAATTTAGGTCACCTCATTCTTTCTACTCCATCGAACAGTACCAGTTCGACCAGCAAAAGCATACAAGGCAAAGTGGCGTAAATTCACAGTTCCAGAGTTCTCTGATGGCTACAAAGGATACAAAAAGCAATGTGTTAATATCCAGCTGCCAGCAATAAATGAAAAGGAGAATGACATGAACTTACACACAAAATTTAGTACGTTGGCCCACTTATGGATCAACAAATACCATCACTTCAGGATGTTTTCAATAGTAAATACTGATGTCCTGATAGTTGTTGCTAGGTTTAAACAATAATAGATATAGCTTTTTTTTTTTTTTTTTGGAAAGAGCAATAGATATAGCTGCAAGGCTGTGAATCACATTATCAAAAGAATACATGAATAAGCCATAAATGTCCATACCTCTTTCTCACCAGCACTTCTTCTATGCTGCTCAGCATTTTTATCTGCCATGCCGATTTCTTCAAAAGGATCTAAATAATTCTGAGATGGCAACATAAAAGGCATACATAAGTGCATTGTATAGGAATTGAAATTCATGACACTAACATCATACAATCTAATGGCACATCTATAAAATAGCTGATACGAACAAGTTGTGGAAGGAAGCTTGGTTTCTATCTATCAAAAAACATAAGATTACAGACTCAAAGATTCTACAATCTAAATTAAGCACAAGAACAGAACTTGGAAAAGAAAATTGATGAAGTGAGCCTGAGCTTATTTCAAACCTCAACATGCCAAAAATATTTATCCATTCCTGTGAGGTTTTAATGAAAACTAGCAATATAAGGAGATGCTTCCCAAGCATCAGATTTCCACAGCTGTGAGGTATTACTTCCTATTCTACCTTGAAAAAATTAAAGCCAATACATCAAACATGCTATTAAGTCATTGGTAATCATTAAAATCAGGATTATGATATGTTCCCATGTTTAAGATTTAAATGCATAAAGAAGGGAAAAAAGTTTTGAACCATGTAATCAGCTTTAGAACACAAATAAGCAAGTACTTCTCACCTTCTTCTTCTTCTTTTTCCAAATAAGACAATCAAGTAACTGAAAGTTGGATAAATGCAAGAAATACTAGGAATGAAATCACAACTAACATACATGTGGCTGCATTTCCATTCTCCCACCAATAATAACCAGTCCCGTATCCCCGTGCTTCAATGTATAGTTACTTATCGATATTGCAATCTCCCTATGATGTGCATTATGTGGAAAATCCTCCTGTACAAAAAAAAAAAAAGCCAACTTATTTCATTTTGCAAGATGGACAAATAAAATGGGAAATAGCAAGCAAGCAAATACTCAAAACTACTAATGATATAAACTTTCACACAACCTGCACATTAGTTTCCCAAAGCTTCTTAAGGTTATGATCAAAGCACATAACAGACCACCCTGAAGTAACAACAACCAAAACTTGCTTTAACGGTTGTCCTTCCTTATATCTCCTCTCAATAACACCAGTTGCCATAGCTACTGCACGTCTACCAGTCGCAACCCGTGTTTTATCAGGCAATAGTGATATTTCCGTTAACAATCTCGCTTCACTAAACCCCTCATCTACTCTCCTCGAATGCGGCTCCAATACCTATACACATACATACAAGCACAAACTCACAATTAATAACATAAAAAAGTATCATCAAAAGAACACCACACACTCGTTCTGGAAAAAAGAACAAAATTGAGCAACTGTAGTATTCACAATTTGTGAAAAATATTTGATTGAAATAAATACACAAAACAGGCAATTAATACATGAACCATATGCCATCCCTTTCAAAATCAGGCAGTTTCCAAAAAATTGTGCAAAAAACATTATCAAAAGAGATGCATTTGGCAGCTTTAAGTTAAAAGTTAGTATTTTATCTTCTTTATTAACTTTCCCTGTCAGCAACCTTATTCATTACGTGGATTTAAAAAACAAATTTCTAGGGTTATGTTGTTTAAAATGCGTCGCCCCAAAACAAGAGAAATATACTGCCTCTATCTTCCATTTCTTTCAAAAGAAAGACTTGGTCTTTCTTTTTTTCTTTTCCTTCTCTCAATGGGACTTTTCCTATGGAGAAATCTTTTCAAACTCTAAAGTAATGAAAGGATTTTCCCTTCCAACCTTTTTATTAATTTTTTGCAACCTCCTCTTTCTGGTTTATTTGCAACAACGCCTCTTTTAGGGTTTGTTTGAATCAATGTATCCTGTCATTTTATTTGTTACAAGTGAACGGGTGTTTATAACTATAACTGTTAGATTGAGTTCTTTTAAAGGATATATATGCAGGCACAATAGGTATGCAAAAGAAATTTCATATCAGTTTCACTTTATCTCTTCTCTTCCTCCACCATTACAAAAACAAATTACATAAGTTACACATAAAAAAAAAATTATCATTATTTGAGTTTTATTTCATTTTTTCTTGGAATATATGGTTGATTTGGGAGTAGAACTAATATGTATTACATGATGAAGCACCAACCATGAGAGATCTTTCCATAGATTTAGTTTTTCCTTCTAACGTTTTCATGCTTTAAATTATAATTTTTGTTTACTTACTACTAAGAGGTTGTTAATTATTCTATGTAAAGGCCTTTTAATCATAACATCCTTGGTGGGTCTCATAGAAAGAATGATATTGAGAAGGCAACACAAGAGCTCTTAGAAGCAGTGGTGGCAAGATTTGATTTTTCTTTCGTTTACAACTTTTTTCCTCCTTTTTTCGGTTAAAGTAATGGTTGGATATGTGAAAAAAAATAATGTTATAATGGATTACACATACAAATAACATCTTGATGTTCAGGGTAAGCATGAATAAATCATTGCTAATATTAATAAGCATAGTCAAGCGCCAAGTACGGTAGCATAGAATACACTTGGATCCACGATTACAAAATTAAATTATGCTATTTGATCAATTTTTAGTTTATTTTACTAATATTTGCTTAACGAAGGTCATGCATAGTAGAAAAATGTTGAGATATATAAATTAGTATATTCACGTAGTTTATGTAAAGCATTCATCACGCGAGTTTCTTAGTTATAGTTAATCATACCTGGATTTTGGCGTCGTGAGTGGCGACGAGGATTTCTTTCTTGCCGTCGCCGTTAAGATCGGAAACAATCGGCGGGGGAAGACGGTCGGTGTCGTATTTGATCGGATAATCGTCGTTTAAATGGAACCATGCCTCTCTAAAAGAGAAATCTCCTTCGTGCTGTATATGAAAACAAAGAATTGGTGTTAGTTAGGGTTAGAAATAGCGATTACTGAGAAAATTTGGGGGGTTAGGGTTTAGAGAGAGCAAACCTGGAGAGAGAAGAAGATGGCGAAGGCGGAGAGCATGAGAATGGCTAGATCGCGTTTTCTCATTTTGAAGGGAATTCGATTCTCTTCTTCAGTTAATAGATCAAGAGTGAATTTTAATCACTCCATTACAGCTCTCCGTGATGATGCAGGGCAAGTACAAAAATGAAAAAAACTGGAGTTCGGGTTCGTACAAAACCGTGTCAGAAATTTAGCTGACTGGGAAGGTTTTTTCTTAAAATGTAAACTACACGTCGTTTGGAAATGGATAAATTTTGTTGAATATTTGAAACGACATGTCTTCTGTCATAGTCGTATGAGACCCCACTCCGGCCTAATGACTGGATTGCTGGTCAGGGGTTTGGCGATTGCATCAACCCGGTTTTTTGTTTTTTTAAAAAAATATATATATGAATAAAATAATTTTAAGTCTTTTTTATTAGTTTTATCTAAAAGAATGTGTGTTTTATAAAATATTTTTAAAAAAATAAAAAATTTATTCAAATAAATTTTTAAAATATTTTTTTTATATTTTTAATACCAGCATATAAAAATCATAAAATACTAAAAATATATTAATTTAATACTTTTTCAAGTCAAAAATATTTTTATTTGTTAGATTTAATCTCTATTATTTTGATTATTATTTATTTTATTTGAGATAATTTATGAAATTAGATTTTTTTTCAATTTCATTCTCCTTCAACTATTTAATTTGTAAGATTTGTTTTTTATTATTTTAATAAACTTAAAAAAATAAAACATTAATAAGTTATTTTCCATAACATAACCAAACACTGGAAAGTGTTTTCCATAACACTACCAAATTTTATGGGAAATTCACTTTCCAAGAAAATCATTTAAAAAAAAAAACTACTTTCCAATAAACAAAAGAGACAGCGGAGTTTTTTTACAATATTTACTAGTCATTATCATATTGATTAAAGATAGTTAAGTTTTTTTCATATTTTAAAGGTATAGTGAAATAACCAAAATACCATTGAAAATAAAAAAAAATTATAAACTAGCATTCAAGGGGTTTTTTTATATTTTCATATTGATTTCTTTTGTTATTATTAGGTTAGCTAAATGACAATTTGATATTTTAATAAATATAAAATATAACTAAAAAACAAAAGGTGGTGGAGTTGTGCTCGCGCTCTTCGAACAGTGTATAAAACACCTCACGACAACCAAAAACTAGCTTTTGTGGTGGCGATGGAAGTGTCACCCCGAAATCTTCCTTTTAGGATGTTGCATGACGGTGGTGGAGTGATGGTGTAACCTAGATGATCTATTTTTTTCTCCTCTCGCTTTTCTCTCTCCTCCATTTGAAAATCAAGCTAACTATTCAAAATTTCAAAGTTATCATTTTATTTATTAAGATCTCAACTTCATTTTTTTTTATTTTGATTTATAATTTTTGTTATTGATTTTTTTGTAAAATTTCATTTTCTTTTCAATCTCAACACTAAATTTTATTTTGTGATATGTTATTTTTTTTTTAATTTGATCCTCGTTTTTTTCATTCTTTTATTAAGTTAATTTTTCTTTTCAATTTTACTCTTTAATAAAAAAAATTTTTGTAGTTGTCCTTAAATTTAGTTTTTCTTTTTTTAATTTAAATTTTAATTGAACATCATTCTCTTGATTTTTGTTTTTTTTTTTTTGTTTTGGATTCTTTTTTATAACTGATTTTTTTTTCTCGATTTCATCTTTTGACATTTGATTGGTCGGGAATTGAGTTTCGTTGTTTTTCTAAATACATTGCTTTTAATCTAATAACCCGGGTCACGAGTTTACAAAGTTAACGGAGATTAACATCTTGTTTTTACTTATTTTCTTTTTAGATTTCATCACTCCATACTTTTTTTTTTAACCGAGTTTTAGTTATTATTATTTTTTTATAAAACTAACTCGATTTTATAATTTAAATTATGAATTTAACAAGTTAATTTGGTTCACTCAACTCTTTTTATAGGATCGCTTTCTCAAAAAAATAATTAATCTTTTATCTAACATGTTTTTTTATATAAAAAAAGTTAAATTACTATATATATATATATATATATATATATTATTTTAATGAATTGATAGCTGAAAAATATAAGAATTGCGTCTTAAATGATCATCCATCCGTGATCAGCTTAACCCAACTCTCTTTAAGCTAAATATTAGTTTACTCGAGGATAATAACAAACTTCATGTGCTTCTACTACACTTAGCTCGTCCATGTTAATATCGTGAATTTGAAAACATTATCTCTTGAGCACATGCCTCCAAGATCCTATCGCGTTCTACTCTCTAAAACTAGTCTTTTGTGCATCATTCCTTGTGTATCTTGACATAACATAGCTGTATGCATAGTTAATTTTTATCTTGATATATAACCCGAGCTTATTTTAAAATATATATTTTTAAATAAAATAATATTATTTAAATAAAAAAACTAAATAAAGCTTGAAAAATTTGTTCAGATGAAATTAAAAAAAAAATTAAAATTTACAATTTACCTTATCAGATTTCATCTAAATTTAATCAAATTAACTATGTTATAGTTTAATTTTTTAAATCATTCGATTTTGATCAAATTAATTACTAACTTGATTTAAAAATAAACATAAATAGAGCTAAATTATACAATTAATATATCAACCAACCAGGTGTACCGGATTTAATAATTATTGTTGTATAAATTATAACTCAACTTATTTATATCATTGATGTCTTTTTCACATCAACCAAACAAAATAATATAGCGCTTGGATGCGGACATTAACATGTAAGACTATACTATTTAATCCATTAATACTGCCTAGTCAGTAGTGACTCACAGGGTTAGTATTTTAGAAAAAAAATAAAAAATAACATCTTTGATGCCTCCACCACCCCAATAATTTTAAAAAATTTCTTCAATTTTTCCCAAATCTGTTATGAGAGGAAAATTGAGATTTTTTTTTTTTAACAATTTGATAGCTTCACAAAGCATTGCTATTAAAACCTTGGCCTTTTTGTGGGACACATGAATACCAAATCAGATCGACTTGTTCTCCATCTCAAGGGGCAAGTAGGCACCGGCAACAAGTCTACAAGTACCGCAGTTATAACACTGATCTTAATTTTTCTGCTTCAATGGCTGCGCCTGGTACTTCTGCATCCACTAAGAGGATGTTTGCGGTGTCTGAAGGTGCCAAGCTGCACATAGCCATGGCAATCTTTCAGTTTGGTTATGCAGGGAACCATGTGATCATGAGAGCTGCGCTTAACATGGGTGTAAGCAAGCTTGTTTTCCCCATTTATAGGAATATTATTGCTCTGGTTCTGCTGGTTCCCTTCGCTTATTTCATAGAGAGGTATGTGGTTAGACTATAAACTAGTATGCTTTTTTGAGATGCATGGATAATTTCAGATCCGCCCAGGTTTCTAACTCGCTTACAGTTTTTGTTTCTTGTTGATGTAGGAAAGACAGGCCAACACTAACCCTTTCTCATCTGATACAGTTCTTCCTCCTTGGATTTCTAGGGTAATATCTACCATTCATAAAATATTATGGATATCATAAATTTTTATACGGCAAATTTTACATAATTCAACTTCCAGTTCTTCCTCTGAAAGATGTTTCTATTGTGACAGGATAACACTCAATCAAGGATTCTACCTTTTTGGTTTGGACAACACCTCACCTTCATTTGCTTCTGCTACAGAGAATGCCGTGCCTGCTGTGACCTTTATCTTGGCCGCCTTAATCAGGCAGGAATATATAGCTTATCGTCCCTCCTAGATGACTTCAGCGATTTGAATATATTGGTTTGATGTTGTTGTACATGCTTTGTTTTGCAGATTAGAGCAAGTTCACCTGAACCGTAGAGATGGCATCGCCAAGGTGCTTGGTACTCTAACTTCCTTCATTGGGGCTTCTGTCATAACTCTTTATCAGGGACCAACAGTATATAGCCCAAATCCACCTTCAGACCAATCAGATTTGATGTTTGCATTAGGAGATGCCAAGGAAAAGAACTGGACCTTGGGTTGCATCTGTTGTTTTGGCCATTGCCTATGTTGGGCGAGCTGGATTGTGTTACAGGCAGTTGTCTTGAAGAAGTACCCTGCTCGGTTTTCAGTTTATTCGTTTACTTGCTTCTTCAGTATCTTGCAATTTCTGGCAATCGCAGGCTACTTTGAGAGAGATTCCCGGGCATGGCATGTTCACTCTGTTGGTGAACTCTTCACCATTTTATATGCGGTTTGTAACACGAACTGATATCATGATCTTCTTTTTTAGTGTGCTTGCTGTGAAACTTCATGATTGCTCTGGTTTTTGAAGGGAATGATACGAGGCATTGGTTAATTTAATATCTCTACTCTGCAAGAAGTTGTGTAGGACTAACACAGTTAGACTTGGGGCTGCAGGGGTTGGTTGTTTCAGGGATTGGATTTGCAATACAAATATGGGTCATACAGGGAGGTGGACCGGTGTTTGTTTCAGGCTATCTGCCTCTACAGACTATGCTTGTAGCTGTAATGGCATCTATTGCTTTAAGTGAAGAATTCTACTTGGGAGGGTGAGTTTCAGTGTCCAGACAACTAATCAATTTTTTTTCATCTCTTTAGATTTTTTTATTTCAGAATCGTCAATCATATGCTATCGAGCTATCATTTGTGAAGTCAGTTAATCAAATATTCTTACAGAATGATTGGAGCAATGCTAATCATAGCTGGGCTTTACCTGGTTGTTTGGGGAAAAAGCGAAGAGACCAAGCTTGCCACAGCAAAGGATGCGATCATGTTATCATCTGACAACAGTCAGGCAGGATTTCCAGGCAAATCCTCTCTGGTCCAACCGTTACTTAACTCCGGGGAATAATGTGTTTCAAAGCAGTGAAGCACAAATCCCTGAGGCAGCTTTCAGAACAGGCTTATCAGCAGCTTTTGTAAATGAACTGATAAGTTATGGACTCATAAGAGAGTGATTCAATATGGCAAATACGGATGCAATTCATTGATGGACAATTGGCTGGTGCTGGAACATTCTACTATGCATGCATGGTTCCACTATCAAAGATATTACTGTTAATGAATCAAAGATGAGGCCTTTAACGAATTGGATGTAACATGAATTGATTGAATTCATAAATCAAACATCTTTAGAGTGTATAATTTTTCCTTGATCAAGGAGATCTTGCCATTGTAGCTGATATATTGTCTCGTTCTTACTTGGCCATTGGGCATCAAGAAGACACTGTGGTGCCTTAATGCAGCAATCTAGCTATGCTGGATACATAACCTGAAAACAAAACCAGAAACTTACGCTGAAAAAAGAGGAAATTCTAAAGGTGAAGCTTCTAAGTTGAGACCCACTGAAATGTGCAGATTCCCTTTATTTTGTCCTCGTGAAGGACACATCTAACATTTGAACAAACATAGAGGTAATAAGAGCCTAAACAAAGTCCTTTCTTGTAGTTCTTACAACTGCGCTCTTCGCTGTCGTGGTTCCGGTGCCAAGTATAATAAGCACGAGTCCTATTTTTAATCTCAAGAGTTGCATGTCCGAAGCTTGCTTCTTGAAAGGCAGAGTAATTAGGACGTGGTTCGGTGTAACTAAGTAGAAGATCGATCGGAGCATTAGGCTGCTAATTACTTTTGTAGAAGTCTGTCATCTGATATGGAACTACAGAGGTTTATTGTGCACCTGTTAGCTATGCCTTCAATGTTTCCACCATCTCCAATAGTTATGTATACTGGTGCTGAAGAATCCTTAACTGGTGTGCTTAGTTCATCTGTTATATTGTGCCGAAAAGGATATCAAAAAAATTAAGGTTAGAGCAGCAAAAACAAGATCGACCATGTTTTCGACAAACCATTTTAACAAGTAAATTAGGGTGAAGTCTTGTCTAATAATATATTATTTCCCCTCAAAAGAAACTTCTAAAGAGGAAATGATTGACTAAACAACAAAGGAAACTATTGACATTAATTTCTATACACGGGAAAGGAAACCATTTCAAGATATCCTTGATGCACTTTAACGGGCTCAAACCGCCACCCTCATGCTTTCTCCTTCCAAGTAGTGATTGTTATTGCTGTTGTGCCCTGGAGAGTGAAGAAGAACAACCAGCGATGGAGTCTCAGCTCGATTAATCTTAGGGAATTCTTGTTCAAGCCAATTGTATTGTGATGTGAATTTACAACACACAACCTCATTTTGTTTCTGCAGAGATGGAAAGCTAAAAACTTATCAGATCAAGAATACAATGACAATGACAAATCGAAACAGGACTAGTTTTGAGCTGGTCTAATGAATTAGTTTCGCGAACTAAGTATGTCATATCTCGTTATTGAATGGCAAGCCACTGAATTTAAGATGGTCTTACGATCTCTAGAGAAAAAACAAGTTCTTGATCGCCAGCAGTCCAAATCCATGGATGATATGCAGTGCTCTTTCCTACACAGCGACCCCATGAATCCCACCTCAAATTGTCATGGAAAGGATAATAGTCTGCATAAGAAAGAAAGATCCCTTTCGGATTGGACCTGTAATGTGCTATCAGAAACAAATGTTTGTCTCAAATCACCTGCAGAAAAAGAGGTCCCATGTTGGAAGTATCATCATATGCCGCAAGTAAATGGAGATAGCAATTAACATTACTGATACTTGCCAATGATCCCAAATGTTTAATATATAGAATGTATTCTATCTCTGTTTATTTTTTTCTACGAAAGAGATAGAGTGGCAGTTATGATTTGTGACTGTGGATTATTCATTATTATGGTGTGAAGGTATGATAATAATTGTTTTTTTAAAGTTATTTTATGATATATTAAATATATATATATATATATTTAAAATTATATTGATATCAAAAATAAATTTTTAAAAATGAAAAAATAATTAATTTAAACAAATAAAATCTGAATTTTAGCTAACTTATATTTAGAAGGCAAGTTTAAACCAGTGTTATATAACTCATCCTAGTTTGATCAGTCAATTCAATATTCCGTCAACTAGAAGCTTTGGTTTAGATTGGGTTTTATATTAAATTGGATTTTTTTTTTTTATTCCGAAACACTTCCATTTTCATTTGTTTAGAAAAGAAATAACTGGTGCTGATCCGATCTGTTCAATCCAAAGCCCGGATCTGAGACAGGGTCAACCCGTCTTTTCTAACTATTAAACCAGCAAAAAAAAGAAAAAAAATATTAAACCGTTGCTCTCTCTCTCTCTCTGATTGGATCTCTGTTTCGCTTTCTATCTACAAAGGGTAAGCATTTGTATCCTCCCAAATCTCTCTCCATTTATAAAATACGCATTTCTTAATTTCCCTTGCCTTTTTTTTTCACACAATTAGATCTGTTAATTCAATCAGTGATTTGAGTTTTCCAGGTCAAGATCTAATCTCATGTAGTTAATTTAGTTGATGTTGTTCTTGCTTATGCAAAGTAATTTTAATTTTAGCTAGGGTTTCTACTTCACCAAATCAGATCGATTGTTTTTTTTTGTTTTTTTTGCAGGCGATGGAAGAGAATGTGGGCAAGGGGAATGAAATGAAAATGATGTTTGATGATGAAGATTTTGGAGAGAGTAAGCAGCAGCTGCAGAAGATTGATCCTAGAAAAGCTCGGTTTCCGCATTGCATTGTGTGGACACCGCTTCCTGTCATATCATGGTTGATTCCCTTCATTGGCCATGTTGGTATCTGTAGAGAGGATGGAGTTATTCTGGATTTCGCTGGCCCTAATTTTGTTTGCGTTGATAATTTCACCTTCGGAGCTGTTGCTCGCTACATCCAGATCAACAAAGATAAGGTATAATTCTTGTTTATTGACCAATTACTTGCATTAATTTGGTGTTTCTAGCTCTGATTAATTTAAGCTGGAGGATATATTGTACAAAGATGTGAGTTGTGTGTGTTTAAGTGGATGATTACTTGGTTTTTTGAGCTCTTTTATGTAGTTAATAATCGTTTTTGTAAATTTTGGCAGGACTGTTCCATGTCTCTCCTTCCTACTGTATTCAACGATGGGGATCAATACGAGGATGAACCTGGTACAGATGCGTTGACGTGGGATGATGCTATACGAAAGGGCACGCAGGAATTCCAACATCACTCCTACAGCCTGTTCACTTGCAATTGCCACTCATTTGTTGCCAACAATTTGAACCGATTGGGGTTTCATTCTGGTGGGTGGAATGTGGTGAACCTTGCTACTTTGATTTTCCTCAAGGGTCGTTGGGTGAGTACTGGAGCTATGGTGCGATCTTACTTGCCATTTGTTGTTGTATGTGGTTTTGGGCTCATATTTGGTGGTATGACCTTTCTAACATTTTTGGCCTTCTTTACTTTCCTTCTTGTTGGTTGGTTTCTTCTTGGTACCTATTGTTTCAAGGATTTGATCCAGTTGTAGATTTTATTTTATTATTTTGTTATTTGATCTTCTTCGTGTATTAGAACCCTAGTTCAGCAAACTTGAGTTAATTAATGTGTATACGTAATTGAAATTGTGAAAATATTATATGAAACTCAGCAGATGTATTGAAGGTTTTGATAGTTCAATGCTTCTTTGGTACTATTTTCACTCTTGGTAGTCACGGATCTTCTCCTTTGTCTAGAAAACAAGACTCTACTGCTTTCATGTGTAGTGAATCAACAAGTGATAATGAATGATTGTTTGTCTTGGTCACTCTGGATTTGTTGAACTGACAAAGTCAACTTGATGGCTAATCAAAATTCTTATTTTGTGTTTGATGACAAGCTTTAACATACCCCTTCTCTTCTTGATAGCTAGTGAATGATTGCTTGTCTAGGTCGCTCTGGATTTGTTGAACCGACAAGTCAACTTGATGGCTATTCAAAATTCTTATTTTGTGTTTGATGATAAGCTTTAACATACCCCATCTCTTCTTGATAGCTAGTGAATGATTTCTTGTCTAGGTCGCTTTAAATTTGTTGAACTGACAAGCTAACTTGATGGCTATTCAAAATTCTTATTTTGTGTTTGATGATAAACTTTAAACATACCCCCTTCTCTTCATGATAGCTGGTCCACTTTCCACTTTTTTTTTTGTGTGCTTCAGACATGTAGCAACCACACCACTTGTATCCACATAGTTTCATAGTAGGGGGGAATGTATTGCTCTTCCATCAGCTTTTTAGCACTCGAAATTGCATCATATTCATAGCACTACCGTGTTATATGCTGTTGTTGAAAGAGCTGAAAGTAGATGCAGAGAGCTTGTGAAGCCAATTAAAGAAAAAATAATCCAGGTCTTGAGTTGGTTTTTTAGAAATTATTAGTTTGAGTTTTATAAATTTTAAAGTTATTAGAGATTTATATAGTTATAAATTTTAGAATATGTGAGATTGGTCGAATATATTCAATAAAAAAAAAAAAAAAAAGTTATCAGCAGATGGATGTTAACTTGTCAGGTGTTAACACTGTCGTTGTCTTGGCTGCGTTTCCTAGGTTGCTGAGGTTTCAAGGACCAAGTTTGGTCCACCATATCAATCGACCTTTCTGTCATGGGTCACTCGTGAGGCCAATTAGAGAAATTTGTGATGGAAATATCACTCGAAATTTGTGCTTGGATGTTGTGGGAAAGAAGATAAATCTTAGAAATATGTTCTTGGATAGGGAACATGTCTTCTCCATCTTAATTTTCTTCATCTTTAGAGTAACCTAAATTACTGAATAATTTTTAGGTGTGATTTCTTGAAATGGACAAGAACCAGCACGTGAATAATGTGAGAGAATCACGTATCACAATCTTTACAAGGCAAAATTCACCAGAGAAATTTACGACGAAGGACATAAATATGGATCCCACCTACCTATTTACAATGAATATCGTTGTCTTTACTGGCAAAACATTTCACTTATATACTGTTTATTTGTTTATAGATTTTAATTTTTTTTATTAATTTTAGATTATTTTAATGTGTTAATGTTAAAAATAAATTTTTAAAAATAAAAAAATATTATTTTAAAATATTTTTAAATAAATTATATTTTAAAAATAATTATTATCACAACTACAGTATACTCATGAAAAAGCATCTATGTTCTTGCAATTTTTTTTAAAGTATTGTGCACATTTCAACTAATTTTTACGAGTTTTGAAATTAACAATCAGATAAGTTTTCAGTGGCTATTAATATTAGTAATTACATGACTTGAACTTAAGATCACAAGGGAAGCAAACCTCTTAGTTTCAAGTTTTTTTACTGGATTACCTACTAAATGTTATACGGCCAACAATATTGATCAATCTTGTGTGGCATATTTTTCTCATTTATTATTTTTTACTTAGCCTATTAACTTAGTTCGTGTGACAAGTTAGTTTATATATATATATATATATATATATATATATATATATATATATATATATATATATAACAAATACCACACACCTTGCACGTTATCTTTGTGATTTCATAAAGATAAGTAACTTAATTCCTTAAGATGGTCAAGAAAAACTGTTTATTTTCAAGTATGTGAAAATTGATACAAATTTTTTTTTTAAAAAAAATATTTTGTTTTGTAGAGAATCTCTATCATCCAAAAAAATCATTGTGACAATTTGACATGTCATTGGCTGCATTAGGCTACTGATATAGGATAAAAAGTACTAAAAAAAAACGGTTTAGTTAAAAAAATAAAAATATAAAATAAATCTGTATAAAACATACATGTATCATCTCGTTGTCTTAATCATATCTTTTTTAAAATAGCAACCAAATACTATATTTAAATATATAATCAATATACTTGACTTTCTCCCCTGTTTTTTATTTTATTTTATTACCAAATCATTGGACTTTCTCTTTATTTTATTACCGATACCATTTGACTTTCTCTCTTTGTTTTTTATTTTATTACCGATATCATCCCAAAAATAGATTCCCTTTTATTCTCCACTCTACCTCCCAAATAAGCAAGAAAAGATTTCCTTAAGAAAATCGCAAATAATAGACCTTCGGTGTTTATTGTTTTAGGTTCGACCCACTTTCTAAAATGTTTTTAGAATTGTTTTTTTTTAAATACATTAAATAAATACTTTTTAATTAAAAATATTTTTACAAAACGTATTTAACAAAGTATTACCAACATGCATCAATAACAAATCAAACCAACAAAAAATGAATTTAATTGGAAAGTAAATAAACAGAATTTATGATTAAGAAAAAAAAAATAATATAATCCGAAAGAATTAATCAATTGGCATTTAACACTAACCAAGATTACATATGAACATTAGCTTTTTTAGAAATATAATTGTGATTACTTTTTAAAATATTCAGAAATATATTTAAATAATATAATTTTTTATTTTTTATTATTTTTTATATTAGTGCATTAAAATAATCTAAAAATATCAAAAAATTATTAATTTAAAAAATATATATATATTTTTAATTTTTTTAAAAAAACCTTTTAAATGCAAAAACAAACAATTCCAATTAAACCTTTATTAGCCGTCCAATTAGATTTATTTTTGTAATTTAAAAATACAACGGCCACAAATTAATCAAAAACAAAACAAATCCTCTTAAACACCCTCAAATCAGTTACTTCTATCCACGTTGCATGAATTTCTCTTCGTCCTTATCAAAATGGCAAACATGTAATATAACTAAAACGAAGCCCTCTTTGCAACCGCTTCTGTGTATTTAAAGCAACGTAAGAAAAAGAGGCAGAACTAAGGCAAAGAAAGCGCATCTTTCTTCTGTGATAATAATCTCCGAGTCTGTTTCCTTTGAAAGTCTGTAGAGAGTTCGAGAAATGGCAGCTGAAGATGGACAAGTGATCGGGTGCCACACTGTTGAGGCGTGGGACGAGCAGTTGCAGAGAGGAAATGAATCTAAGAAGCTGGTATTGTTTTTTGCGTTCTTTTTTGTATTTTAGGGGGTTGATTTGTGATTTGATTTTGATTATCTTGATTGTAATTTATGTTACTGGGTTTTTTCTTGTGTTTTTTTTTTTTGTTGGGATTTTGTAGGTTCTGATATGATATAACATAGATTTGCTCTGTTTTGGCCTCTGTTTATACTATGTTTACAGTTTTTGCTTAGACTGAATTTGATTGTTTCATTGTTTGTGAGTTGGTAACTGGGGGTTGATTTGTGATGCGAATTTGATTATCTTGCTTGTAATTTATGTTGCTGGGTTTTTTTTGCGTGTTTCTTTGTTGGTTTTGATATGATATAACATATATTTGCTCTGTTTTGGCCTCTGTTTATACTATGTTTACAGTTTGTGCTTAGACTGGATTTGATTGTTTCATTGTTTGTGATTTGGTAATTGGGCTTTGATCTCTTACTGGGGTTTGCATTTGTTTTCTTTTACATAAGGAAAAGGGCTGTAATCGACGTAGCTAGGGCGAGGACAATGAAGCTCTCTTGAGAGATCATGAAGTTTATTTTTTGAAGCAAAAATATACTTCCTTTGAATTGAAAATGATTTTGTGTTTTTTGATTGGTGGTTTTGTTTGATAGTTACACGTGATTTTCTTTGTTGTGTTCTGATTTTCGGCAACGTTGGAAAACTATTTTTCTAAGATGGGCTCCACTAGTGGACTGGCTGTCTTTACTCTTTAGGGACCAAAGCATAGGCTCTTAATCTTGGATGATGACTGGTTGCTGGTGGGGTCTCCTGGGATTGGATTGGTTTGGTTTTTCTACAAGTGGAATCTTTGAATGAGTATTTTTATCTGTCAAGAATAAAACAAAGAAGCGCTTGTTTATGTTTCTATGAGACAGACGTTATTGTGTTTTCCTTAAACAAAGTGGCTTGTTTAATTCACAATGTGTTTTGATAATTAACTTATCAAACTTTTTTGGCCAAGTTTGTCCTTTTTAGAGAGAGTAACAAGATGTCTATTTGGGTTTTGTTTCTACTGCATAGATTTAGCTCTGTGGTTGATGCAGGTGGTAATTGATTTTGCTGCTTCATGGTGTGGTCCGTGCCGTGTCATTGCTCCTTTCCTGGCTGAGCTGGCTAGGAAACTTCCCGATGTTATCTTCCTTAAGGTTGATGTTGATGAATTGAAGGTAATTTTACACAAATCATTGTGTTCAGTTTCTGATGCTGAAGTTGCGAGGTTAGGATTTGATGGGTGATTTTTTTTTTTTTTTTTTTTTTTTAGACTGTCGCTCAGGATTGGGCTGTGGAGGCAATGCCAACTTTCATGTTCCTGAAAGAGGGGAAGATTGTGGACAAAGTTGTGGGAGCAAGGAAGGATGAACTGCAGCAGGCTATAGCAAAGCACACAGCTCCTGCCGCTGCTACTGCTTCTGCTTGAAGCTGATGAATTTGCTTATCGTTTTTTGATATATGCTATTAGAAATCTGGATTCTGAAGCTTGGTTTTTATCTTTTGCTTGAATGGTGAACTATCAATGGTTTTGCTATGGCATGAATCCATGTGTTCAACCGATGCTTGTTTTATGAAATATATCTTTTACAGTTATCCCAGTTGCTTTTAACTGCAGCTGCTCAACTCTCATTGCCATGAACATTTATTTCTGGATTTCTTTTTGGCAATTAATTAGATTCATGAGAACCAATTTATGTTGGGAGGACTTTGGAACATCTTCATGAGTGGTGTTGTTGGGGTATGATGCCACATACAGTTGGCTCCTGGAGATGTGATCTTAGAAATCAATTGTAGATAGAATGTCCTCCAGGTTTCCTTAAAATGCTTAATGCCCTTTTGATTTTTAATCCCCCAACCAAAAAGAGAATAAACGAGAAAGCTAAAGGAAGAAGAATAGCTTTCTACAGTATGGAACCGTTTTCAAGCACAGGAAATTTGGGTTGGGTAGGCAAAGCAGTAACCTTTTGTTTCGTTTACAGTAGATTCTTACGGGCCAACTCTAGAAACGCCGACAAATCACTCGCTCCATAACACCAAATCAAATATTCCATCCTGCTTCAACCTGCATTCTGTGCTGCAATTTTTCCACAGTAGCACTTGACCTATAGTAGTTTCTGAAGAACGAGGCTGTCCATGAGTGAGGAACTGCAGAATGTTTTTGGCAATAGGGTGAGAAGTACCTACATCTTTCCTTGCCGATTCCGGGGGATTCCGGGGATTTCATGTTATCGTTTGCGAGGTTGGAGTTTTTGGAGACTTGAAAGGCCAGCTGATAGTGCTTGGTACTGAAAAGGAAACTCTTAAAATTGAGAGAGTTTATCAGGGGTGTGATTGAGAATAGTTAAGTGTTTGGAATGGTGAATCCATTAGTCTCTGGTGAGATTGCTAGCATTTCTAGTCGGAGTTCTGACCGAGTTTGGGGAAAACACGGTTGCACCTGCCACTTCTTGGCTTGCTTTGACTGAGTTTTGAACACCCCACTGTCCTCAAATGATGCCCAGGGTTCTCCCCAGGGAAGGTGAGCCAAAGGACATTGGACTATGGATACATGGAAACGAGAAGAAACTAAGTAGAGAGCAGCATCCTGAAGAAACCAAGTATAGAGTAGCATAAAATTATGGCCAAGTAAAATGAAATCGAGCTTGGCAGAATGCTCTCTCAAATTCAAGGAGGAACTACACAAACAATGGTCATACTAGGATCCGCTCCCAACATGAAAACATACCTGGGGTTTGATTTTTCCCCGCTTAATACAAACACAAGATAAATCACACCACTAGAAACACTTCTTTCTCCCAGTGCCCTCATCCACTTAAAAAGGAGGAGGACTGGGGCTTGAAATTCACCATAGGCCTCAAATTGCGGAGCCCGGGAATTTTCAAACTCGCCTATCTAAGGATCGACTAATTTACAGAAGTTCATAAACCAAATTAAATTAAGCACAAATTTGCCATGAGCAACAAACAACTTGCCACAGCCTCCCAGTTTGAAAGACTGAAGCATCTTACCTATCCAACTAAACAACCTTTTGCTGTACTCGTAGTCTCTCGTACTATTGTTCTTCCTTGCTTTTCTTGCAGGTAATGTGTTGTTAAATTATTAGTTGCAGTATAAATAAGGGACCTTGTTCTTCACGTAATTAACCCCTCCAATTGGTAGGGGCACAAACAGCTTCGACTGACAACTTCTTCATTACATTTGGACATGGATCTTGACCAAAGTTACTGTTGGATATGGTAACGGCACATCTCTGCTTCCCTATACATTTCTGTGAAAAAAGAAACGAACACGATGAAAAAAATTATGCAAGGATGCTTAGAGATTATAAAACAAGAGTAATGTCACATACCTTCTCTAGGATGGCATACGAGGTAGAAGCATGGCAAGCTCCTTGCTGATAACTTCCACAAGTTCCTAAAGGAGTTCCAAAGCTTGCAAATTTTATGGAGGTGATGGATTGGCCAACACTACACCGAAGGTGAACCTTGGGGCTGTGGAACTCTTCAGCTCTTCCATAGCTTTCAATTTGCCAGTTCTTAATAGTTGGGTGGAATTCAGAGACCTCAGCACAAACACTGGCCAGTGATCTCTTCACAAGAGAAATTCTTGAAGGATCCCCTCCAAGTTCCTCAAAAACAACCAAGAGATTATTGGTTGGCTTCAACCAAGACCGAGGAACATGGTACCTGGAAAATGAAGCTTGTCAGAGACAATAAACAGGCTGTTTTTCATATTTTTTTTTTTTGAGGGGGGTGGGGGTGGGGTTGGGCTTAGGTTTTTTGAGTTCTATGAATATTTCAGCATGTCTCCGTAGTTGAAGCAGAATTTACCATCTTTGAGTGGGCTGGCCACACCCAAGCTGACATTTTGGAGGACGGAATGTTCCAGCATAACTGCATCCATTGCAATTACCACTAGCATATGCAGTCCAGTATCTTCCTATGCTTTGCCCATTAATCCATATTTGACCCTTTCCCATACCTTCCATGTCCAAAGCCAACGGCTCATCTCCTTCAGGTGCATTGAAATATGCCTGTAAAGTTTATAGAACAAGTCAAATTCTCCAAACAAATGACCCGTTTTCTGCAGCAACCAAAGTTGCACTCCCCTTATATTTATACCTTATGCCATGTCAATGGCTGAGGTCTTTGTGCAGCTAAAGATGATTGCATCCACTCAGCAGAGGTAACACTATCTGGAGAGAGAAGATTCAAGGCTTCTCCTTTCAGACCAACCTGTTGTAAAGAAAGCAGTGAGGGAATAGTTCATTAAATTAACAATAAATTTATGAGTGTTAAGCGTCAGGAGTACTCAACCTGGTAGGTCCATTTTTGCCAAGACAAGTCCCATTTTCCCTGGTCAAGTCCATGCAGTGCAACTGGACCAAGGATACCAGTGTTCCAGGACTCATAGTGTCCACCCACATTCTTCATTGACAACAAACAAAAACATTATCAGTAACTTAATAATCAGAAGGCATCGTGTCACTGGTTCACTACCCAGATTAAAGATCAATAATATCTTAGTCGCAGGGTTTTCAACATCCCAGGTAATAATCTTGAAAACTTGGCGTAGTGCATATTGATAGGAATGTGCTCTGACCTAAAGTATATAGGCTTATGCAATTCGATAAAAAGTACAAAAAGAACACTCATGTTTCATGATAGGCTACCCTTAATGGATTTTGTTGATTGATTTTTTATGTTCCCTTAGAAGAGAGCAATATAGTGAGTGGGCAAAGGAATCCCAGCTTCAAACAAGCATTTGTCAACAGCTCTGTTAAATTTCAGCAACTGTTCATCAAATAGACAATTTCAGCTGTTTGAACTTATATCCCGCTCCTAGTCCTAACACTGTATGAACTAAAACACTGAAATATACACAAAAGTGGACCAGTGAAACTAACCGGCAATCCAACAGCAACACTCAGTAACGCAATTCTGTTTGTCCCAGGACGCAGATTGACCTTCCCAGTATAAGTAAACCTCCTATTTTCTCTCGTCCCAAAAGCAGAACCTATATGATGCATATTTAACTTAGTAATTGCTAATCAGCTAAAAGACAATCTGTGAATGATGCAATTTATGCACATACCTGAAAGCTGTCCATTAATAAAGATATGCACAGCATGGCCTGTTGATTGAACAATGAGAGTTGGGAGTTTCCCTCCATGCAGGAATGATTCGGATGATCCAATATCAACACTGTAGGAATACGTTGAAATGTGCAAGGTTAATTATAACATCCAACTATGAAACGTCTACATCTTAAGGTCCCTGGGGGGCACATATTGAGGATCGCAGAGGAACTTAATACAACCAGCTGTCTTACCTAGTCATGTACCACAGATAATCACTGGCATCCCTTGTGACATTTATCTGCTCCAAGAGACCAGCAGTTGTGAATGTTGAGCTGTCATCCAGAGAAGAAATATCCTCATTGTAACTCTCCCATGAAAATATCCCATTTGTTGGCAACATTTCCATTTGAGATGTTTGAACTCCAACCTAAAAAAAGACCATCACACCTACTTTATGCTAAATATCTGAAGATGTTTTTTTTGTTTTGGAAGGAGGGATGGTAGATTGTCCCCCTGGAAATTGTTTATAACAAATGAAGAGGAAATTCCTTACCTTAGCAGTATTAAAGACCACATTTCTGCAGTCAGGAAGGATGCTGATGGACCAAGGAGGCAAGTTATAGTGCATGTTGTTAAACAACACTCTTGCAGCAGATTTTGTATCATAGTTTGCAAGAAAAGCTGCACAATCGCCTGATTCTGTAGAGTAAACATGAACCTGCAAATACCAAATATTGACAGAAATCAATACACAGTACCAGATAACAGGACTTCCAGAGCAAGAGGAGTCTCAGAAGAGAAGAGGAAACCTGTTGATAGGTTCCTAATTGAGTGACAATGGGATCGACTGAAACTAAAGCTCGCTCGCACATCTTAATGGATCTATGAAGCTCCTTTAGATGGCCATACTTTGGTTGCCTGATCAAACCTATCAAATTTCGAAGTCAAAGTGGTTAGGAATCCATGATGGAAGCTAATGTGCTTAAAGACTATCAACATGATACAATTTTATTCCTAAAGCTTGGATTTTTTTCAAGTCAAGTTATATTGTTGTGGAGTATGAATGAAGGGTTGATGACTCCCCGACCCTTTGATTGTAACCGTATCACTCAAATCCTTACCATATTCATCTAATGGAGCATCGTAGTCATAGCTGGTGGTAATGAAAGGCCCTCCAGCACTGCGACCAAAGTTGGTCCCTCCATGGAACTGTTTCACAGAACACATAGGAAATCAGTCTCTCGAGAACAGAATTTACAATCCAGCAATTCTATGTACTTGGAGTAGCTTAAGAAAAAGGAAATGACCATGTAGTAATTAATGAAGGATCCTCCTTTCTGTATGAATTTAGCAACTGCAAATGCCAAATCTTGAGCAGGACGCTGGTGAATTGTACCACCAAACTCTGAGAACCTTCACGGTATAATTGAGAGGAAGAAAATTAGGTGAAACGTCAATCCATTGTAAATTGTGAATCCGATACAGCAAAGCTAAAAGAAGCAATGTGCATACCATCCACTCCAGGCCTCTGTCCAAATTGTCGGCTTGTAAGGTTTGTTAGGAGCAAACGAATCACAGTAAAAACCATTGCATGTGTTTATCTGTCGGTGGAAAATGCAGACTAGTGAATTTTTGTAGGAGTATCAACTCAGAGTGAGAATAAAATGAGAACTAAACCAAGATCTTCTGTTAGGTAAGTGACAGGCTACTTACCACTGGATCCGGGGCATCATCTTCCTTGCACATCACCCAGGGAACTCCAGTTCCTGTTTGTATGGCCATATTTGCAGCCCATGTCATATAATTATAACCAGCAGCACCAAATAACTTACTTTGTACGCCATACTCATTCTCAATCTGCAGAGCCATGGGAAGCAGAAAATGAAAAACAAAAGATAAGAAACAGTGCAATGTAGTACATGTCGAAGAGTAAAAAATATATAGCATTTTACAAGATCTCTTCCTTTTTTTCTTTTTAAACCATAAAATCATTAGCAATTTGATGTCATTTCAACACATCGAAGAGTGTAGTTGCATAATTTGGCAACAAAAAATGAGACAAGAAGCCAAAAATTAAAAAAAGCCAAAGAGGCAAAGAACACAAACCTGTGAGAGTATAATGGGGCCACCCTGGGATTCAAACAAATTTTCAGCCTTCATTAATCCGACAATCTTCTCAGTGAACCCTTGCATTGCCCTCTGCAACAGTATATGAGCACAAGATTTGCTTAGTGTTCGCTAATTCTGCTTTTACTTGCCATAAATCTTGATTCACAGAACCCAAACTACATAAAAAAAGAGGAGACAAAAACCTTGAAAGGCTCGTTGTCTGTTCTAAAGCTGATGCCTGGAACATACTTTAGCCAAACAGGAAACCCTCTGCATATAACGCATTAGTGAATTTAGCAAAAATGAAAATTGTATTCACAAACTAGCACCTACATTGGACAAAAGAAACCGAAAAGCCTTCAAATTGCAGAGCAACCACAATGGGAGAAGAATCAGCTAGATCCAGAGAAAGAGAAGAAGTAAGTGGTAAGTACCCAAAATTCCATTCTGCACAAACATAAGGTCCTATGCGGAGATGGGCATAGAGGCCAGCTCTCTGTATTGTCTTCATGAACCTCACAATATCATATCTCCCTTCAAAGTGGTACTGTAACAATCCACACATCCAAACAATGCAAGAAAATAAATCAAGAGAAACCAAAGCAAAAACCACAGAAATAAAACCAGGAGTAAAAAGGTAAGTACATTTCCAGGAGTAGGCTCATGCACATTCCAAAACACATATGTCTCAATCACATCAATCCCTCCATCCTTTGCCTTCTGTATCAGATCTTCCCACATCTACCACAGCCCAACATTTTCCAAGAAAATTAGACACCCATCAAAAACACAAAGCAAATTACACAAAAACACTACGAAACAAAGGAAGAAATCAAAAGGATTAGCTTACATCAGGAGTGCTTCTTGGGTAGTGAATAGAGCCAGAGAAAAGAATTCTTCTTTGGCCATTAATCATGATTGCCTTTCTATCATAAGTCACACTACACTGGATCAACTTAGAACATCCCAAAAACACAACCCAAAATACCAAACTACACAGCTTGTAAGCTGAGTTAGTTCCCATTTTTCTTGTTTCCCTTCACCTTCCTCCTCTATCCACCTCAGTAGCCAAAGAATGAAAGCAGAAAGAGAGAGGGAGAGAGAGAAGAGAGAAGGGGAAAGGTTTCTATTGTTGTGGTCTACTTGGTCTATTGTGAAGCCATTACTGCTTTAGAGACCACAATTTCACAGGTTTCAGACACTCAGCTTTTAGCAGAACCGTTTATATATATAGAGAGAGAGACACACACAAGCACAAACTACAAACTGTACATGCAATGTGTGTATACAGCTGGCTATTTCACTTACAGTTCACATGCGTCAAGAGTCATCATCAGTGCGTGGCTGTGAGCTACTAAAAAGTAGCAGCAGGTAAAAATTAAAGAAAATAATAAATAAATAAATAAAACCTGACAATATAAAAGGCAATACAGTCAACAGTAAAACCAAGAGGCTTTTGTGCACTTTTCTCCTTTCTTTAACCTAGATTAGAGACCAGAACAGCATGGTTGGCGATTGCTTAGCACGCGTTAACATAATCAAGTAAAGAACCAAAGAGTTAAAGTGTACTTTGGTGGTTATTATTCCAGTATCTTAAAATCCTGTTTGTAATATTCAATTATTCTACAAGACATTTTTTTTTTCTTTCGTTTCTCTGTTGCCCTTATAAATCACGCAATATATTTATTTCATTGA
>CM031981.1:1325393-1399959 GCA_018804465.1 Populus tomentosa
ATTGTGAGCTTAGATTGTCTTGAAGGTAATTAACTGTTACTGGTGAAGGTGTTGTAGGCACATATGTGTACTCAAAAGAACATTTTGGCCTCCCAGATTTACAAAATCTTTCGTAAGAGGACAAATTAAGAGATACGGTTCTCTCCTTTTTCCCTCCATGCAATTTCACAGTGTATTAATTAAAATTCATTAATTTAAGAGCTCGATAAAAAACAACGACAAAAAATAGAGTGCATAACATGCAATTCAATAACCCTAAAAAAAATTAAAGCTTGATATTACATATTCACAGTATCTCTCGTGAAGCATTTTATTTTTGGCAAAACCACACTATATCATCATGATCATCATCGACAAGACCATCACCATCACACACACACTTGCTGTAATGAAACAATAATGCTGGTCAGATCGGCAAATTAAGGAGAAGTAGAAGATCATAGTAACATGGTATCTAATTCTAATCATGTAAAACTGAATATTGGAGCATGAATCCATGTTAACTCATGTGGCATGTCTTGTAGTAAAAATTTTCTGTAGAAGTAAAACACTAGATCAGTTGATCACAGAACCTGGGCTGTTACTAGTAGTGCTTGGAGAAATGGAAAAGAAATCTATCAATCTATCTTGAGTAATTCCATGAAGATTAATTTTGAGACAACTTTGAACGAATTCGATGACAAGAAATTCTAGCACTTATACCTTATTTGTATTTATTTTCATATAACAAGAAAATCATGATATATATATATATATAATGTTAATTACGATAAATAAAAAAGTATATAAACCAAGAACGAATTTATAAAAAATGGAAACCCTACACCGTCCAAGAGAGACTAACTAGAACATGGCCTGAATAATCTATATCGGTGAGCATGCGAGCTTGTACCCACTTTAACTTTTTAATTAGCTTTTCATATAAAAAGAAAAAAAGAAAGAAGAAGAAAGCAGAAGAGATTAAAGATATGATCAGCTTTTGAACTCACAGGGGATGTAACTAGCTAGCTAGAGAAGAGGCAGGGAGATCGAAGATCTTAAAAGCAAGAAAGAAACTGAGAGAAATTAAAAGCTTACAGTGATCTGCGTTTCTCCATGAAACTAACAGGTTGAGAAGTGTAGCCAGCAGCAATGAAGTCGAGAGTTTCTCCTATCAGAGGCCAGCCAAAGCTTCCCTTTGGAAGCACTCCACTCTTTTGTTCCATCGTCATGTCGCTGTTGCTGCTGCTGCTCTTCCCTTTACTGTACCAACACCATCCAACAAAGATACCAACCAAAATCCAAAAACCAATAAACCAATCCATTCTCTCGAACAAAACTCTCTTTTCTCTATCTTTATTCTGCTTGGAACCCTAGAAAGGAAAGCCACAGACCCTACAACTTAACTTCAGAGCAATCCAAGCTGACCCTCTAATAACTACATGCACTAGCTAGTCCTATGTTGCTCTCCTACTCTCTCTTGCGTGTGCGTGTGTGGTTTTATGAGGTGGTTGACAAGAAGCCTTTCCTTGTAAGAGAAATGAATGAGAGGGGGCATGGATATCTTGAGTGGGGAGATTCGGGAGATCTAGAGCAACTATCATTTAATGAGTTGGCCATATTGGGGGCACCCAGTCTGCCAGGCTATGTATTTTGTCTTCACTTCATTTACCATATATGTATATATATATATATATTGCTAGAAAATATTAGATTGTGTTAAGAAGAGTAACTTATTTTAGTGTGATTCTAAATCAATAAATATTTTATCTATTAATTAAGAGGAAAGAAAAATTATTTGTTTCCTGTATAGTTAAATAGGATGATATGTCTTGTATATATAATATATATAGGGAAATATATATTAAACTTTAATTTAAAACTCAAACAATTTCATCCGTAAAATTCAAGCTTTCTAGTTATTATTAATATTTTCATCATTTTATCTAAAGTGTATTTATAATAAAACTCAACGAATGAATTATGCTTAATCTCTATCTAGAAATACATTACCTAAACTTTAGAATATAAAAGAATAGTAGGTGAATAAGTATAAGAAAAGAAACAACAGCCAGATAAAGAAAGGGAATAACTCACGAGATTACCTATGACATTTCACTTGTCCAATATATCTATTCAATTCAAAGAACTTTGAAATTAAAACATTAATCTCACATAATTCATGAATATTTATTAATTATAATGAATGTTCATGATAAATTACTCATAATAATATTTATTTTAATTAAATAATTAATATATCAATTCATGTATAGAAACATTTTAAGAATTAAAAGAAATTACTGATCAAATAAGGATTTCATAGCAAATATTTTTTATTGACGAAAACTTAAATTTAAACTCATCATCTCGTGGACCTATTATCCAATTCACAAAATTATTTTGGATTTGAAATTTTTATTACCCAAGAAATTTTTTAAAAATAATCTCTCTTTTGCTTTTAATTAGTTTTTAAAACATATTAATATTTTATACTGAAGCATTTATGTTGAATTACAAAATCAAACATGATTTTAACTTTAATATGAATGAATCTCACATGTAATTTCATCTTAAAAAAATCATTACATGTTATATAAATTAATTCCAAGATACAACTAAATATCATGTGCTAAACGTGATTAGAATATCAATTGGGAAAATCACGCTAAAGAAAATTGTCATTATTTCTTTAATATAAGAAAAGATTGCTAAAATATAACTAACTTTTTTTAAAAAAATCTAAACTTTTTCAAAATAAATCTTATATTTATAAAAATAAAACTAAAAGAGAAATGTGTGAAACATACATTGCTTAAAACTATACAAGAACAGATAATTTTCAACTCCTCAGTCAAACCCATTCATATACAATCACTGTGAGTTAATTCTAATTGTTTTAACATAAAAAAATAATATTTGGTCTACGATAATTCAAGACGAATTAACTTAAATTTATTAAAATATAACTTATGATATGAGACCAAAACAATTCGTAAAAATAAAAATGTAAAAAATAATTGTAAAGTTTAAGATCTAATCACCCAATATCAAAGATGAAAACAAAAAATAAATTCAAAAATTATAATATCAAAAAAAAAAATCTTAATTAATCCAAGCTAACTTGATAAACCCATAGCTAGCGATCTAAGACCAAGATAAATAAAGAATTTTAAAAGATGGACCAGGAAATAAAAAAAGTTTAACAAAAAAAACTCGAGTTAATCTGTGTTAACCTTACTACCTCGCTATTAGAATATCCAAATAGAAAGAAAAGTAAAAAAATAACAAAGCTTAAAAGCAAATTATTTTATGCAAGATGATGAAAATGAAAAAAAAAATTATAAAAAAACTAAGAAAAAAAATAAAATTTTAAAAGAAGCACCTAGCAAAACAAGACCATGGTTAGATAAAAAAGAAAACTTATCGAAAAAATGCAAGCTAGCCTGGAGTTATCTGACTAGCTTATACCCAAGGTAACCCATCACAAACAACTTCTTTTTTTAAAAAAAATAATATTTAATAAAACAAGCTTAAGGATCAATAATTCAATGACAAATAATAAAAAAATAATTTTAAAAAACCAAGTTAACCCAAGTTGATTTAATTAACTTATGACTTGAGATATGAGATAGTGATAACCCAGCAAGAAGAAAAGTATAACAAATCATGAAGCTCAAAATCCAATAAGTCAGTCTCAAACGGTGAAAAAATAAAAAATAAATAAATAAAAGGATTTTTAAAAAATACTAAACTTAAACTAGGTTCATCATTAAAATTGATAGATCGAGTTATAAAACTGAGATTACTTTATAAAAGGCAAGTATAAAGAAATTACAACACAAAGTTCTAAATCATAAAAAGACCAAAATCAAAAAAATAAAATCAAAACAATGAGGACTAAACCATGCATAAAAAAATAATTAAAAGAAAAAATCAATGATTAAATTGAAAAACAAAATAAATAAAGAAAATGATAAAAAAAGAGCAATAAAAAAATAAAGACCAAAATTGAAAACCAAATAAATTTATATTAAATCCTGGAGGACAAAATAAAAAAAATAAAAATTATAAAAAATAATAATCAAAAGATTAAGAATAATATTGGATTCAAAAATCTAACGAGATTAAATATTGAGGATCGAAATAAAAAACAAAACAAACTTTAAAAAACATTAAATTTAAAAAAAAAATCAAATTTAAAATAAATACAAACTAGATAATACAACTGAATTTTTAAAAGTTCTACACGAATATTAAGGTAGAACAAAGAAAAAAAAGGATAAGAGGAAAAAACTTCATCGTCGTCAAATTGCCACCATACTGACTACACACACCACTTCATGAGCCATACCGTCACCTACCACATCAGATAAGACGGTGGTTAAAAGTTTTTGTTATAACCAGAATATATTTTACGCTCCTTAAGAATGACATGTGAGATATTAACACGTTGATGCGTGAACAACAAACATCAGTCTCTTTAATTAATTTATTAATATTCATAGAAAGGAAATTACTAAACAGGACGCAAACAGGACGCAAGATTAAAACACCCTCCCAAGTAGTCTTCCTTTTTTTTTTTGTTAAATGTTATATATGTAATTTAACTTTTCAAAAATTGTGAAGAGAGAGAAAAAAAAAAACTTTTTTGCAATGTCAATATTTTTAAGCTTTGAAGTTAGTATCGATAATTAACTATGCAAATTAATTGTAAAATACATAAAAGCCCATGAAGTAAAGGTCAAAATTTTTTAGCTTTAAGGGCGAAAAAATATTTTTACTATAAAATTTTAAAAGTAAATAACTAAATTGCCCCCATTCAGTATGCAAATGATATTTGAATCCCCTGAAAAATATAACTTCACCCTTGCTTTCAAGGTAATTTTTAAGTGCAATGAAGGATAAAGTGGTCAAAATACTATCTAAATTCACAGTGTTTCTTCTCCTAATGAATAGGAAAAAGCCAAGCCCTTTTAAGGTTTTTTTTTATTATTATTATTTATAACAAACAGGGTTTTTAATATCTAAAAATATAAAATTAACATTAATATTCAAATTTTATTCAATAGTTAATAGATAAAAAAAATTAAATATCTATGTTTTATTCGTTGACTTTTAAATATTTATTATTTGCATGATTCATTAGTTTATTCTTGTATTTAAAAAACATTTTTAAATTTTTTTTTCTTCGCTTCAAATTATTTTTTTATTATTTCTAAATTGTTTTGATGTGCTTATGTTAAGAATAATTATTTTTTAAAATATATTATTTCAATGGAGTTCTAAGTAAAAAATATTTTAAAAAATAACAGCTACTATAATACCAAATATATATATATTAAATGACAACATGGTAGATACTATAAACTAAATGTTTTTATTACCCAAAGCAATTATAAGTAAAAAATATTTTAAAATATCAACTTATGTTAAGAATAATTGTTTTTAAAATATATTATTTCAATGAAGTTCTAAATAAAAAATATTTTAAAAAATAATAGCTACTACAATACTAAATATATATATTAAATAACAACATGGTAGAAACTATAAATTAAATGTTTTTATTATCCAATACAGTTCTAAGTAAAAAAACATTTTAAAAAATAATAGCTATACAATACCAAATATATATATTAAATGACAACATGGTAGAAGCTATAAATTAAATGTTTTTATTATCCATAAGCTTCCAGTTCAATCCATTTATGATTTCTTTCATGTAGTGTTTATTAAATTAATTTTTATTTGAAAATATATTAAAATAATTTATTTTTTATTTTTAAAATTTATTTTTAACATAAAAATAATATAAAATCATAAAAATATTTATTAAAAAACATTTTTTAATAAAAAAAACACAGGCTTTGACTTGAGATTTAATTTTGTGCCAGTAAAATCAAAAGAGGGAAAAAAAAAAGGTGATAGCTTTTGTACCAAAGAAGAAGGAGAAGAAGAAATGTGATAGTAGTTTTGGCATCTGGGCTATGATTCACCTAGATGGGAGCTGGTGTGATGCCACGCAACTCAAGGACATGCAGTGGGCACGTAAGACAAGTCCACTGGAACTGTTCAGGGCGCCGAAATTTGTCAGCCATCTCCTCTTCCTCTCCACTTTCCTGCTGTGGACACCAGAGAAAACCTTCGTATTGTCCTCATCATTCTCAGTACTATCGCTGTCACCGTCACCGTCACCGTCACCCCCACCCCTACCCCCACCGCCACCGTCCACAGAACATTACCAGTACAGTATTATTATCATACCATCTTTCGAGGTAAGTACTTTTGTATAATACGAGTTGTGATCCAACTAGATTTTTGTAAGTGTTCTTGGCCCTGAAAAATCAACTGCGGTTGGTGCCATCTGTCATGGTTGCACTAGGAGCAAGTGGAGACGTTTTCCTGCATGTTTATTATAAGCTTCGACCACTCTTGTTCCGTTCAATAATTGAGTCTGTAATCAATTGTGCATTAGGCAGCATCAGATTGATCACGAGTGGTGCAATCAGAAGAAAGATCTCATTGACTGGGACACATTGAACATCTCAGTTGGGGTCAAGATACAATCATGGAGAATTCGTGCCTCCAGCGAAGCTCAATCACTAGCTGTACACAACGAAGTGGAACCAATTGATGCAGAATCAGAATCAAATGGATATGGATTGCTATTGGCAAGGTTGTAATTTGTCCAGCACTTTTGAGGTCCGGAAGAAGGCATGATTGGCTCAAGGAATCAACTATAGGCGATCGACATGAGGAAGTGGCAAGAAATAATTTCTTGTTATACTATCGATCTGCAACCAATTTATGTTCTAATGCATACAAGGAAACATCAAATTGAATTCATCTTCATTCTTGCAGCAAAGCATGTAACAGCACAGAATAACACGGGGAAGCTTACTTCAATGGAGCCCCTGCAAAAAATTATTTCAATGTCTCGATCGATACCTTTACATTTACAAAAGACTTGGACCCTATATAGGCAAATGAGGGAAGGTGCGTTTATCATGAAAAACGAAGCAGCACGGAGGGAAATACATCACATGAAAAACAGCCGTCCAATTTGTGGGCTCCGCATGTGGATCCTGAAATCTAACAGGCTGAAGTTTTCCATTTGATGCGAACTGGGTACTCTGTGTTGCGTAGCATTATTCAAGCAAGACTTGATTGCGTTGAACGCTTTGCAAATATTAACCTCAATGCTTCCACCAAAGCTTAAGCACTGGCACCTTGCACCTCTAGGCTACTTCAGTGTTCAAGAGTGGCAGCAGGTCCTGGCTGCTGGCATGCAAAATTCTGAATCTCCTAGCAAGAAACAGCTCCACCAATGCTAAGAAAGAATACATTTGAATGATCTAATGATAATTTAACTGAAAAATGGAAATGCATGCCATTCCAGGCAGCTAGTGCTGTTCAGCATCAGCTTGCACAGGCAACAGCTTTTTGGTCAAGATTGTTGTAAAATGAACTCAATGTGGTAATAGCAAGTGCATCTCCAAAGAGGGAAGCACGTGTCGATTTCAATATAAGAACTTCCACATAATCACCAACCATGGGGTTCCGCGCCTGACTTCCATCCTCATTTCGATTTGCCAGTGGCAGATTGGTAAATAAAACTCTATGGCCCCTATCACTCTTGCCAATAAGTTCTGTGTCTGGAGCTCTCTTGTTGGGCCCTTCCACTAAAACAAGTTGGACAGATCCAATCTGGGAGTCAAAACACTGACCTGTACTCTCACGGAAAGCCTCAATGAGTTCTGCAAGCCTCCTCTGCTTGACCTCATCAGGGACATCATCAACATAGTTCCTATGGGCATGGGTTTTTTCCCTCATGCTATATGCAAACATATATGCCATATCATAGCCAACAGCCTTTACAAGACTTAGTGTGTCTTGGTGTTCCTCTTCAGTTTCTCCACAGAAACCTGTAGAAATGAGCCCAGGAATTAAGAGGGCAATATCAAAACTGAGGTTTAACATCATAAAAACTAAGGCACATCGATGTTGTATATGCAAAACCAGAGGCAATTCCTATGTGGAAAATCTAAATCTAAATTAAATTGACAAATAGATACGAGCATCAACAAATAAGGAGGATTGTTGGTCAAAAGAAAAGAAATTGTCTTCTCATAAAGGCCAGTTGGGGAACTTGCGAGAGCAGGGAGAGAATGGCAACGATACTAAAGACAAGGAAGTAAAACTGCGTGCAGTAGTCCTAAAATCAGTTCGTATAACTGCACGAATGAGAAAATGGTAAAACCTATGCAATTCCAACAGGATAAAGCACAAACTACATGGGACAAGAACAAAATCAGCACCAGACATTCTAAAGAGTACTAGAGCATGTATAAGCGTTCAGTTGGTCTTAGCTCTGACATGAACAGCAGGATTCAAGGTAAACAGGCCCAAAAATAAAGCTGCTTATATTATTTTACCCAATATTAACTCCTAAGATGTAAGAGAACTAGGAAATCACACCAAGGAGGTTTGTCTCAGTGACAACCTGATATATTAGGCCCCAAAAAATTAGAGGTAGTAATCAGAAAATATTTTTCCTAAGCCCTTTCAACTTAATGATTTGGTTACATGGGTGAAAAAGCAAAACGACTAACCAGGACACAAGCATGGGAATCGAACCCCACATATCTCACTCCACAGTAAACTAAGACAACCTAGAGGTGAAACAGAATTTTGATATATCATCTAAGCATAAAAAGTTGTGAGAAGTGCAAGTTCCAATTTTATAGAAAATGAAGCCATTTTGATAGGATCTCTTACCACTTATGAAGTCGCTGGTTATCCCTACATCTGGAATAATTCTCCTGATTTTCTGCACAAGATCTAAGTATGCCTCTCTAGTATATCCCCTACGCATTCTTTCGAGAACTGTGCTACTCCCAGTTTGAGCAGGTAAATGGATAGATTTGCAGATATTATGTCTGTTCCGCATTACATACAATAAGTCATCTGGGAAATCTTTAGGGTGTGGTGATGTGTATCTGAACCGCATTTCAGGAAATTCAGTGGAAAGCCTATCCAAGAGATCTGAAAAACGTAAACCTACCCTTTTCACCTTGCACGTGCTGGAGAAACCGTCACTATACTTCCAATTTGTTCCAGGTTCAACTTCCTTTTCATTCTCAGATGCATCATTATAGCTGTTTACATTCTGGCCAAGAAGAGTTACCTCTTTCACACCTTCTTTCCAGAGTTCTGCCACCTCCTTCACTATTGAATCAACAGGACGTGATCGCTCTCTCCCTCTAGTAAAAGGAACAATGCAAAACGAGCACATATTATTGCAACCCCTCATCACGGACACAAAAGCAGTAATAGAATTTTTAGAGATCCTCACAGGACTAATATCTGCATAAGTCTCTTCAAGTGAGAGAAGGGTATTGATCCCTTTCTGACCATAATCGACCTCTTCCAGTAAACGTGGCAAATCTCTATAAGCATCAGGTCCACAAACCACATCAACCATCTTATCTGCATCTAATATCTTATCCTTTAACCTCTCAGCCATACAACCCAACACAACAACCTTTGGTGGATGATGCGACTGTGACCTTCCAATGGCAACATTGCTCTTCCAGTGTCTCTTTAGAAACCAAAAGTAATTAAGTCTCTGCCAGACCTTTTGCTCTGCATTGTCCCTTATAGCACATGTATTAATAAATATGATCTCTGCACTTTCAGGAACATCCACAACTTCACTATATCCAGCATTCTTCATGATAGATAGAACAATCTCCATGTCATTTACATTCATTTGACACCCATAAGTCTCATGATAAATACGGCCTCTTGGCAGAATTTCAATATCTGGTGGGACTTCCATAGCTGGCACAAATCTTGACAGAAATTAAAAAAGAAAGAACAAATTCAATACAAATTCTGTTAAATACAATGCTCGATGTTCATAACTGAATTGCATTTCAAGCATTTATTTCATTTTTAACCCTACATTTTCAATCTTTACAGCAACCTTCACCAAAGAAACATGTTTTGAGGAGCATAAAATTGGATAGCGATTTTCTAGCATGAACTTGCTTATGAAGCACTAAAGTTTCATAAGCAACTTTTGCTAAAGAGCTTGTTTCAAAGAGAATTCAATCAAAACCAATGATAAATGAATTGCCTTTCAAGCATAAAATCAGCTATTAAGCCTTAAAGTTTTGATGTTAACGGCGAGTTCACAAAACAAACCAGTTTCAAAGAAAATACGACGGGAAGCAGGCATAGATGTGACTTGCAGTTCAGTCCTTAACTTGTTTATTAAATATTAAGCTCTAAAGCTTCAATCTTTATAGCTCCCTTCAGTAAAGGAACCTGTTTCACGTAGAATCCAATTGAAAGCAACCGAGATTGAATTATATTGCAAGTATTAACTTTGTATTAAGCTCTAAAGTCCTAGCCTTTACAGTTACTTTCACTTGAGAATTCAATGGAAAGAAATCATGATTTGGTTCCCTTTCAGACATTAACTTGTCATTGAGAAGCTAAGTTTAAATCTTCACAAAGCCCTTCACTTCTAAAAACTTGCTTCAAAGAGAATTCAATGGAAACCAGAGGTAATTGAATTACATTTCCTGCATAAGCTTGGTTATTTGAGCCATAAATCTTTAGTATTTCCATCACCCATCACGCAAAAAACCCATTTCTAATGGAAACCGTTCTGTTCTAAACTCCCTAAAGCAGCATTTCCACAAGAAAAAAGGATAGCAGTATCAACTAAATCATTTTAAAACAGGAGTCATTAAAAATACACATCCAAAGTCAATTTTTTCCAGAACCCTTTAAAGAAAATAAATAAGAACTCACTGGGGCTGTGTTTGAGAGGCAGAAGCGGAGACGGGGGCGGAAGCTGAGGAAACAGCTTGAGCAACAAAGTGGTGAAGGCCAGGACCTTGAGTGTTCTTAGAAAGGTGAGACTGAGAGAAGTTTCTTGATAGAGTGAGAGAGAAGTTCCTCTTTTTGAGTGGTCCTTTGTTGAAATGTCGATAGCAATGATAATAAGAAGGGCATGGTTTCTTTGGAGAGGGAGACCTGAGAGTTAAACAGCAGCATCGCCTTTGGATCGTTGAAAGAGATGATGCGAGAGAAGACGCCATGAGAGAAACAGAGCCAGGAAGAGAGGAGTCTGTAGCAGCAGCGCTGAACAGGAGCTGGATAGGGATTACTGTCGTCTTGTCTCTCTGTATTTCCCAAAAAAACGGTGCAGTTTTTGAGTATTTGCTTCCCATTTTGAAATGGGCCCGTACTGGCCCAATTATATTTCCATATTTGAGAGAACGTCTCTCCTATATTGCTTCCAATTCATACCAAGCCCCACGGCCGGCCAGGCTTGAACTAGATCAATACAAGTTGCTTATTAACAATGGCTAAGAGGCCTGAAAAGTTTTCATTATTATTTTTATTTTATTTTATTTTAATTTATTTATAAGAATTTTATTAATTTTTAATTTTATCTTTTAATTCAAAATAAATAATATTATATTTTTTAATTTAGTCCTTATTTTTTAAATCTATATTTTTTCTTAGTTCTTTTGTAAAAGTTACTATTCTTTTAAATTTTATCCTTAAATAAAAAAAATTATAACAATTTTAATTCTTATTCTTTTAATTTTTTTGGTTCTCGGCTGAATATAAAAAATTATTTTATATTTTAATTTTGATATTTTTTTAATTTTTATTTTTTAAAATCCTTTTATATAATTATAATTCTTTTTTAGTTTTATCATTTGATATTTGATTGATTAGGAGGTGTACTTCAAGGTTTTGACAAATATGATGCTTTATGTTTAATAACTCGGGTTATGAGTTTGAAAAGTTAGTACATTTTTTAAAATAATTTTTTTTTATTAAGTTATTATAGTCTTATAATCTGAACCATGATTTGACGGGATATACAAAATTAATTTTGCCTTGATTATTAGGATTACACTTTTACCATACCAACTTGATTGACCATCACTTTTTTTATGTATTTTTTTTCTTTATTGCACTTTTTTATGTTTTATAAATTATGAATTTAAATACATCTTTTGTTCTTTTGTTCTGTTTTGAATTTTTTTTTTCCAAGGCTATCCTAAACATTTTTGTTTTTAAATTGGATCAATTTATTGCTATTTTTTATTTTTGTTATCTAATTAAAATAAAGTCATTATATTTGATCCAATCAAGTTAATGATGAAAGTCATTCATATATTTTTGTTTTTTTTGTTTTAAAAAATATATTTGTAACATCTAAATATTACTTTTTTGCATAAAAAAATAGTTCGTTGAAAAGAATTGATACCAAAGTTATTAGATTACTTATACAAACTGAGAGAACTAAATAATATTATGGAGCTTAATTATTTTATTTTTAATTTAGTTTTTTTCTTTAATTTTGTTCTTTTATTTTTATTTAATAATTACTTTGGTTATTTTTTAATTGACCAACTTGACTGGATCATGTAAAGATTATTTTAACACAATTTAATTTTAAATTTAGAATAGATAAGAAATCAAATTAAGAGGTTTTTTCAATTAATTTCATCTTTAAACTTATTTTATTTATCAAGTGGGCTGTATTTGAATTGACAAAATTAATTGATTTTCAGCAAAAACAACTTTAATATAGTTTAATTTTAACCAAAGAAGTTATGTTAAAAAAGTTTTTTCTTTTTTTATTTATTTTATTTCATCCTAACGTCAATTAGATTATCCCTGGATAGGCAAACCTGATTAGGCCATGATAGGTGAACTTCTACCTAGTTTTATTTTAAATTCGTGCAGGTAAGGAATTAAATTGTTAAGTTTCAAGATTGATCAGTTGAATTGAATTTAATAACATGGTCATGTAAACCAGGGAAAATTTTATGTTACATGTTCTATCAGCTACTCGTTAAAATACATTTTTAAAAAAGACAATCATAAAAAAAAGAGAATATAAAAATATCTCAGGATACCGCTGCTTACTCCTGATAAACCAGTACACTCATAGATAACGGTAAAGAAAGCAAGCAAGCAAAATTAATCACGCCATCAGAAAAAAAGAAATAGCAACAAAGAGGAGATCATGGATAAGTACAAAGTGACTCATCGCCTCCTGAAACAATCGATAAAATCACTTGTTAACCGTCAATTAACCTCCAATAATCCAATCTATCGCTCCATTTCAGGTACAATCACTCTCTAATCCTAGTAATAATCCTGCAATTTGTAACGAAATTTTGAAATTTATTGTTTTAAACAGCTTTGCCGCTCGGAAGTGGAGGTCGGAATCCACAACTTTACAGAAGTTTCGGTTCTTTAGCGACGAAAGTTGAGAGGAATCCGTCGTTCTCGAGTCTGAATTCCGATGACGTGAGTTATTTCAAGGGAGTGTTAGGGGAGAACAACGTGATTCAAGATGAAGATAGATTGGAGACAGCAAATATTGATTGGATGCATAAATATAAAGGATCCAGCAAACTATTACTCTTGCCTAGAAACACCGAGGAGGTTCTTTTTTTATTTATTTATTAAATTCTCTATTATATAATGAATTAATGCAGTTTTATTATTATTTATTTGGTTTTGTGTGTGTGCTAGGTTTCTAAGATTTTAGAATATTGTAATTCGAGGCGGCTGGCAGTTGTTCCACAAGGTGGAAATACTGGACTTGTTGGTGGAAGTGTGCCGGTTTTCGATGAGGTAATGTAATCTTCTTTGTGTGTGTAGGAGTGTGTGCGTGCCTGTGTGTTTGGAAATTATCTCATGTTCAAGTGCTTCTTGATTATATTTTGTGCAGGTGATTATCAATGCGGGTTCAATGAATAAGATCATAGCTTTTGACAAGGTAGACAGTCTTGTGGCATTTATGGTTTCTCCGTGGTTCCTGCAGTTGCAACTTTTGAATTTATTCACTAGCTATACTTTGTAGCAATGGGTTCAAGATCTTTTTGCATCATTTCAAAGTTCCTAGAGTCATCATTATTTTGTTTTTATTTTTATTTTTCTGTAGCAATGGCTGACTTTATTTCAATAAGTGTCTAGAAAGTGTGAAATAAAAATGCAGTGTTCTAGTAATTGATTTGCAAATTCTAGTTTAGACAAAGTTGAATTATATTTCTGAACCCAATTAGAAAGTGATTACCTCGTGGTGCATTTCAGGTCAGTGGCATACTAGTTTGTGAAGCTGGATGCATATTGGAAAATCTTATTTCTTACCTGGATAACCAAGGGTAATTGTTCAATAAACTTCATTTTCTTTTCTGACGGGACTTGTAGTGCATTTTAAACTATAAGGAAAAGAGATTCTATAATGTATAATAATAATAAAAAGAAATCAAGTTTATTTATTGATATTTCCCCTTCTTGAACAGTGATGGATATTACTTTGATTGCTGATAATTTTCTTGGTGAGAGTGCAGTTTAGTCATTTTTATTAATCCTCCACTATGTAGCTGAATACTTTTATGAATTTCTTGAGATTTTCAGTAATTCCAGAGGACTTTGTGTTAAACTATTTGAACGAATTTTTCGTAAGAGAATTTATGAAAATCTACTTTCAGTTTGCAGAGAAATATGATACTGATTTTTCTTTCTTTTGTTTTTTATTTTCATTTTTTGTTGCATCGAATTGCTTCCTTGCTTTTAAATTACCATTGTCATTGTACTCTTTCACACATGTTTTGATCTTTGACCCATGTGATTGAAATTATAGCAAATCGAAGTTTGGCATTTTAATTCATTCTGCATTCAAGTAAATTAAACTTCCATTCAGATTTATAATGCCACTGGACTTAGGTGCAAAAGGAAGCTGCCAAATTGGTGGAAATGTTTCAACCAATGCAGGTGGTTTGCGCCTTGTCCGTTATGGCTCTCTTCATGGGAATGTACTCGGTGAGAATTGTAATCTATCAAGTCATGATTTGTTAAGAACTTGAAGACTTTTTTTTTTTGACACTCCTTGTTCATATGACTATGTAAAATGAGACGAATTTGATTATGTTGTTGGGTCCTGCTACATGACCATAAAATTATGCTGTAATGCTTGAATATTATAGGGGAGTTATAGGTGTCCATATCATCACACTTCTGTATATCTATAATTTTTGTGATGCCAGTTATTACAAAGCATATTCCAGCATGACCATAAAATTATGCTGTAATGCTTGGATATTATAGGGGAGTTATAGATGTCTAATTTGTGTCCGTATCATCACACTTCTGTATATCTATAATTTTTGTGATGCCAGTTATTACAAAGCATATTCTTGGCCAATCTTACAGGTCTTGAGGCTGTTCTGGCAAATGGTGATGTGCTTGACATGCTAGGGACATTACGTAAAGATAATACAGGGTATGACTTGAAGCATCTGTTTATAGGTATATGCCAATCACTTTGCTTTGGATTATTTTTCCCTATCACCAGCCAATTTTTCTAGATGGTCCAATTCATGTATTTTTGCTATCATTGATGTAGGAAGTGAAGGTTCATTGGGAATTGTAACTAAAGTTTCAATTCTTACTCCCCCAAAGCTATCTTCAGTGAACATAGCATTCCTTGCATGTGAAGATTATCTGAGCTGCCAAGTATGTTTTCAAGTGAAAATGACTGAAGCTTCATCATCTGAAAATATGTTCTTTTTTCTATATGTTATTGCTACAGAATATACAAATAATTAAATATGTGCATGCATACATATTTCTAGTGGATGTAGTTCTTGCCCTGCTTTATCAGTATGTGTTCCACCCTCTTGTTGAATTCTTGAGAATTGTTCTATACTTCTTACATTGTTCGGTTTGATAGGAACTGAATCTTTGTTTCTAGTCATCCTTTGTTCATATCAAAACATCTCATTATTGCTTAGGACCTTAATAACCCAAACAACTAAACCTAGGAACATTTTTCCATTGGCTACACCCTGCTACAGTACCATACAAACCATAGACTGCAGAGTAAGCTAGAACATATGGAACAAGAAACTTCATGCTAAATTAGAATACTGGAGCTTTATCACTTCCATCTGGCATTTGAATCAGATTTTTCTTCTTCCAAAGTTTTAATTGCAGTCATGTTTCTTGGCTAATTATAATGATTAGGATTAGGAGAGTATTAAAGGGCTTGGAAGAATGAGACTTTTTTTCCTGTTTTACAATTTGCTAAAGCTGATAGCTTTTTGGGTGGGGGATTCAAACAGGGACATGAATGTAAGGATTCATAATTTGAAATGATGTGCAAATGGCTAAAAGTAAATGCCTTTTGTTTTCTGGAAAGACCAAGGTTTAAACCCATAGTATGTTTATAAACTTGCTTTTGCAATATCTCTCAATTCTTTTAAATTTGAGTTTAAGAAGTGTTCTTGCCTCACATTATTTTTGTCCTATCAGAAACTTCTATCAGAAGCAAAGAGGAAACTTGGAGAGATTCTGTCTGCATTTGAATTTTTGGATAGCCATGCAATGGATTTGGTATAGTTGCTCTAAATCTAATGAGTGTCTCCTTTTCTACTTATCTCACATCAAGCAAGAAATTACAATCTGATTAAAAACACTTTAAGAAATTAAAGTTATGTCTTAGACCTTTTTTCTTACCACCATTCAAATTCAGATCAACAATTTAATGAATGTTTCTGTAATCACTGGTGAAGGTATATATGAGCGTAATTTGAGTTATTTGCTATGATAGTTCTTATCCTTCCGGAAGAATATAGAAGAAGTCCCATATTTAACATGATTTCATGGTTTAAATGAAGGGTAGTTATTCTTTAAAATTTTCCTTACCCTACTGGAATTGTTGATATTTGAGAACCAACCTTGAGTTTCTGCAATCATATTCCGTATTCAAGTTTTGTTTTCTTGGTCAAGTATATGGAATAACTATTTTAATATTCATGCAAGAAAATTTGAATATCATGAGTTTTATATTCTGATGACAAAAGCAATTTATAGCATTACACGTTGTGGACTACATAGTAGTGTGATCTACACATAATCTACAAATTCATTCTTTGTCATGGTTTGTAAGAAATTTTCTTCTGTGGATTATCTTGCGGTTCATGTTTATTTTATTGAAGAAATCCAGATTTTGTAGCTGCCTTAACTTCGATATTATTTTGTGTTCGCGTATTGTGTTTTATGTGGCAGGTTCTAAACCATTTAGAAGGTGTTCGGAATCCATTGCCTTCCGCAGTACACAACTTTTATGTGCTGATTGAGACAACAGGCAGTGATGAATCTTATGACAAGTAACCTCCTCACCAGTTTTCCTCTTCCTTTCAAAAATTGAATTAGCATTTGCTAAGGCTGCTATAACACCTCTTTCTTCTATTTAAATTTTGGTAGCTGCAACTTTAGTTCATGTTTCTCAGAATAATTTGAGATTTTTAATTCTGAGTGCATCGCTGAATAGAAAGCAAGATATTGCTTTTTATTTTTATTTGTCATCCTGAAACGCCTCACCTTACCATGCAAAACACTGGAATAAGCTCCAACCTCAAGTGCTTACTTATGCCCCTTAATGAATGGACAATAGAATATAGCTGTCTCATGACCCGTTGAATGACCAATAGATTACGTAACTAATGTATTCCCCCGAGAGGAAGTTCTGTATAAGTTAACACCTTTCATTTGCTAACATTGTTTGCCCTTTATCTTTTCATTAATCATTATAGCATGCTTGGGTTATCATCTTTTCTTGTATTCTTCCTTGTATAGATTGATCACATGATGCCCAGTATGCTAAAACTGAAAATTTTATACAACTGCTTACAGAGAGAAGCTTGAGGCCTTCCTGCTTCACTCAATGGAATCTGGTTTAATTTCTGATGGGGTTCTTGCTCAAGACATAAATCAGGCATCCTCATTTTGGCGTATACGCGAGGTTCCCATTAAACTTAGTCAAATTTTCTCATGTCTACCTGACACATTTCTGACTATTTTGTATCCTGTCCTGTTTAGTTTCTTGACAGTTGAGACATGATTATATCTACCTATGCTACAAACCTTAACCTGATGTTCTCCATGTACACACTGTGCGCCCTCTAATCATTAGTTTACATTTGGAACTAATTATATGGTTGTGTGGGTGTTGGAAAAATCAAACATGGAGAAAGAAAACCGCTTTGGTGTGATGATAATAACAAAGATCCATACTGTAAAAATTTCTCTAGGGGTTATATATCATGAATTCATATTCTTGTGCTTCTGCTCTTCATCAACAATAGTAGTTTGGGAACAAACGCATGGTATAGATATTAATATTCTTGTTGGATCATTTTGTATGGCTGCAGGGTGTACCAGAAGCGTTGATGAGAGCAGGGCCTGTATACAAATATGATCTTTCAATACCGGTCGAAAAAATGTACAGTCTTGTTGAGGAAATGCGATTAAGACTCGGTGAGAAAAGGCAGCATTACCTCTTAAATTTTGAATTGTTGGACATTCATTTTGCACGCTAGTGTGAGGTTGCATTGGTAGCTTGCTGGGGTGAACTTGCAGCATGTTCAGTAACAGATTTAGCAGAATAACTAAAATTAACAATAGATTTGAACATTGCCACCCCTCAAGAGAAAAGGAAGAGAATTGAATAAAGAAACATTGTGCCATGCTTGTGCTGGAGGCTGAACAAGAATTTATCACTAAATTTCTCTTCTTTGGGTTGTATTATTTATATAGGCTACTTTATTCTTTATATAGAGTGTGATTGGATACTCTGCGGTATGTCCAGTACAAACTCATCAGCTGACCCCATTTTTCGTTCTCCCTGTCTATTTTTTAGGTCAATCAGCCAATGTAGTGGGATATGGTCATCTTGGAGATGGCAATTTGCATTTAAATGTTTCAGCACCGCAATATGATGATACGGTAGTTTGGTTTTCTTCTTCAGTGACGTCTTTGAGTTATTTTTGTTCTGGCTATTATGCGACTCTTAATTAATTTATCAATGGCGTTAGCAGATTTTAGCACAAATTGAACCCTACGTATATGAGTGGACATCTAAGCACCGGGGCAGTATAAGTGCAGAGCATGGCCTGGGACTGATGAAAGCCAATGAGATATTCTATAGCAAGTCACATGAAACTGTGAGCATTTTTTCATTTTCACATTTGAAAATATTAGAAATGCATATTTCCTGGCATGTATTTGGATAATGTGGGGTTTCTTTACGTGATAATGTCTGAATTGCGTGGAATTCATTTGGATAGGTGCAACTGATGGCTTCTATCAAGAAATTGCTGGACCCCAATGGAATCCTTAACCCATATAAAGTTCTTCCTCACTCCCTCTGCTCTTACAGCTAAGTTCCTGGGACCCTTTTCCTCACTGTGGACTTTCTTATCATTGCCTGTGGATAATCTCTGACTAGGCCTTGTGGGAGTAATTGAAGAAAGAACACTGTTGCTCGTATTTTATGGGATAACTATGTGCCCTGTAACGCGCAAGATGCATATGTATCATGTTGAATGCTTAAATCCCATTTGACACTGCTATAAATAAACAATATTTCCTCTAGGCCTAAGCTGTTATAACCTGTGCTGTAAGTGTGATTTGTCCTGAGATTAGTCTCTTTCTTTGTTTTCAAGTAAATGCATTTCTTAACGCTGTTAAAACTCTTGCATTAGATCCAGGCAGAATCCCCTAGACTGGATATACCTAATTTTTTGTCGCTCTCTTCTCTCTTTCACCTGCCTATGTCTTATAATTGTATTTGTTCGAGCCATAAATACCTAGTACTTGTTCCTGGCATCACCTCTAAAGACTAAATGTTTGGAATTCCGAGGGGAAATGCATCATAGGGGAAGGTATGACTCCAATTTCTGTTTTTTCCGCTTCTCCGCTTGTTACTTCTGATTCTCAGGAACCTGGACATTTCTGTATTTCTTCAATACAGTTCTATCTAACATTTCTGTATTGCTTCATCTCAACATGCTTTAGACACCTAGTCCCATTTTTTTCCCGGACGAATATATGTTTCCCAATTTAGGAAAAAGCACCTTTTTGTTTTGAGAGAGAAGGAATCGGAGCACCAACCTCTTCTTTAGAGTGCCGACGCATGTGACCAGTGGCCACCATTTCAGGATATGCACATTATTGTCAGCAATTTACCTTTTGATCATTCATTATTCCATGTGTGATGTTACAAAAGCACTTTATGCTTCTACGGTTTGGCCAATCCACGCAACCAAGTAAAGAAACATTAGACAAAAGCAGTAGGATTAAAGCAAAATCCAATTCCATCCCACTGGGACGGATTCCTGTTAGCTTATTTTGTCAGCCAAATACGTTTGGATTGAAGTCATCGATGCCCCCCACCCCCCCCCGAATTTGAATGGGGAATGAACATTTAGGACTCATGCTTTCTAAATTTTTCCGTTCCGTGTTTGTTTATTATAAAAAATAATTTGAATTAGTTTTTGAAAAAAGTTATTTTTTTTTAATTTTGGATGAAAAATATTTTTAAAAAATTAAGAAAAATTAAAAAATATTTTATTATTTATTAATTATATTAAATTTTGATCATTAATTTTTTTATTGTTATATATGTATTTTTTATTTTATCCTTTAAAACTTATAATTTGACTTTTGTATTAGTTTTGATTCTTATTATTTTAACTGTGATTTTTCTTATTATTTTTTTAATTAATTTTTTTTATTTATCAAATTTAATTATTTGTTTTTATTACTATTTATTTTATCTGAAATAATTTAAAAAATTAGATTTTTTTTAATTTTATTATCTTTTAATTTTTTATTCTTTAAATTTATTTTTTATTTTTTTAATTATTTACTTATTTTATTTAAAATAATTTATTAAATTGATTTTTTTTCAATTTATGTATTAGATTTTTTTAATTTTACTTATTCTATTAGTTTTTCAATTTCATCTTTTAATTTTTTTATTTATTAGATTTGATTTTTATTTTTTTAATAAATTTTAAAAAATTAAAAACTAATAGAATAAGTAAAATCTAAAAGGTATCTTTCAATATATTTTTGATGTAACTATCAAATATAAAAAAATAACCTACTTTTTTAAAATTTATTTTTAATAAAAAGTACTTTATAGAAAAAAAAACAATGTTAGTAGACTTCCTACCTGGCAACAAGTCAAAAGGTGGAGGATTTAACTTGTCTAAAAATTAGAGCAAGCTGAAGATGGATCTATCGTGCTTTTAAAAATATGTTTCTTGCCAAACCTGTCTATGCTAGATGCCCATACCTAGAAGATTCCCCGTAAGACAAAATTGCAAGGGAACGTTTCCATTAATGAAGGCTAGAATATGCTAACACTCATCTTAGAAGAGGTCAAAAGTGATGATTGCATATGCCTGCTTAAAAACAAAGATATGGGAAAAGTAAGAAGCAAGTAAAAGTCGGTTTCTCTTTCCAGTGCTCTTGATGTTGGATGAGAACCAAGAACAAGGGATCTGTAACATTGCAAAATACAAAACTTAAGATTATCTTTTTTTTTTTTTTATTATTATTAATATAAATTTCCCAACTAACTTATACATATCTAAATTAATCTATTTAAATTAATTACATTTAAACTTAAAATTATCCATCCACCAGGTGGTGGGGGTGATTAGTCATTACCCTTTTTCATAACTTTCCAGGAAGACGCTGTTACTGTTTGTTTGATTGTTTTAAAAATATATATTTTAAAAATAATATTAAAATAAATAAATCTCCAGCAAATAGTATTTTGATGCAATGCAAAACTTCGCAATGGTTAAAGTTTGACCCAACTGTACATTGGAGTTTGAAAATTACACAGTAACATGATTGTTTGATGGTTACTTGCTCTTAATCCATGATACACAATACATCATTTATTGTTTCACTTGCTGAATAAATTAGATTAAATTTTCTAAACGATTTTTTTTTAATCGTTTTCTTGAAAATAAAGAAAGATGAAAGAAGATGAAGAATTTGGTTTTTTTTATTTTCATCAAACTGAATAAATCAATAAAAAAAAACTGAAACTGAGTTAAATAATTGTAATTCTTATTTGATTTTGAAAATGTAGCTGTAATTGCTTTTTAAAATGTTTTTTATTTAGAAATATATTAAAATAATATATATATATATATATATTAAAATTATTTTTAATATCAGCATATTAAAATAATATAAAAATATTAAAAATATATTAATTTAAAATAAAAAAAATATTATATGATTCGGTTTTGCTCGTCCTTTCTAGCGTGGAAGGATTATGTCAAAACTAAATATGTTCCTTTCCTGGTTTGGAAGAACAATTTATTGCCCAATTTGACTTTAATTGTCCTGACACATGAATGTGAAGTTGCCGGTTGGTGAGGCCCGTGAGGGTAATGGCTAGTTTATTATTATTTTATAACAGTAGTTTGTTTTTTAAAATAATTTTTTAAAATTTTTATAAAAATAATATTTTTTTATTTTAAAAAATTAATTATTAATATTATTTCATCAACATAATTTTAAAAAATAAAAAAAATTAATATTTTTGAAAAACATTTTTAGAATATAAAACTAACAGGATTCTGTAATGTTTTAAAGACAACTAGACGGCGTGGTTTGTGAACTTCTGTGGTGTTAACTGTTAATAAGATAGCTTACTGTGTGCGGTCAAGATTTTTATGTATTTGTTCATTTATTTCCTGTGAAAAAAAGAGAAAGGGACGTTTGTTTGATGGATTTTTTTTTAAAATGAAAATGAAGTGCATAGTGTTGGATACCTCAAAACAAGTTTTATATTTGGACGAAATGAATACGTCCAAATAAATTAAATAATTGCTGGATCTTGTTTTTAAAAGAATAATTATCACTGGAGCTTATGAACTCAATGGATTATATTTAGTAATACGATATATAATATTTTTATAAAAGTTTTTTAATTAAAAACATGTTGAAAATAATATTATTTAAAATTTTTAATAATTTTTAAATAAAAAATATTTTGAATCACAATCATTACTACAATCTCAAACATACTCAAAATTTAAATAATCAATCATCTTAATTTTCAAATATATATTTTCACATGCTTTTTAAAAATATATTTATTTTTAAAAAATATTTAATTAATATTATTTTAATAATTTTAATATTAAAAATAATTTTATAAAAATATATTTTCAAGAAAAAAACTCCACATGCACCGCTTAATTTCTTTTTAATTTTATCTACTTTTGAGGGAACAAAGTTTGGATAATAGAAGTCATAATAAAATTAGAAATTTTGATATGAGAAAAAAAATGCATTTTGGGAACATGAAACGACAACACTGAGAAAGGTAAACACATGCAAGTGGATTTCTTTTAATTGTTTTTAATACTATAAGTAGAAAAAGAGAAATAGATAAATATATGGTAGTACGGTGGCGGGGAACACGAACCATACCATATACCCTTCCTCATAAACCGTCGCTGGCTCTCTTTGTCCCTTTCATCAAACACCCCTTCACATCAACCCCCCAAAACTCTCTCTAGTTATCCCTCCCTTTCTGTTTCCAAAAAGCTATCTTTGCCGCCATGACGAGCTCCTCTGCAACAACTCGCAAGGTTCATACTCTTAATCGATGACACGGGCTTTTGTTTATATCGTGTTTTCTATCATTGACGATAGTGAACTTGTGGGTTTTGTTTTGTTCTAGGCACTGAGTAAGATTGCTTGCAATCGGCTTCAAAAAGAACTTGTTGAGTGGCAAGTCAACCCTCCAACTGGTTTCAAACATAAAGTCACCGATAATCTCCAAAGGTTTGGTCTTTTCTGTTTGACTACTGTAATGGGTTGTTTTGTTTTATGTTAAATAGTGTTTTCTTGCCGAGAAAATCAAAGGAAGTTTTTGGAAAATAACAAATCAAACTAAATTTGGATCTTTTTTTGGAAATGTTTGTAAAATGAAATTTAAGGATATGATTTTTCTTAGTTAGTTTTTATGTTTGATTAGTCTCTCTCTCTCTCTCTCTCTCTCTCTCTCTCTCTCTCTCTCTCTCGCTCTTGTTATGTGGGGTTATTGGGATTTTTGAATTGAAGGTGGGTTATTGAAGTAATTGGAGCTCCGGGCACCCTTTACGCTAATGAGACCTATCAGCTTCAAGTCGATTTCCCTGAGCATTACCCTATGGAAGCCCCTCAGGTTTGGAATTGCAACAGCATATTGTTAACTGTGTTGATTTTTAGTGGGTTTTTTCCATGTAAAACAGTCTTGATTGTGGTGTTTGTGGTTCTAACAGGTTATCTTTCTTCACCCGGCTCCGCTGCATCCGCATATTTATAGCAATGGCCATATTTGTTTAGGTAATCTTATGTATGTTCTATATTGGCTATAAGTTAATCGTGGAATTACAATTTCGGATCGGTTGGATAATTTGTCTTATTGTATTCTGTCCCGAGTTGAATTATCGTGGCCCACTTAGTTGGATGTTTTCCTTTTGCTACATCATGAACTTATTTATTTTTCTGCTTTTTATTTCACAGCATTCACTTATTTTTTGAAAGTGATGGTCTTGCACGTAATTGCTGGTCCTTTTTGTGTGTTGGAGATATTTTCATTCTCCTCTTACAAGGTTTTTATTCAATACATGGCCAATATTGCATGCATATTGATCTCTTAGTTTTCCGGTTTTTTGCAATTTCCATTGAGTAGAGGGCAAAACCTTGATTGTTGCTAGAAAAAATGGTATGATTATCTCGGAACATTAAATTTCAGTGAGACCTGCAAAAGCCAAATTCAGGTATAGTTCACTGTAATGGGCATAGATATTATGATGGGCAGTGAAAGCCTTGGGCATGCAATATAGTGACACCAACTGACTGGTAGCTAATTATTGCTGTATAAGTTATGTTCATCATGCAATCCATTTGTTTAGAAGTTTTGACCCTTAATGCTGTCACTAGATAAGAAATTACTTTCAGTTTCTCTTCTCTTTGGTTCATTTGTGATACAACTTGGACTCGTGCACGTACTGATGCTCGTGCTATGTTAATCCTGTTCTGGATAAGCAGGGTATAAGTCATTTGTTATGATTCAAGCTAAGTAACTTTGTATATGGTTCTTATCTCTGTTATGCTCTTTCTATCTCATATTTACCGCGCAACTTTGGTTTTCCAACTATTTAAAGAGTGATCATTAATTACTGTCAGTGGAATTTGTTTTTAATGTCTTGTTTAAAGTGGTTACATTTCTAATTGAAGGTTGTTATGTTGCTCCATAAATGTGAGAATTAATTAATTTTTACATAATGGGACATCTCAAAAAGGAATGATGGACAGTTTAGTGGGATGAGTGTTTTAATATATTTTGTACCTCACCTCTCGTGATTCTTTCAATCTAAACCTTTAATAATACTTGCAGCATGACTGGCATTTGATTATTACCGTTTGCAGATATACTATATGATTCCTGGTCACCTGCCATGACTGTTAGTTCCGTCTGTATCAGTATTCTATCGATGCTTTCCAGCTCCCCTGCAAAGGTTTGATTTTATGGTCAATTTTTTATGTGCTTGCTTTACCCTTCCTTTTTAATCATTATGGATTTTGTTTTCATTGTGCTACTATTGGCTGCTGGTCAGCAAGGGTATATTTTCCAATATCCTTGATGAACAGTAAGCATGCCTTTTAATGATCTTATGATTCATTGGACGGTTGGTTAAGATGGGCATCAAGAGGTTTTATTTCTTCACCTTGTTTAAATCATATATTAAGACAGTTGGATTAATGGGGTTGACCTTGCTTGCAGCAACGTCCTGAGGACAATGACCGATATGTTAAGAACTGTAGAAATGGAAGATCTCCAAAGGAGACCAGGTGGTGGTTCCACGATGATAAAGTGTAACAATTGAAGCATTTCCATGCTTATCAGGCCAAATAATTATGGTAGATGGCCTCCTTTTTCCAAAGAAAATGAAAACTTGGGGAGAAGCATTCTGAAAACTCCTCTAAATGTCAACGTGTGTAAAGGAAAAGGAACAATGTGTTTTAGTAATATACTAGGAGCAAACTTGGCTTTTGTTACCTAGCAGGTAGATCATTGAAGCTGTGCTTTATCAGCACATTTTTAATCATTCTGTAACCATTTCACCAATATCTTATTTTCTGATTTTAGTTTACTAGCATGATGGATAGGTCCGTTCCATAATACTTGTTATTATGTCAAATTATTCACCGAGAAGGTATATCTTGCAATTCTTACAGGTTACTAGGTGGATAATAATTATATGTTTCTTCTTATCATCATCATCATAATCTGTTCCCAATGCCATAATGCCTTTTTCATCGTGCTGTTAATGGTTTCTGTTGTCTTAATCATATCATGCATATGGTGATTCTCTTTGTGCTCCGGTTTAGGCTTAAGGCTCGCAGAATCACAGATTATGAATTTGTGAGTGTTCAAGGCTCGAAGAATCACAGATTATGAATTTGTGAACGGTGGCCATTTTTCAACTGTATTTTACGACGAATGAGAGTGTGAGATGCCACATAACACCGCCTCCCATGTCCATTGCTTGGAGTTGTAAAATCTCAAGCATTGACAATAGCATCCTTGGGTAGTAGTAGCTAGGTTACACATTGGCAATGTCTTTTAATGGATTAAGAACCGACAAGGGAAAGAATGGCTTATTCAGTGTTGGGTTCTCTGTAGGTTAGACACTCTGCCCTTGATTTTCAGGCGTGGGGTTTCGGTTCCCTCGTCACCTGTCTTGGCTTTTGCCTGTAATATTTGGACCTCAAACTGGATGTGAACAGAGACTGTTAAGAGTGATCAAGTTGGAAACTGGTAACCTCGTTAGTCTAGTGATAAAGGTCCTGGGCTTAAGAGCTATGTTTCTTTTTAGATTCAAGGTTTGAATCTCACTTGCAATATTTCTTTGGGTCATGCCTTTCAATGTAAAAAATCAGTGAATCATCATGTTCTTGCGTGGGAAATTTTTGTAGGCAGCTGCGCAAAAACTTGAGGATTTAATTAAAATATATACAAGTTGGTTCGGATATTTTAATTACTAAAAAAAATAAAATAAAAATTGAAAACTGGTACCGATTAGCTGAGTTCCAACTCCAATACATGACAGGCACTTGGTTTTTTTTAAAGCAATATTAATGGAAACATTAAAAAAAATACATGGTAAGAAGTACCTAAACAAATTCGGTGCTAAAACCTTACAAACAAGACACTAGAAGACCACAACCTCTTAACAGAACACAGGTGGAACTGGAATAGTAATGCAAATTAAATTTGATATCAAAATTAAGTTAAATCAAATAATAAAAGATAAAATTGAAGAAATAAATAAATCAAAATAATATTCAAAAAACAAAATAAATAGTAATAAAAAATAAAGATAAAAAAAATAAAAAATGAAGAAGGAAAAAAAAACTAATTTCAAACGATGAATTTATAAAAAAACTAAGCAAAAAAATACATCAATCCGCGTTAATCTTTCAAAATTATAACCTGTGTCATTAATCAGAAGCACCATACATGAAAAAAACATGAAGCCTAATCCTTAGCAATTCAAATGCTGAAGAATAATTTTTTTTAAAAAAATTAATTACACAAAAAAATCTAAAACAAAAATGATAATTAAAAGAATGAGGGTGAAAATTAAAAAAAAAATTAGAGGGAAACCACAAGTTTTTTATTAAAGGGTTAAATTGAAAAGAAAAATAACCTTAACAAAAAAAAAGAACAAAACTTGAATAAATAAAATACTATAAATTTGAATTGAATGATGATATTGAAAAGTAATACAATTTTTACAAAAAAACAAAAAAATAAAAATAAAAAGAATAATGACTAAGTACAAAGTTGGAAAAAAATAATATATGACTAATTGAAATTGAAAAATTAAATAAAAAATAAATTAAATTTTTATAAAAAAATAAAAAAATTAAAAATCAAAAGAATAAAAATAAAAATAAAAAAATTAACCATAAATAGAACTAGCTTGTTATTTTCAGGAAAAAATATAGAAAAAAAAGAAGAAAAAGGGTCCGCAATAATAAACCGTCCAAACTCTATCAAGACGGGCCACACCGGGAAAAGAAAAATGAAGATAAGGTAGCATTTTCAAGAGCTCGATAGAATAATATTTTTTTTATCATCGAAAGACTCAGCACACACTCGAGCGCCTTTCATACACCACCAATTTATTGAATTTAAATATTAATTAATCAATCTAAAAAGATCAAATTGAGCTACACAAAAAACAACCCTGCGTGGAAAGATATATATTTTTTAATTATCATGACAATCGTGTCAGATAAATGAAATTATTTAAGCTTTTCACATCCAGTAGTCCAATGTCACAGTTAGATTTTTAATTTTGCTAGCCAATAACTGCAGCATCCTTGCAAAGCAAATCATGATAAGTCAGCAGTATTTATTAATTTAAAAAACCATCATCTTGACTGGTGTCTTCCATTGAATATTTATCATCCGATTCATCCCTCTCTCTCTCTCTCTCTCTAAGGTTTGAGCAAAATTGAGGGTCGACCATGGATTTGGGAGAGGTTAATCACCAAAGGATAAAAACAAATGGTATATGGTTGCATGTAGTAGAGAAAGGTTCAGGACCCCTAGTGCTTCTGCTTCATGGGTTCCCAGAATTCTGGTATTCATGGCGTCACCAGATCACGTTCTTGGCCAACCATGGATACCATGTAGTTGCTCCTGATTTGAGAGGCTATGGTGACTCTGATTCTCCTCTCAGCCCCAACTCCTACACTGTCTTGCATGTTGTTGGTGATCTAGTAGGCCTTCTTGACTATTTTGGTGAACAACAGGTCCTCTCTAACTCTGTTCTTTAATATTATTAATACGTGAAATCCTCTCTAACTCTGTTCTTTAATATTATTAATACGTGAAAATATGTGTTTTTGAATGGATTAAAAGTAGATTGTGACTGATTTAGTTTTGATATTTGAGAAGGTTTTTGTGGTTGGACATGACTGGGGAGCTAATATTGCTTGGCATCTAAGCCTATTCAGGCCTGACAGACTCAAGGGACTCATAGCCATTTCTGTCCCATACTTTCCAAGAGATCCTGTTGCTAAACCTATCGACTTTTTTAGAGGAAATTTTGGAGATGAGTTTTACATTTCTCAATTCCAGGTACCTTTCTAGGTCTATATTCACATGATTTCATTTACAACATTTGTTTTGCATGTCTCGAGTCTCTGAACTTAAAGTACTGGTGCCATGGGGACAGGAACCAGGAAGAGCAGAAAGGGCTTTTGCAAGATATGATTACTTGACAGTAATGAAGAAGTTTTTGCTGATAAATAAGACTGATCCGTTGATAGCTCCTTCGGGCATGGAGATCATTGATTACTTGCAAACACCAGCAGTGTTGCCACCATGGATTACTGAGGAGGAACTGCAGGTCTACGCAGACAAGTTCGAAGAATCTGGCTTCACTGGTCCTCTCAACTACTACCGTGCTATGGACCTGTAAGTGCAAATACTCTCACCATTTTATCCTTCCTGATTAGTTTACATGGTTTGAAGGTCTGATTATTTTGTCTCTTCTTTTCTTTCACTCTGCCAATGAGGCTGTAGTGCTGTATTAGCCATATGTTTTTTTTTATGATTTCTCTTGTTATGTTTCTTTAAAACGCCAACAGGAACTGGGAGCTTTCTGCACCTTGGCAAGGAGCAAAGGTTACTGTTCCTACAAAGCACATCGTTGGTGACAAAGAGATAGGTTTTGACACTTATGGTACAAGGGAATATGTGCACGGAGACACTTTCAAAGGCTTGGTGCCTGACCTTGAAGTTGTTATTTTAGAGGGCGGCCACCATTTTATCCACGAAGAGAGAGCCCATGAAGTCTCTCAAGAAATTCTTACCTTCCTTCAAAAGCTTTCTGTGGATTAGTAATTTGATGTCATGCCCAAAATGGAGTGTATTAGAATAAAATGAACAGTAGATTGCAATAAACTCAGACGTGGAAGTAGTAGCCGTAGTTTTTTTTTTTTTACAATAAATCTGGTTTCTGGCTTTCAAGAGTTCATGAAATTTTAAGTTGAAGGCTGACCTCAACCAGTAACAGTCTTCCTAACAGGGTTCCAGAAGAGGCTTAACATGGAATGAATGCTGCCAATTATGGTTGGTCACAGTATAATTACGTACTTTGGAAAGAATGGGGAAACAAATTCTTCAAACTTTGAGAATATTTTCCCCGTTTTTTTTTTTTTTTTGTTGCAGCTCATTACAACGTCGTTTGTGCCGATTTTTTTCTTTGATGGCATTGTCAAAAATTCTACTGAAAGAGTGAAGAAAATACAAACAAGAAAAATCTCAGTCGCTTGTTCTTCCCAGTTTTAGCAACTTCAGGACGTTTTCATAGACAATAAATGTTATCGAAGAAGCAGGAACGTTTTTCAGAAGGTTAGGTGTTATGCCCTTGTAAAAACCTCGGAATCCTTCAAACCTGCATGCCCCAAAAAGCAAATTAAATTATCAGAAATAAACGAGTAGATCGCAGTAAAAGAGACATTTATCATCAAAGTAACATCGTAATCAACGCAACAAGGTTGTCCTTTAGCAGTAATGCGTTCATAGAATGATAACATTTCATTCTCTTTTAGCATTTAAAAAACTATTCACGCAGTAGAATTTGAGATGATCCTCGGTTCACCAATAACTGGAGATGTTCACTGGTTCCTTTTTTCACGCATGAAAATGTCAGTCGACAGATATATAATATGCCTGGTGCAGATCCCTATAAAGCATGCAAGGGATCGAGCATAACGCTTTAGAGAGCTATTTTGTTTAAAAGAGTTAGATTTCCTCTGTTGGTGGTAAAATGGTGAAGTTCCGGCTGAATTTATTCTAACTGGGAGCCCAAGGGCGTTATTCTCCCCTTGGTACAAGGGGAAGAGGTCATGAGTGGAAGCCACGGAAGGATGGGGCGAGATTATGGTTTAAAAGGTAGCCAAGTGGGAGAAGAAAGGTTATTCTCACCGAGCAGTTGCCTTCATGACATGCCAACTATCCATATATCTTGGAATTCCTTCCATAGTGGGCCGTTGCTGCATAGGAGAGAAAACACAACTCCGGTCACAAATAGAGAGAGTATAAAGTATACCAAGCTATGCATAATCCCAAGGAACAACTCAGTTAGTTCCTCCAGGTGGGGGGAGAGTTTGTCCCTGGGCCATAAGCCTTGTGACAGCATTGTCTCTTTCTTATTAGGATTAAGGACACTGCAATAGTTTGGAAACCATATATGCAAACACCATGGGATTTACAGCAGGTATACCTGTAGTCGGGACCGAATAACCTGAAAAAATAGTACCCCAACCATGTCAAATGCAATGATCGACCAACAGGTTAACAGTCATGTATAAGCTTCACATTGCTTACAAGAATGCCTACCTGAAATGGATATGTCAGAATAATGGCAGCAATTTTAGAAGAACCCCCAAGGACAGCGTAATCAACTGAATTCTGTGCAAAAAGAGAACATTGAAGATGTTCAAGGTAGAAAATCAGAACTGCTATGAAAGCTGAAGTTCAAAACCTATTTTGGACAGCCTCGTGTTTGCAGAAATGAGACAGAAGAGGGAAACAAGTGCAAGCAACACCACCAAAGTTGCTATGGTTATGTATGTGTGCGTCTTTATGAACTTATAAAGCTTTGACATATAAAACATATAACACGAGTTGAAAGACCAAAAACCTGACCTTCAACCTGATGCACTTTAACAGAATAAGGTAGAAAAAACAATGGGGGGAGCCCCCCCCCAGGGCGGCTGTTTCCTTTGAGCACTCAAAATTAAAATTACCAATAAACTCTAATACATACCAACAGATCAGTATCAGCACTTTTACAATCTTCTTTTCTTTGTTTGGCTTTATAGTCAACAATAACTTTACGAAGTTCCTCATAAGCTGTGAACTGGACAGCACCATGAGAAACCTGCTGAAGTAAAACAAATACCTAATCATGAAAATGAAGAATAAAGAAACTACAATATTATTTTAACATAGCTGAAACAAGAAATAATATGCACATGCATGCAAGTTCCTCAGCAAGTAATTATATCTCTCAGCTCATTTCAGACCTCGATCCTGCAGCATCAACTGTGAACTACCAGACAAGCTGAGAGACAACCTTTTATTTCAGTAAGTTGAGAGACATCTTTCCCTGTTTGTATCACATATTAGATTATTAATCTATTAATCATCCACAGAGATTTTTACCTTATGTTACATAAAAAATTAAGAATTTTTTCATTTATCAATCAACTCAATGAAGTCTCATTCCAAACTAATTGGAATCAGTTAAATTGCATCAGAAATTAGCTTAAGAAAATCTTTAAATGATATGATAACTCATAAATATGGATCTGAGGCTGTTCAGCAGCTATATGCAGTAATGCAACATAACTAGATCACAGCTATCACCAGAATGGATATTCTGATGCATTTGATAGATATTAGAGAGGTTCCTTCATAAAGCAACATGTCATTGATTCAAGAGGATAATAACAGAGAAAAGCATCAAATTTTAATGACCATATAGGGAAAAAAGTATCAATTCATTTAACAAAACCTGTACACCTGAACCATGCATCTAATTGACAATCCAACAGACAGTGAGAAAGGCTTTCAATGAAGATAAACCCAGTAACTACCAGAAAAAGACTGGGAACAATTCCTTTATACAGTGCTCTCCATCCTTCCTCTCTCATAATTGTTTTCAAGGCATCTGTAATTTAACGACACACACAACAAAAATGCATTTATGGTCAGAAACAATCATGATGAAGGAGTACTAAAACACAAGCATCAAAGGATATCTCAGACAGCACATTAATAGCAAGTTAATGAAAGGTGCAGAGCAGACCATAAAGCCCAGAATATCTCCGAGTTTGGTGAAGAGGATTCTGAAGCTGCAATCTTGTCTTTACAAGCCAGATAGGATTTGTACAAAAGCAAACCTGAGAAAGGAAAAGGATGCAATTGTCAATATGCAAGACTCTTGTTCAACAAAGAAATGAACCAGCCTATCCTCACTAAAGCAATTAGAAACAAGAAGCCAACTTCCAGTGAATAGATGTCTTGAGAAACCAACCTCCTAAATGCACTAAATACAGAAAAGTACCAACAATTCAATTAAGAAGTTGTTCCAGAGCACCTCTTTTGATTATGCTATTGATGCTAATTGTCACTTCTTATCACTACATATTTGTTGATGATTTTTTCAAACAAAAGGGATGTCTGAGTTAATTACCAGTTAACAGTAGCCTTTAGTTTCATCCTCTCAGGCACATTTCTGCATAAATTGTATGGTTCTTATTGCTTATAAGCCAACAATGGGAGTTCCTTATGTTCTTTTGCTCCCTATGTTTAAAAACTTAATTCTAGCTTGCAAAATCTATTTCAGGTATAGCATGGACCATATTAATTTCCTCAAAATAATATCACTGAAGATTCAAATACTCACCAAAGCTCCAGCTTCTGCAGCAGATGCAAGATGAAGACCAGGGCTCAGCTTCTCATCCCTGTTTTTAGAATACCTTTGTTTGGCTCTACTATAACTACAAATAGAAAGAGAAAAAACCCCTTCAAGTGATCTAGATGATAGACAAAATTTAAAAGATAACAAGAATAAATGAATCATGATGGAAGAACCCTTTAGGGTTTACCGATAATGCACCGCCTGTGAAGCAGATAAGTATCACTAAGAAGTCTTTTTATGGAAGTCCTAAAATCTAAAACTTAAAAACCAAGAAAGCAAACAATATTAATCGATATGAAAGAATCCTTTTGATGTTAGAAAAGGCATGTTAAAAACCATCCAAAGCACTACCTGGTATCGGTTGGTTAAAGCAAGGACAAATTACATACTAGCACACAATCAAAAGCTATCAAAATGGAGACTTACAAGAAAAAATACAAACCCCAGGAAACAGTTGAGCCAAGAACTGCAGGAAAGAAGCCTGCATAAAGCCCTTTTAATCCCTGCCAACACAAAGGCATCATTATGTTAGAAAACATTCGATCACACAATAAGGCATCGAACAGAAAGAAACTTTAAAAATCTGCTTCCCAAACCAAATCACAATCTATTACTTTATTTATCAAACTCACATAAAGACCTAAATTAAAATGGGTTCCTTCAAAATTGAATTTTAATTCTTAACAATTTAGCTTCTCCATAATTTGCACCCCATTTGATTTCTCAAAACAACATCATAATTATACATATAAACTATTAATCATTTCCATAGCTGATCCCACACTCTTTCGAAATAACCAAAGAGGACTAAACGCCAACAACTTTATAATCAAGAAGCAATTTTTCTTCTACCCCAACAAATAATATCCCCCAAACACACTTTTCAACACGCAAAATCAATCCAGAAGCGAAACAAACAGCAAAGAAATATTAAAAAAAATAAAATAAAGAACAGACACCCAATAGAGTAGGTGATTACCTCTAAGCGAGCAATGTTTAAAATAGCATGTGCAGTGTTCTTGTAAGTTGGGAGATTGACGACACGACCATCGTCAACTATTTAGAAACATTCATTGTTTTTTCACTATTATCAGTATCTTTCAAATGTTTTTAAGACAATAAAAGGAACAAGAATTTGATTCATTGAATGAAGATGAGTAACCTACCTTGAAATCTAGTACGTACGACATCGAGAGGGTGCACGGCGGCGACTGTGGCGAAGCCTGCGACGGCACCGGCGGTGGCATTTTCCCATTGCCATTTTGAGTCTGACATTATGAGACTGGATGTTGGACTACGTTGGCAGAAACAAACTTGAAAGAGAGAGAGAAAAAAAAGAACCAACGACTTGTCGTATGGGTTAATTTGTTGAAAGAAAGTCCGCGGGAGGATGGGTATGGCTTGTATAGTTAGGGATTGTGTTTGACCCGCCTTGAAGCCAAGCGTGGATCGAATATGTTAAGTAAATATTTATTTATTTTTTAAAAAAGTATAAACAATGTTCTTTTAATTTTTTAAAAGAAAATCAACTCAGATTTTGACTCAATTGACTCTAAATTGTTTTTTTTATATACTTGATTTAATCTGTGCGACAAATCAGTCGAATTTCAGATTCATCACTCAAATCAAACCAAGTTTAATAGTAATGCATTTATATATATAATATATGATACTTCATCCAATATTTTTTAGATATATATTTCTAAATTTCCTCAAACATGTTCATAATTATTAAAGGAAAATATTGCTTTATATACTTAAAAGTATAACATAAAAATGCATCCGATTTCTCATGAATTCTTCATTAATAATTAATACAACTTCAAACAAACAGAATATTTTCAATATTGTGTTTCGTATTTAAATGTTATAATATCAAACAAAAATAATATAAATTACATGGAAAAATGATGAATGTTAACCAAGAAAATTGTTAATTAAATATTCTTATCATGTATATTATTCAAATTAGTTTGCAGCTTTCATATATTTCAGCTAGTTTTATTAATTTTTAATAATTAATTTAAGAATAAGCATTTGAATTAATAATAAAATACATATATCAAAATCTAATTCTAAAAACATATATAAAATACATCTTCAATTTTCTACATTAATATATCCACATATCTGTATTATATAGAATGCATGAAGCTGATTGACAGGTCCCATGTAAGCTGTAACAGTTCCTTGCAGGTTACAGGATTCATTGTTTTGTCTGCTCTAAGTAAGTTGTGCAATGTCGTTTGAAAGGTGATAGTGTTTAAAGAAAATTTAGCACTGCATAATAATCAAGTTGGGCAAAGGAATGTTGAGGAAATTTGATTTTAACTATCCATATTCCCCAGCTTCATTTCATATGCTATGCAAGAAGGAATCGAATGCTGGTGATTGTGTCATCTTGCAACTTTGATGATATAAAATCACCATTGCAGATTCTTCCATGGACTAAAATGTTACTATATAACATGCCATCATACCTAAGATAGGTTTTTTCCCCCCCCCCCCCCCCGATTAACATGGATATTCTAGCTAGTTTGCGTGTACCTCGACTAATTTCACGGGTCTTGAAATTAATGACTATGTAAACTTTCAATAACCCTGAGGTTTGTGAAACTTGAACTGATAACTTATAAGAAACAAATTCAGAACTTGATTAATTAAATTATTACTCTTAGAATTTCTAAAATAGTATAGTTGTTAAACCTAGTGAAATCTAGAATAAAAACTACATAAGATAAATATTAACCTAATAAAACTTATTCTAATCAAGTTCTAAGTGGATGTGCTGAAAAGCTTTCATTAAATTCAAATTTCACTTTGATATTGTCTGGTCCAGCGTATGCCACAAAACCCTAGGCGATGAGCTACTGAAATGCCAACAAAGAACTTGCACATCTATTCCATAGGGCCAGACATGGTTTTATTGCTAATTCGCAAGTCATTCCATGAAATTGTTTAATTTTTTACTGAAACCATTTTTAAGGCCTAGCTCAACATATACTTGGCCTTTCATGTTACTGCTACAGTTGACTGTTAACACAATAAGTAACACCAAAAGCCATATAAATATGACCCTTTATCTCCAATATTCCTTTTATTTCCAATGCTGCAAGTTAAAAATGTTTCTGGGAAAAACATCAATCCCATAGCCATAAGAATGCTGCAAGGTACAATACATTGGGTCCTTAGCGAATCTATCATCAAAAACCGATTCTACAACTGGTGTGGCATTTGTCAGGAAATTAAGGGCAGTTACGATTGACAAAAATAAACTAATTTGAGCTTAGGCTGGCTGCTTCAAGTGGTGGAGAACAATGAAATTTTTAACAAAGAATGTTCTGTATAATGATGAAACCATTAATTTCATCATCTGCCAATCCGACATGATACATCAGCATCAACTGCTCTTCATTTCAATGAAACTTGCCAGTGCAGCCTTCCACTTTTAGCTCTTTTAACATTTATCCTCGGAGAAAGCCTAAGCAACAACAAAAGCTAATTATTATAAGGTGTTGGAATCTAATAGGATGTTGACCCAAAATGAAAAATGAAGTGATGCATCCATAAAATTAAAATAGTAATAGTGATATGCAGAACAACAATGCATTGCAAATAATTAACCCAGTGAAACTAGCTCTAGTAATTAAATTGTCCTCTCTTATCCCTGCTAACGCAAAAAACACAAGCACAGTTCCATGCAAGCAACATATGGGATTTGGAAAATAGAGATTCTACGGTGAGAATGCTAGCTATTACTACATAGATATTACATATCTTCGGTCCTCAGTCCTCTCATAATGGTGTTGTGGAACAATAGATGTATATGTGAGAGATAATTGTAATTGTAAGTTCCAGTTGTATGGGTTATATTTTCATGACTGGATTAAGCATATTGGTTTAAACAAAGTTAAAGATTTGAGAATTGTGATTATACGGTGATATGTGCCTGCTCGTGAGGTTTGCTAAAGGAATTTCCACTTGATCTGTGCCAACATTCACATCAACTACAGCAAATGGCCTATTTTTGCAATCAAAACTAGTTAATCAACAAATAAAACATCTTCTCGAGCTTTCTTTTCCAAAGTAGCTCCGTTTCTGGATGAAAGATCTTAGTATCCAAATGATCAATCACGTGGGATTCAAGAAAGTTTCTAAATCCCCTCTTCAAGCAAATTACTGCTAGGACAGCAGCTGGATAGTTGACAAATTCTTGATCTTGAAACAGACTCAAATGAGTCAACACTGAATAAGAATTTAATCTCTTCCCTAGTTTTCCTATTCGAACAAAAAAACTACATCTCCAGCTCTCCACATACCAATCAACTCACATGCTACTCAACAAACAACCATTAGGTTAGGAACAGTAGAATAAAAATTAAAACCCTGCCCCATCATCTTGCGTTGCATATCTTATCTTATAAATTCTACAAAGCAAGATTCATCAACATAACCCAACAATCAAAAGCAATGCAGCTACACACTCCTACATGCCTAGTCCAAACAAAAAGGTACACAATTTGCATACAACTTCATTAACCTAACCTTTCTTGTCCAAAAACTAAATCTTTTGAAAACTAACATTGCTAAAAAACCAACCAAATCCACAAAGAAAAGAAATATAACAAACTAACTCATCATTTGATTATAACTTTTGATCCTACTTTCTCTGTTTTCTCAATAAACATAATGGACATAAACACATTTTGGTTTTTACCATTTGCATTATACACACACACACTATGCATGAACACAAGTGACACAACATTCAGAAATAGGAAAACAGAGAGCAACCTAAGGCATGCTAGCCAGCCATAACCATGTTGCAGACATTCTGCCCATTGAGTTTTAACTGATACTTCAAGTAGACTCACACTCCCACTTAAATTTTTGTGCTATTAGATTCAATAGTTGTATATGGTCAACATTCTCGACTTGCGGTTATCAACCATCAAGATACATATATCCCCAAAATCCCTAACTGTTGTGGCACCAATTTTTGCTCCTCTTGAACAATGGCACTGTTCTCACTTGAAATCATTCCACCCTCTCTACCCAAAAAACCTATCTCAGTTTCCAGATAAAAGTTCTTAATCTACTTGATATCAGTCATTTTCAAATTATTCAATGTAAGAGTGGCGATTGAAACATGCTGATCTAAAAACTAGTCTGCATGATTTAATCTCTCTCCACGAAAATGAAAAACTGATGAAGTTCACGTCTCCATGTAACAAGCAGAACAGACAACTTTATGAAACACCTGCTTATAGCCACATTAACCCAAACGAAAGAAAAAGCACAAAACCTTTTGCCTAAACTCTAAGTTCCTGAAAAGAAACTCAAATTTACCAAAAAAAAAAAAATAAGAAGAAGAAACTCACATTCTTTATTCCATTGTAACTTTAGCCCCAACTGCCTTCATTTTCTCAATAATCTTTTCAGCTTCATCTTTAGTAACTCCTTTTTTCAACAAAGTTGGTGCCTTTTCCACTAAATCTTTAGCTTCCTTCAATCCCAAATCAGTAAAACCTCTAACTTCCTTAATGACTTTAATCTTCGCTGCCGCATCAAACCCTTCTAATTTCACATCAAACACTGTCTTCTCCACCTTCTCTTCCGCCTTCGCAGCTGCTGCCCCACCACCACCACCGCCCTTCATCCCCGCTCCCATACTGAACCCCATTCCTGGCATCATCACTGCCATCACTGGCATTTCCTTGATCTCCAATTTAGTACGCAAAACCTCAGTTAAATCAGATACCTCCAGAAGGGTTAATTTTGAGAGTTCATCCACAATTGAGGAGACCCTATCAGTTGATGGCGGTGGTTCTTGTGGAGATGCAGTTGATTCTTGAGAGGGAGATGTGAATCGGCGAGTGAAACTTGAGGATGTGAGAGCGAAACGACGGGTTATTTTAAGGTTTAGGGTTTTGTGGATTTGAGAAATGAAGTGTAAAGATCTCATCTTTAGGGTTTATGGGTTATGGGTTTTGCCTGTTCTTTGAAATTACAGGGATTATAGGAGCATTTTTGGGAAATGAAGGAGGTCAGTGTCGTTTTCCTTCCTTTGAAGCTGAGAAAGAGAAACTGCGGTAACTGTAAAATCCAGGCATAAACCCTACTACTGCTATCAAACAGGCTTTGCTGTTTGGTGCGCACTAATGGGCTGAACCAGGCATAGCCTCTAATGTTGGTAGACCACTGATATCTTCTAGGACTTTTAGTATAAATTAATAAAAAAGATAATAACAACATTGTGTTGATTTTAAAAAAAAAATCAATGATTTTTTTTATTGAATTTTAACTTATGTTTTTAACCGGTGATATCAAATTATTTTTTTCTTTATTTTTTTTTTATAAAATCTAATCCAAATCATGTTTTGAATTGAACAAATCTCGAGTTGACATATTAAACATTAACTAACAGAGAAATCATAATAATAATATCAAAGACCCCCTCTTTTGTTACTTTTTTAGTGATGTTGGAATTATCTGACTATTTAAAGGTAAAAGGTTGCATATTTTATAGATCCATTGACATAATTTGATTAGCTAATTATGAAGGAATCCAGTAACTAATTTGAAAGGAAAGATATACTATACTGAAATTGTCAAATAATAAATTGATTATAATGAGAAGTAATATTGAAAACCATCATATAAATCAAGTGCAGTTGTATAGTTAACCATGTATATTATCTACATAATTTAAAAAAAAATCAATATTCATATCATTTCAGAAAACAGTGTAATTACTTATAAATATAAAAAGAAACCATTTTGAAAAACTTTATGATATGTTAAAATACTCATTTTGAGAAATAATTCCAAAGGCATAGTATAATTTTCCCTTACAATTTAATTTTTATCATAATAAAGCTCCCATAAGATTTTCTGCTTGAAATGAAGACGATTTTTTTCTGGTCAAAAGAAGAAAAGCTTGACAATTAGCATTTTCATGGAGGTTCTAGATAAATACAACGGTCAAAAAGACTTGATCTTTACAGCGCTTGCTTAAAATCACATTCAACACCCATCCATTTCTCTCTTCTCTTCTTTGGTTTTTAGCCTAGAAAGGCTAAAGCAGAAGTTTGCGGTCTTCACTTTTGAAATTGCATGGAACGTAAACAGTACAGTAGTTCATGTTCGGAAACACGTCCAGCGCTCAAGAAACTTAAACACATTGTCATACGATGTTCCTGTTTCTTCTTGTTCATAAGCTCTAAAAATGGCAAGACAAGAAAAAAGGAGAAGCTATGCTGAAATGGGAAATAGGAGGCGAAGTACCAGGCTGCAACAGAAGCTAATGGACGCAGAGACCTCCTCCATATCTAGAGCTCCTAACCATGAGGTAACTCTTGTCACTATGATTAGTTTAATTTCGATAGAGGAAAAATAAAATAAAATTTTGTTTTAGCATGGTATCAGATAGGTTTCATCGACATTGCAGAAATGAGTTCTAGATTATTTATTTTTTTCTAATTATTATCTATTCTGTTGCAGAAGAACCTAGAGAGGAGGGAGATTCTTTACAGTAACCATTGTTTTGGGAAATCCATATGGGAGGAGAATATGAATTTAAAGCTCCAAAGAGTTTATTCAAAACAATATTATTTCATTAAAAAAAATATATTTACTAGAAAGTCGTCGTCGTTTTTTAATTCACCTTGCGAACCCACAGTTCAAGCCTTGATAAGCTAGACCCCAAGCAAATAACTATGGTCTTAGTAAAGGCCCAGGAATCCCAAACACTATGATTAATAAATTAAATGTGAATATTCAATTAGGCTTAAAAAAGTGGAAGCAATCATGTAATGTGAATTACTGTTTCAAATTTTAGCTGGCATATGCTTGTGTTATATCTTCGAGTTATTTAGCTTGATGGGAAGGAGACATGAAAAGTAAAAGGAAATTTCCTCAAACTGCAGCTGAAATTTCCAGGAAGTTCTGGAGCTATGATCACTGGACACAAGGCAGGGTCTTGAAAGCCCTGCTAGATGCCTGAGGGCACCATCATATTTCCATTCCTCGTCGATCAAGTTGAGCATTTCCATTATATTTTGCATCTTTCTTGGCCTTGACTATTCGCAATAGGCAAATGAAAAATCACAGAAGATCTCACACTTGTTTGTTGAACCTTTTCTACTATTGCTATTATGAGTTTCGTGGATAAAATTTGTGGATTTGACTCTTACTGCCTATAGACTTGGCAAATTGCTCAAAGAAAGGCTCACGGTAACTGGGATTGAAAGAGGAGAAACGGGTTTTGCAATTTGGTGAGATTACACTTTTCGAAATTGAAAAAGCAGTGGCCCTTGTCACTGATTTTGAAAGAGCAGGTCTGAAAGTAGATTGGCTCAAGCGAATGTTGGTTGCAGACGAGGGAAGTGATTGAGCAACCTACGTCCTTGAAGGAGGCAAGGGATAGAACTAATCAAGTTATCAATGTGAAGAAGAGAAAGCTGGAAGAATATGAAGCTCTTATGGTGGTACTTCAAGTAAGGATGGCAGTGTATCAAGAAAAAAATGGCAATGCTTCAAGAAAACGTGAATTTAACAAAGAAGGAACTGCATGCAGCTGAAAGGATAAAAGAAACGATCTCAAATGCAAAGGCTAAAGTGATATACTATACAACATTCACCATTAGACGAGCTCCTCTGAGTTTACACCGTCTCTATAATTTGAACTATAGTATAACAGAAAAGGTCATTCAGTTCAAATCATCTTGTGACAAATTTTAAGTCTTGCTATTTTGGTTTCGTTCATTTTATCGATACAATGAAGCCTTCAGGCAAACAAACTGCGATGCCCTGTTCTTCTGGTTACTATATCGTATGGTCTTGCATATTCTCATCGCTGAAAAGTTTAGATGCAGTTTACTTGTAATGTCAATGTGTTTTTTGAATTATAGCTGGCATATGCTGTGTTATACATAACATCTTCTGTGCTGTTTGGCTTGATTGGGTAGAAGAGATGAAAATACAAGGGCTTGAGATGAAATGGAAATCATCCAAATGTTCCATTTATAAAAAAAAATATGAAGCATGGAGTTAGCATTTTGAAGCAGCAAATCAAAAGTGTTGCTTGGACAACTGCTTGATCACCAGTATTGTTTTTGCCTCTTTGTATTTCTCTTTCTTGAGATTGCGGAGGGCATAAGGCAGGTCTTAGAACACCCCTCTAGAAGCCTGAGATACCTATAATCTTGCTGTTCCTAATGTTACAAGTTGTGCACCAGAATAACATTAGCCTTGACTGTCACAGAAATGGATAGCTTCGTTGTTTACTGATCCTTTTCTGGGATTAGAATTTATGCATTTTATGTATAAGTTTTGAAGACTGCTGCCCATTGGCAAAAGATTGCAAGAAATTTTACATGCCAATTCTGTTATTTCTGATGAAGATGAACCATTGAGAGCAGATTGGTGAAGGGAGGACCGCCCCCTCCAAATGTCATCAGCTAAAAATAAAAGCAAGCAGATGGGTTTTAAGTGAATGTTATTCATCAAAGTATACTTTAAGCAGCCAAAACAAAGTGGAAACACGAAATTTATGTTTGAAAGAACTAAAGAAAGACGAGACCATAGAACAGGAAACAGACACGATGCATTTTAACACAAGATATTTAAAGCATAGATCTAACTAGGTACTGCGATTCAAGCGTTAATCTTCCTGCAACTCTTTCTAATCTCTCCCCTGGAACCTGTCAACGGAGAGATATTTCCCATCTTAACCATGGACTTGGCAAATTGCTCAAAGAAAAGCTCATTGTTCTCGGCATATTTCTTGACCAATTCCATCGATGCTTCATTCTTTGTCAAGAGAACTTGGTCAGAGCTCAACAGTCCCTTTGAAGCCAATATGTTGTTGAAGTAGCTGTTGTCGAACTTTGTTGGACTTACAAAGTCCAAGAAAAACAGGTTCTGGTCACCTCCTGATCTGGGGCACCTGGTGCGCAATTGAGCAGCATATGATTGTTGAAGAGTGGAATCAGGCTGCCCATTTCCTGACTGGTTGTACAGCCTCTGCCTGAAGCTGGTGCACCGAGCATTTCCAATTGTGTGGCTCCCTGAACAAATTTTTTCGAAACTTAAGGACCTTATTAATACTTTGCGGAAGCTCAAAGAAGGGCATTGACTGAGTTAATTTACCAGATAGTGCTACAAGATCAACAACATCAAGGCCTTGTAACTTGAACTTGGTAAGAATTGTTTGAAATGTGTTGTTTGGAGCAGGAATATTGTTGTTAGAACCACTCAAACTTGCACCTCTAGAGTCCCTTCTTCCCAATGGAACTTCCCAGCTAGGACCTCCAGCCTGTGTGTACATTAACGAAATGTGGTTAGCTCTGGAGTTTTCGTTAACCAAGTATTACAAGACTAACTCTTATGTAACACTTACAATAACAGTAGAATCTCTTGCAGCCAAAGCCACGATATCAGCACAGGAAACAGTTTGAGGACACTCCTTCTCTAGTGCAGATTTAATCTCGTCGATCACTTCAAGTCCTCGGATTGAGTTTCTGTTTGGATTGGACGTCTTCTCAGTTATTATGCTTCCACTGCTGTCTAGCAATATTGATGCATCACAGCCCTGCAATTTTAACAACAGTTTAAATTATTGTAGTCATGATGGCAGAAGAGCTAGTGATGATCAGAGTTACATATAGTAAGTAATCAGTTATAGACCTTGACAAAACAGTCATGAAAATGGAGCCTAAGTAATGAGGCTGCCATGCGAGCTTCTTTAGCAACTGCCTTGGCTACAATGGAGTTTACTATTTCTTGAGCTTTCGGGCATGACCTATCGTAAAACTGTGGGTAGAGGTAGCCACCACTTGTCTTGCCACAATAGCAAAGAGGAGCAAAGGCAAGGAGAGCAAGAGCAAGAACAAAGACAATGCTAATAGACTGAGCCATTACTGCTTCAATCTTTTTAGACTATCACTTCCAAAACCAAGACTTCTTCACAGGAATGCCAAGGAATATGAAGAAGAATCAAGTTTCAAAAGTTGCTATGATGAGAGAACTTTAGATGATCTTAGGGTATTTATAGAAGGAACCTTATGAAAAGCCTTGAGAAATAGGGGGGGGGGGGAGAAGGAGGGAAGGGAACAAAAGGTTGGAGTTGGTAACTAACTAGCTTTTCGTCAATGGAAAAAGCAAAAAAGAAAAGAAGTGGTTACCAATTCATTCTATTTAGACTTATTAGCCACATTGATACAAAAGTTGTATGAAAGCAACTAAGCAGTTCCTAAATTGATTAAGTTAAGTAATTAACTGTAATGGGTTTTCTGTAAAACATGTACTACCATGGCTGTACGACATTGTGTGTGGTGATCTAGACATCCTATCTAAACCAGTCCTTGGTGACTTGAACTCCAATCTTTGTTGTGGAAAAAACCAGAGTGAGCATGTAACCGAGCCTCATTTTTCTAAACTGATGGGATGTGCAAAAAACAATGCACAAAACACAGATTTCAAAGGATGTTTTCAGTATCACAAATGATCGGGCTAATTATCATCTTCCCTGCATAATTTTGTCTAGAGCCCTTGTTCATGACTCGAGTTTGGAGATTCGGGGGCGGTCAAATGATATAGTTTTTTATAATTTTGAGCCCCAGTACTGTGAAGACAAGCATTGGCGAGAAACGCCGCGGAAAGAGAAGCAGGTTCACCTGCTCTATTGACAAAATGGATGATCTCAAACATTAAAGATAGTATCAAGAGTCCGTGACCACTGGAAAGCAATACAGCAGCTAGCTGTAGACATCGCATGGGGTTGAAACATTCATACTGTTTCTATCAAAGCTGTATCCATAACAAGCATGCTGCTAGCTTCTCTTGGTGTTACTTTGCTTTAAAATAGAATGTTAATAAGAGATTGGATGGAATAAATCAAACCCTATTGAAGGTTTTATGTGTTCTTATTGGCATGATCTTTCTTTTTTGACTTGTAAAATCTATATTAATGTAGCACCTTCGTCTCTTTTCTGTGATGTGTGTGTGTGTTGACATGCAAATATTCTAAAATACAGCGTGAGAATATCTTCAGACCAATAATGCGAGAGAGAACTGCTAGGGTTGGACAACCACTCCAAAAAGTTGGTAATTCTTGGAAAGTAAGCAACCTTCTTTGGCTTCCTGTTATTTGAGTGTAATTAAGAATGTGAAAAATATTATTATTTAAAGTAATGTTTGCTTGTAGATATATATTAAAAAAATTAAAATATAAAAGCATTTAAATCATAAAAAAAAACACGGGCTCCACCAAAACATCAAACAAGATCTTCAACGGGAGAGAATAATGGTTTGTCCTTTTCGAGCATTGACTATTCCTAATCCTAACAACTCTTGCACCAGGGAAATTCTGGGCCGATGTTTGCCAATAGATTGAAAGACACGCTGGCTCTTTAATTTTGAAAGGGCGCCCTCCTAATCTCATTTGGATAGGAAGAGATATTGATGATTGTCCCAAGGACGCTGCAGTTCAATTTATTTAGCATAAAAAATATTTTAAAAAAATTAAATTTTAAGAGTGATTGGATTATTTGTAAAATTATAACTAATAATTTTGAGTTTAGCTGTAATATAAAAGTAATATTTATAATATATAATATTAATAATAATATTTATAATATAAATAATAATATTTTTAATATTAATAATAGTATTAAACTTGTCTAATCCAAGTTTTTATAGTTTTTTATCCCTTGAAATTTAATTATGATTTTTTTTTAATAGTTATAATATTTTTTAAAAAATTAATATTAATAATAATAATAATAATAATAAATTTGGATCTGACGCACCAGTTAGACCTAAGCTTTTAGGACCTGATTTCCCTAATAATAATATTAATAATAAACTTGTCTAATTGAAGTTCTTAAAGTTTTTAATATTAATAATAATATTAAACTTATCTAATCCAAGTTCTTATAGTTTTTTATCCCTTGAAATTTAATTTATGATTTTTCTTCAATAGTAATAATATTTTTAAAAAAATTAATAATAATAATAACAATAATAATAATACTAATGATTATAAACTTGGATCTGGCGCGCCAGTTAGACCTAAACTTTTAGGACCTGATTTCCTTAATAATAATATTAATAATAAACTTGTCTAACTGAAGTTCTTAAAGTTTTTAATCCCTTCAAATTAAATTTATGATTTTTTTTAATATTAATAATATTTTTTTCAAATTTAATAAAAATAAAAATAACACTAATAAGAATTACACCAACAACAACAATAATTTTTAATTTTACCCTTCAAATTAAATCTATGATTTTTTTTTCAAATTTATTAATAATAATGAAAATAATAATATTTAAAATATTAATAATAATATTAAACATGCCTGACACAAGTTCTTGTAGTTTTTAATTTTATCGTTCAAATTAAATCTAAGGTTGTTTTTCAATATTAATAATATTTTTTCAAATTTATTAATTATTATATTAGCAATATTCATTATAATAAAAATAATAATATTTTTAATATTAATAATAATATTAAACTTGTATGACCCAAGTTTAAGTAAGTCTGACTGCAACACCGAGTCCAAGAGCCTTTGGTCTGGTTGCAATACCAGATCTAGGAGCTTTGGATGTGAGTTTGGTTGCAAAGTCATGTTATGAAAATGTGATAATTAAATATTAAAAAATTTAATTTTAAAAATAAAATTAAAAAAATTAATTAAAAAAAAAACAAAGCAAAACAAAACACTCTTTTAATTAATAGTGCTTTACGAGGAGGGGTACAGTAAATCCCCTCATGAGTTCACAATAATCTAATGAAAAGTAAACAAAACAAGTCATGAAATTTAATTCTCAATCAAATCGATATTAAAAGATGAAATTGGAAGAAAAAAAAATTAATTAAGAAAAAAAAACTTGAATCAACTGGGTTAACCTATCAAACCTGAGATCCGTGTCATGAGAGTGTGATAACTAAATAAAAAAATTAATATTAAAAAACTTAAAAAAATAAAATTTAAAAAAATTAATTGAAAAAAAAAAAAACAAAACAAAGCATTATTCCAATTAATAGTGTTTTACGAATAGGAGTACATTAAAATCACCTCAAGAGATTACGATAATCTAATAAAAAGTAAACAAAACAAATCATGAAATTTAATTATTAATTAAATTGATATTAAAAGATAAAATTAGAAGAAAAAATTAATTAAAATAAAATCTGAATCAACCGAGTTAACTCGTCAAATCAAATTAATCCATCAAATCTAAGATCCATGTCATGAAAATTATGATAACTAAATAAAAAAAATTTAATATTAACAAACTAAATTTAAAAAAATTAATTAAAAAATACAAAAAAAGTAAAAAAATAAATAAATTGGCATCTGTCTTTCTTTGGTTAAAGTTAATTAATATTGTGCAGTAGGAATTACAAAATCCATGATTTGATAAACCAAGCTCTAAACCACCGAGTCAAAATGTGCTTTGAATGTGAATCCCTGTAAACACGCTTTTCCTTGAGCGTGGAACTTGACTCAATCCTGGGTTAAGGAAATTAGCTTAAATTAACTCGTTCTAATCCAAAACAGTATTGTAACAAAATCTTGTTAAAAAGAAGATTAAAACAATGTTGTTTAGAATTTTTTAAAAATCAAACAAGTTTTAATCAAGTTGAACAAGTCATCGGATTTGGCTAAATCCCAGAATGTCCCGCAGCGTTCGGCAAAACAATTCCTAATTAATTATTTACTCTCTAACTAACATTCTTTAATGCATATGCTTGTTCTGTGTGGCACATCATCCACCATCCACGCAGTTGGTGGCTTGATGCCACCCATATATTGTAACCAGGATCTTACGTAAAAGTGAATTTCCACAGCAATAAGCAGATGTTTTATTCCAGATCAGTAACATCTGCTATCAGGGAGGCAAATCTTGGAAGCATGATGAGGTGATTCTAAGATCAAGAATGAGATAAAACAAACTGGAAGCCTTGACTTGAAAATCATGAGAAATGCTTATTGTTAATTTGAACCCTCAACAAGCACCTCTTGTGATACAATGCATAAAATTCTCTATTATCTTTATGTTGATGCACAAAAAATTTGCAGATGATTGCCTGAAAGTAATGGTTAAAAAAGGATACAATTACCTATAACTCAAAAATACTTTCTATTGCTAGGTCTCCATATTCCTTGACTGAAGCTGAGGCCCGCAAGCCTTAAATGGAACCGTAGTTTCGTGTACTTTGCTTCTTTGTTCCCTGAGCTGAAGCTGATGGCCGTTCCCAGGAAGCTTCACTAGCATAGCCACTGCCATTCTCTTCTGGTCGTGAATAGCCATAGCCTACTCCACTTGCCTGGTTTTCACAAAAGCAAATTAGCTGCTAGGAAGTCTATACATATGCAATAACCGTACAGATTTTTCATCCACTTGATGAACTTCAGCAAACGGGCCTGTTCACAGACCCCTTACCGCTTACGTGAAATTCTTATTAACTACGCTCATCATAGACCATCATTTAAAAGTAAAAATCACATAACATAATTTGCCAGAAAAGTTATGAGGACTTACAGTTTCTAAACATGCAGACAAATATGTCATGCCTGGCAAAGCATCGATCCCATGCTGAATTCAAACAATAAATCAACGAGTAAATATAGATGTATATTATTTCACAGCTATTGTGAAGAAAATCAGAAGCTAGAGACTATCAAATGCTGAAAAGGAAAGCAAAGAAGCCTACCAGGCGTTCCACCCGTGTTTTGTAAATGAACCCTCCAGCACAAAACAAAGTTGATGCAACAATGAATCTGTTCCATGCCAACGTGTTCAGTCATCAAAATTAAGAATGGATAAAGAAACACCCATTAGAACCAGTAACATGCCAATGAGAACATAAAAATTTCTTTCCTTATCAGACACTGAAGGAGATGAAGAATGTTAAATCGACTTAAGCAAGATAGATTCCAAATATAGCCCATACAAAATCTACTTGAAATGTGCTCTTAACACTCAAGATGGAGAAATCATTGAATTGTCATACATGCAAGATATGATTCCAAAGATAGCCCATCCTCTTGTAGAATCTTCTCTTTGATCCTGCCTATGTTCTGCAAAATTTGAACAAACAACCAGGTTGTTATACAGGAAGCAAGCAGGCATTGAAACTAAAGTCAAACACCAGCACATTTTTAGTGGGTATTGGCACAGAAACTTGTTGATGTTTGGCATCACTCAAAAAATGCCTCTGCAGATTTGTTACTGTCATCAGAGAATGATACAAGTTCTGACACGACCAAATAGGTTTAGAAAAGTGTAAGGCATCATCTATGGGATCATTCAAATGGTACATTGTAGAGACATTAAGAAAACCATACATTTCAGGAAAGCTTGGTTTGCTCCAACAACAAATGAGCTTACCACAACTTTTGGCAAGGAAAAACTGAATGGGCTCATAACCCTCTATTGGTATTGTGACATTAACTTCATATGGAGTATCACGAGCCTCCTGACCTTCAAAACTTACAATCCTAATGTTAGAAGATTATCAAATAAAAGAGATATCAATGAAACATCAAAAAGAGTGGTAAACATACATGTCCATTCAACATTTAACAATGTAGATGTCAAGGTTGTAGGAGGACTTCCAGCCGCCCCTGAACCTGACAACCTCACCTCCAGGCCTTTCTCTGGAAGAATCTGAGAGGGTAATCAACATAAAAATATCAGACACATAAGTGGATACATCATACAACTACAAATATCAGTTTTTAATCCATGGAACTGACAAGTAGTACCTTAATCATAGGCTTCCGCACCAAAGTGGAAAGGGAAGCAATTGCAGTCATATAAAGGGTTACTTGAGTTTGTTCAGTTGTGAAGCTGAAAATGAGAAAGCACATCATTGGTCAGGATAATGAGAGTGTTTTTTCAGTAAATGGAGCAAAAGCTTTTGCTACACCATTCAATTGACAGATCTTTTACCTAAAATCATGGTGAGACTTTTCATAGCCTAGTTGAGTCAATCCATTGTAAACCTACAATTTTATGAAAGAAGTGAAACTTCCACAAATGTTCTCTTCTGTTGCATTCATCAGCAGTAAAAGCATGGCTTCTTACAATTTCCCATGATCGTGGATGAAATCCAACGGTGAAGCCTTCAAATACCCGAGGACCAGGTTTCTCGCATGGAATTGCAAGTTCAACAGAAATTCTGATAGTGGGAAAAATAGCCACACATTTAAAGAAGTGACTCGACAGTTGAACTAAGGACTTGGAAAATTAGAAAAAGAAAAGGGAATCTCTAAAGCTAGTTTATTTACAACATAACTGCAATTCCAGACACCACAAGCAATTTGAACATTTCATACCCAATCATTCCCTTTCCACCAAGTTTTTCCGAAAGTAATAATCATTAAGCAATAAGCAGTTTTCCAAATAACTTTTAGTGCACAAAGATATAGCTTCCATGTCCCTTTTGATGTGGTGGAGCACAGGGGCACCATGCAATTTCTTCAAGAAGTTTAGCAAGGAGACTTGAAAGACTTCACCCCCCTCTCTTCAAAAGTTCCTAGAAGGCCAAATGAGAAATGGAAGGAAGATCTTGATCCTTGATTATGCATTATTTACTGACAACATAGCCAATGATTTACTTGACACTTCTCTAAAAAAACCAGTCAATCACTCATGATTTAAAACTCTCCATCTCCGGATTTTGACAGCTATCTAAAGGTCTTCTCGTGAAGAATTTGCAATTCTTCTTTCTATCTTGAAAATCTGACATTTATGGTAAAAATTCAGTATCTGACACTTTGAAACTGTTCAATTATGTCAACAAATACTACCTGCTAACCAATCGAGCTCTATAGCTCAATTGGTAGAAACACTCCCCCTTTAAGGAGGTTGTGCATTTGACTTCCCCTAAAATGGGAGAAAACCTAAACGTTCAATCACCACAAAAATGAAAAAAACAATTATTGTCTGCTTATATTACACATCTCAAGGCCAAAGACAGCCTTGTACCTAAACCTTTCTGATATGACCTTATTATTGCCTTGAAATAAAATAATTGATATTACTTGGAAAGTTTCCATGTACAAACATATGCTTTGGTTGAAACTTACTCCACCAGCAAGTGAAGATGTAATAATATAGAATTACAGACAGACAGAACTATTGAAATGAAATTCTCTTACTTTTTTGTGTTTACTTCTTGAATTTCATAGTGGGAACCTGGGAATGGGCATCTGTAACCCAGATATAGAGACTGTAAACAAGGTAGTTTCCCACCTCTCCGAATACTGGGTAGTTCTCCTACTTACCATTTACATGAATTTTATCAATCAAAATAAGCAGAGAACATTTCTACTCCCACTCAGTGAAATAAGTCAAAACATCCTACCAAACATTTTTTACCCACATGACCACACACAATTCTGCACCTGGAACCCTCAAAGTTCAATATCAAGGCTCTTAAAGTTCAATTCCATGCCTCTTCAGGAAATTAATTTCACAATAATTGATGTAACCATATCAAAATGTGGCCGTTAACAGGGTCGTAAACTAGAAACTAACTCTAGGGTACAGTAAAAAAAGGATTTATGCAGAATAAAATGAAACTCAAAGTATTGTTGGAAGAGACCTGCAACTTGACTCCTGAGTAACATTGCATATGCATCCAAGTTCACCTGAAATGAGACAAAAAAAAAAAAAGGGTGATGAAACCAGTCTCTAATTAATGGCACAGTGTATTCGAATGTCGAGCAATGCAGCAGAGACTCGGAAACACAAAAACCACAAAGATAAGTAGAAAGAACAACAAAAACAATGCACTCCAAAATCAGCCAACCATTAAAAAAGAGTTATACCAAGGAAATATAGTCTGGAAACAAATAAGCGATTGCGAGTTTAATCTTTATATTATTTTCAGTCATATAGGGTGTCCCAAAAAGGAATCCATCAAGGAAAGCGTAAGAAAGAAATAAAAGGCATATTGTGGTGTGTAGGATACACACTCAGCTCCACCATATGTGCAACAGCAACTAACAATGTCAAATCAATGTAACCTTCTTTAAACAAACATTTTCTAGAATTATGACTGCCATTATTAGTCTTTAATTTCCACAGAATTTCTAGGTTTTTTATTGTTCATTCAATTCATTGGAATACTAATGATTTAAGCTTCCTTGCAACAAAATAAAGAAATGATGAACAAAACCAACACTTTACAGTTCCAAGATGGCCATGAAGCAACTGGGTGTTGAAACATTCACAAACCTTTACACTGTCCATTTAAACAACTTCCACATATAATATTCACCTGAGATTGGAAAAGAGAGACATTTATAAAGATAATATGAATAAAATAGCACTATTGAATGCAAAGCTACAGCAAATAAACAATTTTACAAATACATGTTACAAACATGAGATTTACACGATGTTTATTTAACTTTATCTTTCTTATTTTTGGTGGGGGTGCCGCGCTGTGAAATAAGAAAAGAAACATCATCACAACTGACCTGAGCTGTACGTCCCAGTTTGTCATAACTTTGCTCACAATTCAGCAAGTCACCATTGTAATACCCCTAAAGAAGAAGATTTAGATGATTCAGACAACTGGATTTTGAATTCCAGAAATCAGCAACACCATAACAGCACTAAGTTGAAAATAGCATTGATAAATAGAAATTAGCCAGCCAACCATTAAAAAATGTTTATTTCGTTCAGCATCATCAATCAGCAAAAACCAAACTTTTGAAATCCTTCGGGGAGAGAATGTGATAGTGAGATGAAGGGATTCTAAAAGCGACTTTTCAATGGCAAAATTTCAGAACTTTATAGATTGACCCTCTACTAAACAAATGGGAAGCACTACCTTCCATTGCATAGGACCTTTTCCTATTGCAACTAGCATTTCAAGTATCTTGAGAACATAACTGACACCCTCTCCCAAAATGAAGGCCAAAAAGACATGGATCAGATTGCAACTCTACTCCATACATGCAAACAAAAAATTTAATTCAGAAAGATGGATTGCCAAGAATCATGCTCTTGTATTGAATTATCATTTTTCATTTGAAAGGACTGCCAAGAATCATTCTCTTGCATTGTATCACCATCTTCTCCGCGCCCGCCCGCCCGCCCCCCCCCCCCCCACCCAAGGACTCTAAAGTACTTCTTATCTGATAAATTTGATGTAGCCTATTAGGGAAAAGGAGCAGACTAGAGATAGAGCATAATGTCATCATCAACAAAGTTCAGAACAACATAATTTACAAGCAAAGACCTTACTTGAACAAAATCAACACGTCCTGAGCCAGCAACAAACTGGTTGAAATTATTAAATCGGCCAAAGTCCACATATCCCTGAACAGTATGCAAGCAAAATACACTAGAATATAAAACCACAATTGCATCACAGAAACATTATATTACAAACTAAATTGCATGTGCAGTTTAAAATTTGTTCTTCAGTAGCATAATTGGTTAAGCTTCGCAAGTTGTGCAATTAGTCAGAGTAAAAATAAAGATCATTTGACACAGTTTCTTAATGCAAAATGCAATTCTTCCCTATACATCATCCAATCTTTTACGCCACCAGTAGTTTACTTAAATCATTACTTGTACTAAATCTTTATAGCAATTTTTTTTATAAAAAAAATTTTGGTGTTATAGACTACTACCGTTTGGGATCTAGCCTCCACGTCTTTGCAAAACCGAATCACTACGTCCGTTTCCTGCGTCACAATACAAATTTATAGCCAACAAAAATAAAAATAAAAATAAAAATCTTCAGATTCTCAATTGAAAAACGAAATTACCTTCCCTTCATACTCAAAAAAATGCCCAATCCAACTGCTCTAAAAAAATTAACATCTTAAGGAAAATCAACAAAAATCCGAGAAAACAACAAGCTTTCTTTTTAACGTAATTTATAACAACGTGAATGTAGGATACAAAATCAACAATTCGACTAGAATTATCGAGAGCGTAACAGTTAGAGCTCGGAACAGCAACCGATGCAACGCCAACAAGCACTTGTGTTACGACAGCTGAAACAAAATTGAAATCGAAACGACAACAAAGAAAAAATGAAATGCGAAAACAGCAGTGGATCTAATGATTATATTTTAGTGATTAGAAAAGAACCATACCAGTTACTATTATTATTATGCATGAACAGTGTAAAGATTCTACAAAAGGGTGTCGTTGACTCTGCATCATCTCTTCTAAAAATTGTTTACATTACAAGCATGGCCTGCCTTCTTAATTTTGCTTCTCTTCTCTCCTGTTCTGCGTGGTTGAACGACTTGCCTTTCGGTTCTGAACGACTTGTCTTGAGATGTGAGGCCTTTGGGGTATTTTTTGGCTCGTGCACAAATGGTGTTGTAGCACTATGTATAGTTGTCGGGTCTGCCTTGGGAATTCAATTGGAAAAGGATTGAGTTATCCAATCAATATAATTAATTATTTTTATTAAAATAATATTATTTTAATTTTTTCAAAAACTATTTTTTTATTAATCTAAAATATAATTTTAATTAAATTAATTGTACCACCAAACAAGTTAATTAAGTTTTACTAAGTTAATGTAAGATCGATTCAACTAAAAATTAGATTAAATCAAGCTTTAATCTCAAATTCTTATAATCAACTCAACATACTAAATTTAATAATTATGTTAGACAATATCATTTTTCCCCGGGCATTTTAAACCTAATCGTTTGACTCGAAACTAACAAAATCCAAAATTAACATAATTATAATCAATTTTCAATCCTTGACCATCATAAACTATGTTTTTTTTTTAACATAGTTTATAAATTAGACAATCTCTTTTATAAATTAACTAGTTGTAGTTTTTTTAAAGTGTTTTTTATTTAAAAATATATTAAAAAAATATTTTTTATTTTTTAAAAAATATTTTTAATATCAGCACATCAAAATAATTTAAAAATACTAAAAAAAATTAATTTTTAAAAAAATTAAAAATATTTAATTTTTTAAAAAAATATTTTTAAAACAAAAAAATAACAGAACCCAAAAAGGTAGAAAAAACATAATGGCCCAAGGCACACAACAAAATAAATCTATTTTTCTAAATGCATTCGGCAATATAAAAAGTGTCTTTAAAACCAATTTTTAAAAAATTAATTTTAATTGATTCATAAATTGATCCAAGACATAGAGTAAACAAATAATTTTATAAAACATGTGTTATGTATTTTTAAAATATATGTAAACCTAATAGTAAGTTTTTCAAGTTTTATAAGGTGGATTTTCTGAAAATTATTTTTTTTATGTTTTTTAAATTTGTTAATGTGTTAATTTTAAAAACAATTATTATTTATCTGCATCCCTTTTTAATTATATTCATAGCTGAAAATATTATATTTATCCTGGTTATTAAACCCGGTCCGGTGCGTCGACCTAGAACTCGGCTGACTCAGTGGCTGGACCGGTCCGGGTTTAATAAAAGATCGGTCGGGGCAACAACGCGGCAAAACCTAGGTGAACCCGATTTTTTTTTCTTTATTTCAAATGTGGGATTTAAAATCCATTAGTGTACATATTATATACTTCCAAGAAAAAAAGTTATATTTTTTCAATGTGAAATAAATTTTTTTTAGCTTTAATACTTCACCTTAAAAGGATAACATAATATCTTTTCAATGTGAAATTTGAAATCCTTTCGTATATATATTTATATTCTCAGGAAAAAAAGTTATGTGTTTTTCAATGTAGAATAAAAAACTTTTTATTTTAATACTAAAACTTTTTATTTTAATACTTCAACTTAAAAGGTTAATATAATATCTTTTCAATGTGAAATTTGAAAACCCTTTTGTATATATATCTATAATCTCAAGAAAAAAAGTTATGTTTTTTCAATGTGGAATAAAAAAAACTCTTTGTTTAAATGTTTCAACTTAACAGAATAATATAGTATCTTTTTAGCGTGAAATTTAAAATCTTTTTATATATATACTCTATATTTTTTAAAAAAAAATATTTTTTTTTTCAAACAATTACATACAAATCACAAATACAAACACATCACTTGCTATAAATTGGAGAGAACATATCGCATTACAAATTCCATTCATGAGAGATTTTAGTTTCCCAACATACCCATTGTTGCCAATCCCTTTCAAATGATCCTTTATTTAAAATATCTACTATCCCATTGGTAGAAACATTTCATTTAAAAAGAGAAGGATGGAAAAAAAATCTCATTTATAATAATTAAAAGAATAAAAAATTAATAATAAATGAGTTGACGTTGATACTCCAAATTAAGACTAAAGAGAAGGTGTTTCATGGAGAGGAGGAGAAATGCGTTTTATTTTAAAAACTAATAATAATTGTGTAGAGTCTGTAGACTATATTTGACCCACTAAAAAAAAAAATAGAACAATAAAAAGCAAATAACAATTTGTATTTGATTACTTACAAATACAAGCTGACTATACCACAAAATAAAATGTATTTGACAATATAAAAATCATAGTTTTAAGACCCGATCCGGTGGCCGGCCCGGTTCAAATTCCGGGTTCCGGGTTTTGACAGGGTTTTCCAGGTCAAGTTTTTTTTTTAAAAATCAAAACGACATCGTTTCAGTAAAAAAAATAAAAGTCAACGGGTTTGCGGGTGGGTCAACCGAGTCGATGGATCAACTGGTCATACTAGGTTTTTTCTTCATTCATTTTTTCTTTAACTCGGCTCGGGTCCGAGTTTCAAAACTATGATAAAAATCATGTCTTTAAAACCATTTTAAAAAAATAATCTTAATTGATTTATAGATCCAAGATATAAATTAAAAAAATAATTCTATAAAACATGCTGAATATTTTTAAAATATATGTAAACCCAATAATGAGCTTTTCAAGTTTTATAAGTAACCATTTAGCATTATAAATACGATTTTATGAAAAATAATTGTTTTTATATTTTTATATTATTTTAATATATTAATTTTAAAAATTAAAAAAATATTAATTTTATATATTTTCAAATAAAAATTACTTTAAAAAACAAAATCCAATAGTGAGTTTTTCAAGTTTTATAAGTAACCGTTTAGCATTATAAATACAATTTTATGAAAATTAATTGTTTTTATATTTTTCTATTATTTTAATTTTAAAAATTAAAAATATTAATTTTATATATTTTCAAATAAAAATTACTTTAAATAACAAACACTTTTCCTATCTCAACAACTCTCGTATCCATCTTAATCCTTTTTTATTTATATTCATGACTGAAAATATTATATTTATACCAATCTCTCTCTCTCTCTCTCTCTCTCTATATATATATATATATATATATATATTAAAAATTTAGGCTTTCTAAACCTAACACTCTTTATTCTCTTCTCCGCCATCCCGCTATGTACTCTTCGGCGGCTTTCTCTTGTCGTTGCCATCCTGCTCTGTAATCTCCGGCGGCTTTCTCTTGTCGTTGCCATCCTGCTCTTTCCCCTCTGGCAGCTTGCTCTTGCCACCACCATTCAGGTAAACATCTGCGTTGTCTGTCAATTAACCCCACAGTGCATATTCTGGTGCCATAGATCTCTTCACCGTGCCTGGCTAACCCAAGACCAGATATTTTAGGATTTTAGATCCCCATTATTGTCCACGTAGAACCTACCGAAATGTAGTTTGAACTCAAAATTCCATATGCATATGTCTGCATGAATTAAAATTCCAGAAATACAACAACTACGCTGAAATTTTGAAATATCCCAATTTAGCTTTTTTTACATCTCTTGGCAAAGCTAATGTTTTGCTTGATAAAAATGATGAACTGATTGGGCAAAAGACTCTGCAAGGAATTGTTAAAACTGGTTGGGTCTGCATAATACGGTATGTTGAAGAGAGAACTGAACAAAAGGATAAAAATTTTAAAAATAAAAAAATATATTTTCAAATAAAAAAATAATTTCTATCACAATTTTAAACAGTTAATTAAAACAAAGTTAATCCTTTAAATATTCGTGCTACTAAAGATATAGCGACAGTTTAGTAGAGTGATTGAATCACTGTTTTGTCATTTTTTGTTTATTTTTATTTTAAATTAAATTTTTTTAATGTATTTTGAATTTTAATATCAAAAATAATTTTTTTTAAAAAAACATATATTATTTTAATACAATTTCAATCAAAAAATCATTTTAAAAATCAATATTTACTATTGTTTCAAACACCCCTGAAATGATGGTTAGTCTTTCATTTTATATATATATAGTTATTCTCATTTTATATATCTTTTAATGATCAATTTAAGTATTCTTTTTAATGTGTTTGTTTATGTAAATTTTTATAATTAGTGATTATATTTCTTTTGAGTAAAAAACTAATTATACAATAATTTTGATAATTTTAAAATGTTTGTTTGTGCCATCAAGTTATAAATTTCTATCTAGACATAAAACATAATGCCAAAATTTTTTATTTGCTTTACATAACTAGTCAAATAATTGCTTGTCAGCTGTTATGTGCCTAAAAAGATGTGGAAACTATAATGATTATTGAGACTACGGTGACCTTTTATTTTGTTATTTGTAATATAAAATTAGTGTTATTTTTTTTTAGATGTGAAGTTGGGCATTTCTAAATTAACATAGATGTTTGATAAAAAAAAAAAAAACCTAATAATATTTACAAACTCAAAACCTTAACCGTACTTGTAGCCTACAGTTTAGCGTTGTTTGGAATTATATTCTAGATATTATTGTATAAAAAAATATTTTGAAATTTATTGAGTAAATTTACTAAAAAAGGTTTACATCAATTTATTTTGAAATTATTACATATGTTATTTTTTATTTTTTCGATTTAAGTATTCTATTTTATATTTTTGCTGAGTGCTTGAACTTTTAGATTTTTCATACTAGCTCGAGTATTTTTATTAAATACTTTCTAATACCCCATTGATGTAAACATTTCATTTAAAAAGATGATCAGACTTGAAATTACGAGGCCTCGATAATATAAAATAAATGAAAAAAAATGAAAAAATCTCATTTATAAAAAAAGTAAATAAAAAATAAGTTGTTTTTAGCGGTACTAATTAGAGTTTAAAAAAAGGTGTTTCATAGAAAGGAGAGGAAGGGGAAAAAACAAGTGCCTTTTGTTTTAAAACTAATAATAAATGCTTTATATCCTTATGTAGACTATATTTGACCTCTTGAAATAAAATTTAAAAAATTAAAACAATAAAAAGCAAATAACAATTTATTCATATTAAAAAATATATAAATATAAGACAACTGAGTCAAAGAAAAAAAACTGGATTAATAACATTTTGTATTTAATTATTTACAAATACAAGCTCACTATACCACAAAATAAATCTATTTTTCTAAATGTTTATAAGAAGTGTGTTTTTAAAATAACTTTTAAAAAATTAATTTTATTTGACACATAATTGATCCACAATATAGATTAAGAAAATAATTTCTTAAAAAACATGTTAAATATTTTTAAAATACATGTAAATTCAATAGCGAGTATTAAAAATTATAGTTTTTAATTACATTCTAAATGGTGTTCTATAATTTTTTTTTTATTTTTGTATTATTTTTTCATGCTAATTTTTTAAAAAATAATTATTAACAGGCTTCTAAACCCATTTAAATTCTATATTTATCTTTTATCATTTTTATTCATATTCATAGTTGAAAATATTATATTTCTAAAACCTAACTCCTACTACTTTCTCCGGCGGCTTGCTCCTGTCGCTGCCATCCTGCTCTTTCCCCTCCGGCGGCTTGCTCTTGCCTCCACCATCCAGGTAAGCATCTGCGTTGTCTGTAAATTAACCCCACAGTGCATATTCTAGTGCCATAGATCCTCTTCACCGTGCCTAGCTAACCCAAGACCAGATATTTTAGGATTTCAGATCCCCATTACTGTCCACGTAAAAACAACTACCGTAATGTATAAGTTTGAACTCAAAACTCCATATCAATATGTTTGCATCCATTCAAATTTCAGATATAGAACAACGACGCTGAAATTTTGAAATATCCCAATTTATCTTTTTTTTACATCTCTTGGCAAAGCTAATGTTTTGTTTAAAAAAATGGATGAACGTGATTGGGTAAAAGACTCTGCAAAGAATGGTTAAAACTGGTTGGGTCTAAATAATACAGTATGTCGAAGATAGAGCAGAACAAAAAAGATAGAAAAACTGAGACTTGAATGGGGACCAGAAGGAGTCCTAGACGTTTTTGTGGTACTTTTATGGTTCGGTTGGGTTGGCGCTCTTAGTAACTATAATTGATATCAACTGTTGGCGGGGTTCTTGACTTGGGATAATTTATGGTCTCCTTTATTCTTTTTTCTTTTTTGTTGATCAATATGTTTATGTGATTCATTTTCTTTGTAAACTTGCTAATTTGTGAAGAATTTTACAAATTTAATATGATTTTAAATGAATCAAGAAGGAATCTTGATCCTCTACTCTGTTTCCTCTTTTTTGACAAATTTTTTCCTGCTTCTGTTGGCTGTTGCATGTCAAGGAAAAAACATAATCTGTGGGTTTATATGGTTTCTTTTCTTGTAAAAATCTGAAGTTTTATTGTAAATATGATTGCTAAGGTAGGTATTAAGGGGGTTTGTCACATTTGGAATTAAATTAGTATCGTTAATTAGGCATGCTGATTTGATGAAATCATACTTTTGTTTTGAATTTTGTAAAATTAAATCTTTTATCTTAATTGAAATTAATCTCCATTGAAAAACCAGAATCAATTTATTTTCTTAAGCTTAAAGAATTTTGAAATATCCCAATTTAGCTTTTTTTACATCTCTTGGCAAAGCTAATGTTTTGCTTGATAAAAATGATGAACTGATTGGGAAAAGACTCTGCAAGGAATGGTTAAAACTGGTTGGGTCTACATAATACGGTATGTTGAAGAGAGAACTGAACAAAAGGATAAAAAATTTAAAATAATAAAAAAATATTTTTAATATATTTTCAAATAAAAAAATAATTTTTATCACAATTTTAAACACTCACTTAAAACAGGGTTAATCCTTTAAATATTCGTGCTACTAAAGATATAGCGGCAGTTTAGTACAGTGATTGAACCCTAGTAAAATGATAAAATTTATAAATTTGAGATATCAAACTTTTGCATTTCTTATCACTTGCCATGTATTTCTTTTTAAAAATCCATGTTTAAAATTGGATTTGTTTAAATAAACAGGGCGAATGAATTTTTAAAGGATTAATTTCAAACCTATACATTTATTTTTATTGAATTTCAAATTTATAAATTTTGCTGAAATACAAAATTATCTAACTCTTGATAGAGCACTGATCAAATAACTAATTACTTCTAAAATAATATAAAATTTATTGATAATTACAAACTAAACCATAGCTAAAAATATTTCGATTGTATAATTTAAAAAAATATATAAAAAAATAAATATATCCAAATAATAATGAAAATGAAACTATTTTAGTCCAAACTATAATATCAAAGCATTAGATAATGAATTTTATTATTTTGATCCTTAAAGAATTTTTCATACAAGCCTTTTCGTTCATGTTCTGGACATTTTCATATCTTTTTTTTTTCAAATTGACACTATTTTAGTCCATAAATGTGCATGCTATACCCATTCACTATTCTTTAATAATTTTTTTCTTTAAATCTACGTCATTTTAGTGTATAAAATATACACGTTAAACTTAAACTATTAAAAAAAAACTATGAAAGGATGCAATTGAGGAATGGAGGAAATATTCAGAGCTTAATTAATAAAATTTACAAGTTTGAGATATCATTGAAAATAAGTACATAACTTTGGGATTGACATTTTTGGAGTTGTGATACAACTTGTTTTTAATTAAAATTTAATTTTTATAATTTTTTTTATATTTTTGAATCATTTTTATGTGTTGATATAAAAAATAAAATTAAAAAAATATTATTTTAATATATTTTTAAGTTAAAAATACATTAATAAACAATTTCTAACTTACTCTTAAACACCTTCTAAATTGAGATTTTCTCTTCCGAATTTATAAGCCGAATTGGCACTGAAGTCAATCAACCTACCAAGTCAAAGGTACAGCCTTAATTAGCCTTGCATGTAACACCTTCAATAAACCCTGCTGCACCCAATAATATCCTGCAATTAGGGTTTTAGGGTATAAATATAATATAAAAAGCAACGCTTGAAACAGAGCATCCAGCATAAAACCCACGAGCAAAGTTCTTTGACTCATTAACATATAATCAACAAGGTACTTATTAATTAATCAACTTCCATTCTCATATGATTTTTCCCTGAATTCAAAATTTGTTCTTTTATATTATTTATTCTGTTGTGTGTTGATAAGAAAAGGAAAACAAATTTGAGCTTTGAAGAGGAATAATGATAGCAGCAGTTTCGTGGGTACCCAAAGGGGTTGCAAAGTCTGTACCAAGTGTAGCAGACCCACCTTCAAAAGAGGAAATTGAAGAGCTGATCAAAGCTAGTGATTTAGAGAGAAGGTAAGCTACTATTTTGTCCCTTTTTCTTTCAAAAAAGTTTACTTCTTTTTGTGTTTCAATGGCTATTAGTTGTTGAACGTACGGTTTTTTTACTATACGGTTTGTTGGCTGATTCACTTTTTGTGTATTTTCAATGCTGTTAATAATTGAATGGGAGGACTAGGCTTGATGGAGCATTGTAATGTTGATTATTTAAGTGCTAAAATAGCTGAGTTTTAAATCAGGAGGTGTTGATTTTATAGTAAAAGTGTGATTGGGTTTGAGTTTTTGAGACCCATTTGATGAAAAAACAAAATTTAAATCTCTGTTACGAAGGGTTAATGGATATATGGGTTATGTGAACTTGGTGGAGTTTTGGTATCCTATTGGGTTGTATCAGTATTCAAGTTATGCGAATTGATATTTGGTTGTACATGTTTTTGTGTGATGAAAGTATCAATCTCTGGTTCTGGATTTTGTGATTATTTCTTTTATTTTATGAACCCTAGTTTAACATGACTGTTGTGTCAACCATCGTGTTCTAGTTATGCTGTCAAATTTCTGGGTTGTTGATTAATGTGATTGTTTTTTATGTTCTTGGTTTGTCCAGTGGAGAAGATAGTGGCAGCGAGGAAGATGACCAGGAAATGGATGTTGATGCTGCCAAGCAGACCGGTGAAGTAAGCCAAGCATTAGCTGTAGCAAATGCACTTGGCAGAAGTTCCAAAGTTAACAAGTCAGAGACCAAATTTGATGACATAGCAGATGGTCTGCAGGAACTTGATATGGACAACTACGATGATGAGGAGGATGGTACATATGCATCTACAAAGAATCCATTTTTCTTTTTCGTTTTCTTTTATGTACTTTTTTTTATCTGATACATTTTGTAGAAAATAAGAGGGTCATTGGTCGCCAAGCTGGTTTAGTTTGGGAGGTTAGGATGGATTGTTTAAATATCGATCTCTCTTGATAAGAGCATTCTTGAATATTTGAATCATTGAGGGAATTATTAAACCAGTGAATAACAATCACTTGCATAAATACTTTTTCAGCTCTTTTTTACCCTTTTGATTCACATCATTTTCTGGTCACATGCCTTGAATTTAATTCACATTGGATGTGCAACTAAAGATGCATCTGGTCATGCAGGTATTGAGCTGTTCAGCACAGGACTCGGGGACCTTTACTACCCAAGTAATAGCATGGACCCGTACATCAAGGATGAAGATGTAAGTTTGACTACTTTGTTATGCTGTAGCTGGCTTCTCTTGGTATTTGGTTACTTATTTTTGCACTGACTCTTTTAGGATGATGATTCTGAAGATCTTGAAGACATGGCTATCAAACCAAAGGATGCAGTCATTGTTTGTGCATGCAACAAGGATGAATTTAGTAACCTCGAGGCATGCAATTGTTAGTTGGGAAGCTCTGCAATTCTCTCTCTCTCTCTCCTGACACGAAGCGCCAATTGTGCATGCAGGTTTGGATATTGGATGAAACAAGTGATGGTGATTCAAACATATACGTTCACCATGAGGTTCCCCTCTCAGCATTTCCCCTTTGCACAGCATGGCTTGATTGTCCACTTAAAGGGGGAGAAAAAGGTATGATAGCTTATACCTTGTTTTTCTTGCAGATTCCAGCTTCTCCAGTATATTCCCATTTTCTAGGCTCACCTCCATTTTTTGAGACATCTGGTTTTAATGTAGCATTGAAATTAAAAAGTGGTGCATGAGGGTTGGTTTTCTTGCAGAAGCTTATGCCTTGCTACCTCTTTTGAGATTTGTGTTTTTGCAGGGAATTTTATAGCTGTTGGGTCAATGGAACCTGCCATTGAAATATGGGACCTTGACATTGTATGTGGAACATCACATAAAATTACAAATACATTGACTTTTTTATGTAGAGATTGTTTTAGAATCTCTTACATTTTCTGCTGTTCTCAGATTGATGAAGTGCAACCAGCTGTGGTATTAGGGGGCATTGAAGAGAAAAAGAAGAAGAAAAAAGGGAAAAAGGTGTATTCTAGAGTTCCTTTAACGTTCTTTGCACCTTTTATTGTTTATGTGTTCAAAAGGCGGCTATGAATGAGGAGAAGGAATGAAGTTAAAACCTTGTTGTTCATCGGCATCCATTTAAGGTCACATCTTTGTGTGATTGCGATCCATGAATTTTCTTCACAATTTTCTGCTCAAGCGGGCATGAATGTTGAAGCGGAGTTCATGGGTTTTTCTTCATGCTTATCTTATCTTAGGGAGATTCAGAAATAAGGTAGCTTCAGAAAAGCATTGACGCCTTTATAGTGGTGTCTATAATTGGCAGGTGTTAGATATGCTGCATGTGTGAACCAGCCCTGGCAAAGGAAAAAATATTCCTTTTTTCTTTTTTTCACCTTCTTTTAAAAAAAATATATACATCAATATGCTGGATGGCCTGCACCTTGCTAGGTCCTCCACTCACATCTTTTATCATTAGAATCCAACCTGAAATATCTTGGAAATGGCCAACTTAATGGTGGTTCTTGTACCTTGCTTTTGCATTTTGTTTCTATGATTGATGACTACAGTATCATGGATAACTGTTATGGGGTTGTTTTGATTTGTGCTGTTCCTTTATGTTACCATTCCACCTTGAGCAGTATCATCATTTCAAAACCCAGGCATAATGTGATATGGCTTGAGACAGTATATTTTTTTTTTCTTGTTTTTTCTCACCAGTCCCGCAACTTCTTTTGTCAGGTGTCAATTAAATACAAAGAAGGCAGTCACACTGATTCTGTCCTTGGTCTTGCTTGGAACAAGCATTTCAGGTCTGGGGAATCTCATACGATCTAGTTCTGCTCTATCCGCTAACATTGATGGATTGCTCTGATAGCTAATAAGTACTGAAATAAATACAGGAACATCCTTGCCAGTGCTAGTGCCGACAAACAAGTCAAAATTTGGGATGTGGATGCTGGAAAATGTGACATTACCATGGAGCATCATACAGACAAGGCAAGAATATAGCCTCACATTATTCTTTCATATAATTTGGACAGCGAACCAAGCCAAATTCATTTGTTACCTGGGTATGCATTCATTGGGATATTACAACTGTTCATGCATCGGTGCTGACCTATCAGCCTATCAGTGTCCTCAACCCAAGGACGACCAGGCACATTGTATGCACATGTATGCTGCAAGACATGCTGTTGAACCATTCAAAGATCAACGTGCTAGTGATTGAATAACTTGTCAATATTCCTTTGTCATAAAGCTAAACATCTGTTAAGGAAATTCTAATAATGAAAAAGAAAACAAATGAAAGTTGAGTTCCTTCTTTTTATCCAACTGTCATACAATGTGCCAGTTGCCTGTCTTCATAAAACAATTTAGTCTTCCAAGATTTGTTGGAATTATAAGAGCAGGGTCTTTGTAATATTTTCAGCTCTAAGTCATAGCAGTTGTTTGTGCTAGCCAATGTAATGAACACCCTTTACTATGCTGTGTCTTATGGTTCTATTTAAATTTACTGGATGCAAAAATTATGGGTACTTGTGTTATTAGCTTATTGATATGGGTTACATTCTTCTTCTTTTCATACAAATGCTGACAGGTTCAAGCAGTTGCATGGAATCATCATGAGCCACAAGTTCTTCTCAGTGGATCTTTTGATCGTTCAGTAGTCATGGTAATACAGCGCTTGCTTAGTCTGATGTCTATAGATTTGGATTGTCACTATACCTCACAGTGCAAGGCTTTTCTTTCTAAGATCACTGCCATGTGAAAGTTTTCTTTAATTAGTCATGGTAATTAAGAGCTTTCTTAGTCTTGATGTCATTGCCCTTATGCTTTGCAGAAGGATGGAAGGTTGCCTTCAGATCCTGGTTTCAAGTGGTCGGTCACAGCTGACGTTGAAAGCTTGGCCTGGGATCCGCATGATAAGCATTTATTTGTGGTGTGTGCTTCATCCTTCTATTTATGGTTTTCCTAAAGCTGTTTTTGAGTTCCTTCTATTTCTTCTTGACAAAGAAACAGAGGGGAACATTGTTTCTATGTTTTAAATACATGATAGGTGTATATAGTGTTTGATTTGCGAGGCACTGAAATATCGTCTAAAATGCTGAGATATCCTTGTAGGTGAGTCTTGAAGATGGTACAGTTCAAGGTTTTGACATCCGTGCTGCCAAGTCTGGATCAGCTTCTGACCTTAAGCCAAGTTTTACCCTCCATGCACATGACAAAGCTGTTTGCTCAATCTCTTATAATCCTTTAGCACCTAATGTACTATCTTCATTTTCATATTTTAATCCTCAGTTCTAGTTAGATGTTTAGATTATCAACTTCACTAAACTTTCCTTGCCATGTCTGACAGCTTCTTGCTACTGGATCAACAGATAAAATGGTAAAGTCATTACCCTTTTCTTCTTTTTTTTGGTCCTCCAGAGCAGAAGTTATCGATGGTTCATATAATTCCATTTTCTGCTGAATATTTCTACAGGTAAAGCTCTGGGATCTGTCCAACAACCAACCCTCATGTTTAGTATCCAAGAATCCTAAAGCAGTATGTGATCATAACTTTCCTCAGATCTCACGCTATAAAAAAAGTTTAAACATGTTTTTAGATGTTAGCATGAGTCATCACACTGTTCTGAATGTTTTCAGGGAGCTATCTTTTCTGTTTCCTTCTCAGAGGACAACCCTTTTCTGCTCGCTGTTGGAGGCTCCAAGGGGACATTGGAAGTGAGTTTAAAAACCCTATCTTATATTTATCAGAGCGCGTATCTATGAGGAAGTTTGTATAATTTATCCTAATTTATGTCACTGAAATCTCGCAGCTATGGGATACATTGTCTGAGGCCGAGGTTGCTAGAAGATTTGGAACCACAGCAAGCTGAAATCATCGCTGGCTTCGTTGATCAAGAAGGTAAAAGGGCTATGTTCCTTGTAAAATTTGCGAGCTACAGCAAAAGCCACATGGGCCTTGTTATGAGCTAAGATTGATTTGGAAGGTGAAAGACATCGGTCCTCACATGGCAAGCATGTGTATTTAAGTAGACTGTAGAGAGAGCTGGTGTATTTGTACGAGAATGAGTGGCATCTGCTTGGACAGTAGTGGTAGTCTCGTAGGCTTTTCAATTTTGTGAGATGGCAGATGAGGTTTGGTTTCCTGTTTATTTATTTATTTTGCTCTTCTGGAATTATGATATGTAATTGTAATGAAGACCAAGGTTAATTCATGCGTGAGTGAGAATCTTAAGAAATGAAAGCAAAACAATTGCTAGATACAGAATATCACTCCTAAACAGTAGCATCTTCTCGCACTGTTTCCGCCGAACTTAAAATACTGCATCTGCTTAGACCCTCGTGTCTAGAGAGGAAGATTCTTGAGCATTTCGTGTTCTCGTAATGGAAAGTGTGAATGAACTGACCATAAGAGGTCAACATTGCTTTTCCTTGTGTTTAATTGTCGTTTTCCTTGGTGTCTTTTCTCCCTTGTTCTTTTCCAAGCATGTTCCATGAGGTTTCTCCGAACATGTCACAACATATGATCCCCTTTAAAATATATTATCTGTCTCTCAGCTAGATAAAGTCACAGCAGAAAACAAGAAGCCAAGAAAAAGAATCACCTATCTTATGACACGTATTCAAACCAATGAAGTCTCGCTCTCCCTTGATTACCCTGGACAGTTCCACTCAATAATTGTTGTTCTTTATTTGGTTATAAGTTCCCTTGCTCTTTTCTTTTCATCCCAGTGATCAAATCTATCGTTCTTTGCTTGCTCTTCACAATCGAAAATGGCGTCTCTCTTGAAGGAATTGCCCTCCATGACTACAATTCTCTCGGTGTACGCATCCCTATCCGGTTTATCCATGCTTATCCGCACCATCTTGAATGAAATGATTCCAAGGGGTATGCGTGACTACATAGCTTCTAAGTTCTCAGATTTCTTTGCCGCCTACTTCTCCTCAGAGTTCACCTTCATCATTGAAGACCGATGGCAAGCTGTGGAGAATGAAACCTTTCGAGCTGTTGAGGTCTATCTTCCAACCAAAATCGGCCCTTCCACCAAAAGCCTTCTTTTAGGCACCAGTGACACGAACAACATCACTGCCCCACCTAAACCAGGGATTCCTATTGATGCTAAAGTAATCGATGTTTTTCAAGGTATGCATTTTGAATGGAAACTCTGTGAGAAAGAAGCGAAAAAGTACTCCTATCGCCAGAAAAGATACTTCCAGTTGAATTGCAAAAAGAACTACAGAGAACATGTGATGCAAAGCTACTTGCCACACATTAGCGAGACTGCAGCTTCAATCTTGAACAACAGGGAGACTCTCAACATCTATACTTATGATAACGAAGATTCTATGTGGGAATCTACAGTGTTTAAGCATCCAGCTACTTTTGAGACTCTAGCAATGGACCCTGACCTGAAGAAGTTCATAACTGAAGATCTTGACTTGTTTGTGCAAAGAAAGGAATACTTTCGGAGTGTTGGTAGAGCTTGGAAAAGAGGGTACCTTCTTCATGGTCCACCAGGGACTGGAAAATCCACCCTCGTTGCTGCCATTGCAAACTATCTAAGATTCAACATCTATGATCTCCAGCTCCAAGCTGTAAGAAATGACTCTCAACTCAGGACGATACTCACCTCCACAACCAATCGTTCAATTCTTCTTATTGAGGACATTGATTGCAGTACAAAATATTCACGTTCCCGCAATCAAACTAGGAATCCAAAGGAAGATGGTGAGGAAGATGATGACGATGATGATGATCAACTTGATAAGAAGATTTCTTTTGATCCTGGGGTAAGTGAGTTTTGAAAGAATTTATCTCCCAAGTTTATCTTATTAGGAATTAACTTAATTATAACCCTTTACTAATTAGACTTCACAAATAACTTTATGCCAAAAATGATTAATCAGATTAGATGAAATTAACTAGAATATATCTGGAAAAAAGATTCATTAATCACATTGATGCCATATTGCCTCCAAGTTTTCCATTTCCATATTGAGTAAACCATTTTTCTCTTTAAATCTTCTCACAGGTGACCTTATCTGGTTTACTGAACTTCATTGATGGACTATGGTCAAGCTGTGGGGATGAAAGAATAATCATTTTCACCACAAATTACAAAGAGAAGCTGGATCCAGCATTGTTGCGCCCAGGACGAATGGATGTTCATATTTACATGGGACATTGTACTCCTGCAGCATTCAAGAAGCTTGCCTCTACATATCTTGGGATTAAAGAGCATGTCCTTTTCAAATGCATTGAAGATCTCATTCAGAGTAGATTTATTACCCCAGCAGAAGTTGCACAGCATCTTATGAAATGTGACAATCCTCAGATTGCGCTTCAAAGTCTAATTGAGTTTATAAATATGAAGGAGACTACTGAAATGATGGATAATGGGGCTAAAAAGGAGGATGAAGAAGAGGTCATAAAAGAAGAGGTTGTGAAGTGTAGAACTGGAAGCATGAAACAGGATGTGAAACAATCCAAGATTCTGACAACATCCATTTACTTGACCTAGCAAGATGGATTGTTGGCTTCCATCAAGCAATGTATCAGTCCCTGCTTGCTGGATTTTCCTTTTGTTAAATTTAATAACTATTATTTTTAATGTTAAATTTAATAAAATAATTCAGTTATTAATATACTAGCATTTTCTCTGGTAAATTTTAATTTACCCTCTAAAGTTTGGATAGTTTCTCAATTTCACTTCTAGATTTTTGCATGTATAATTTCCACCCTGAACTTTCTTTAATGTTTCCATTCGATGGACTCCGTCCATTAAGCAAAGCTAGTGGTGATTTCACATTGTTTATGTTACAATTGACCCTTAAAGTTGTAAGAAAATTCAATCAAGCACCCATTCCTCAAACATACTAACATTCTTGTTTTTTGAATTAGGTTTATACTTTCTTCCTTTTTCCTTTCAATCTATCTCCATTTATTCAGCTAACAAAACTGATGATGTGACTTTCTTTATATTCTCGATGGACCCCTTGAAGTTTTTTAAAATATGGAAAAATATGTTAATAAATAAAGAATGTGGAGCTGTTTGCATTGCTACCATTACAAAAAAAAAAATTTCAAACTTGAGAAACCCTTGGTGTACTAGAAAAATACTTTAAATTTTATTTTCTATAATAAGAAATCTATTTCATAAAATAAAACATAAAAAATAAAAAAAAATCTAAACTAGGAGTTAAAAAAATATAAATCAATTAGAAAAATATAAACGCTCATGAACATTAACTAGTAAATTTTTAACCTCATCTAATAATTAGATTAAAAATTATGTTTATTATTGTAAAATTAATTTAATAATCTGATCGAAAGTTATGTTTATTATTTTTAATAATATGATCGAAAGTTATATTCTTGTAAATCTGCATTTGACCAAAATCTCCTGCATCAATTTCCTGAGAAGAGGCCAAGTAATTGTCTCCCAACGTTTATTTCTTTCCCTTTTCTTTCTGGTTTCCTTGTAGACAAATTATCTCTTTGAAATCCATTAGTTACACTTCATGAATAATCGGGTCTGCAATAGCGCTGTTATTTTCCTTTCGAGCATTGGACTGCCCGACTTGCTTATATAACAAGTACTGTTCTTAATTGATAGCTTGGTAAAATCCATAATTCTCGTCCCAAGTATTTAAAATCAAATGTTGTTTTCTCCCAATAAGGGAGAGGATTAGGAATGCGAAGGCTATAATCTAGTTGTATTAGTGTCTAACCCCCAAATAAGAACCAAAAATATGAATAACTTGATAACCATTACTACTTCTGTAGTTTTTATACATCCATCATCCGAATTTGAATCATTTACATCTTCTCTTTTTTTAAAAAGAAAATTCCCTGAAACACCGTAGGTAACACCATTAGGCTTGTTGAACTACATCGATGGCATGTGGTCAAGCTGTGGGGAAGAAAGAATCAACATCTTCACAACCAACTACAGAGAGAGACTAGACCCAGCATTGCTTGCATTGACATATCTAGGAATTGAAGACCATGGATTTTTCAAGTGCATTGAAGATCTAATTCAGAGGATACCAGCAGAGTATCACAGCAACTTAAGAAATGTAACAAAACGCAAGGTGCTATTGAAAGTCTCATCGAGTTTCTGAATTTGGAGGAAGAATCAGCAGAGGAGGATAATGACACAGAAGATGAAATGATTTTCTTCTTGAATCAAGCAGGACCATTTCCTGCCTGCCTTTTTAAATACAATTGCATTCTAATTTTCCAGTTGAATTCGCTTGAATTCCTAACTCCTAGCTTCAAAAAATGAGATCATATTACCTTGGCATGGACGAAAAGGATAAACCCTGAAGGAAAGTGCACGATGGCGGAAATTCAACTTTAGCAGATGCTATGGTTTCAATTAACTCTTTTATTAGATGCGCCAACATGAAAACTTCATCTGCTTGATTTTTTGTCACCCAATCTTCCAACACCCTGCACAAATCTCAATCTTCAACTACAACTTGAAGAAAAGGAACAGATGTTTTCTAAGTGAATCATTAACAGAAAAGAAAGTGCGACATGATTAGCACCTTCCTCACTCTTTTAAGGCGATATTTTCACGGCCAGGGTAGGGACCTCTACCAGACTGGCCACCATAGTAGTGATGGGGGTGGACATTAGAATGCAAATAAGTTAGGTGGAAAAATTATTAACTTTTTTGGAAAAGAAACTTCCACTCATGTCAACTTTTTTTCTTATTTGTGTGTGCGGGCACTTTGGGGGTGTATAATCCAGCACATATTCAAGACTCTAGCAGGAGTCTTATCGAGATTTGGTTGTTTATTTTGAATCACCCACCATCAAGAATACAGGCATGCATTCTTCGGTTACTAGAAAAGATTGTCAAGCAAACAACCAAAGATATTAATTAGGAGACCAACCTCAGTTGAGATTCTGTATTGCTGCTACAATCTGAAAACAGAACCTTGATAACAGGGTGTAGATCTAACTTCAAAACTGAATCTGTATTGCTCTTTGTGTCCAAACAATCACCACTACAGCACCATGAATTTGGATTTACAAGAACAATCTGAAGCATGGGAGATTTTGTTCTCAAATCCCTGACCACGGTCCTGAATGATAATTCATCTTTTGCACTTTCCACTAGCTGACTTCATTCTCTCCAGAGTATATTTCCTGTTCATGATGATCAATTTAATTTTTTTTGTGAAGCTCAAGGCTGCTATATCCCATATATAAACCTTTAGATTCACAACATAATTTTTTGTGATTTCTAATTAGCTAGCAATACACAAGTGAAGGAAATGAAAATGGTGGGAAAATATTAAGAAAGTACAGCAACCATGTACCTGAAAGGTCAGCTGGTCCACCAACTGGCAGAGAAGTGGAAATGTAGCATTTAAAAAGTCTAACTCCATCATCTACAGGCATGTCCCCATTTGCACAAGGATAAGCACCAATAAGAGATGATCACCGTGGGCAAACAAATTGCTTCCATTCAATACCAGTAGATAGATTATAGGATCTAGCAATGAAAGCATCTCCAAGAAAGCCATTGAGGAAAGATCTCTGATTTATCCTGAGTTCCATAGCTTTTGTGGTTTTCTGGTCTTCCAAAGAAGGCCCGCACACATCATGGATGCCACCTTCATCAGTATAATCTTGAGTATGATGTACTGAATCACAACAACCTGGTCCTGGAGCCACTTTTTCAGAGAGATCTGATGCTGGTAGTGCAGACAATAAAATACTACTATTAGTTTTTTCCTCTGCAACTTTAAATTTGACATTCTCACCATGGTTTTCCAATTTGGAACATGAAGACCCTGATTTTCCATTAACGCCTTGTATCACTCCACATTGACTGTCACACCTTGTAACTCTTCCAGATTCTGTTTCAAAATCTCGCATAGCTTCTTCAATTAAACCTTCATCGCCAGACTCCTGTTCAGGCTTGTACGTTTGGATTTTATATTTTTCAGAAAATTTACATCCAGCAAGATCATCACTGCAAAGTGTAACAGCTGTAGAATTCAACATGCACACACCCATTGGACATGCATATGATTGTGCATACCTATTCACCAACTTCTCACTGGCACCTCCAAATGAACAACAGCAACCTCCAAACCAGTTGTCAGCCATCTCTGGCCAATTAACCGATGGCATTTCCACAAATTGCCTACGTATGAATAGAAATTCTGAGGAAAGCTAAGACTAAACAGAAATTATTAAAGTGATGCCATAAACCTAAGTGCAAATTAACAACTCAAAGCAGCCTATATAAAATCTCTCGTTTCTACAGCCTACGTATCCAATTTTCATTTGGTAATCCTATAAATGGTATAGTGAGGTATTGAAAACTTATGGAAGAATTCCAATAAATCAACCATACTCATAAAATATGCATATTCGAGCAAAAATCAAAAGGAATTAACTAGAACGAGCAATCAACAATCTTACTTTAAAAGGACTTCTAGTCAGTCTATTCGAGCAACTTCTGCAATAAAAATGAACTCCTTCCATTGAGGATAAGCCCTTTAAATCTGAACCAAACAATTAAAACACATCAGAATAAAAAACCAAGTCCAGCACGACTAATGCACAGCTCTAAATCATAACACAGACAATCACATTAAGCCAAAATCAATAAATATAAGTTAAAACCTTT